>CM046373.1:30386452-30868952 GCA_025413025.1 Ficus hispida
TAGACATGGCACATAATACAAAGGGGAATTGCATGAAAGGAAAAGCTTATTGGCCCGGTGGCGTCTAGTTCCATTACAATTGTACGCATTTTTCATTCGGGTCTCTCTCTTTCTCTCTCCTCTCTCTGTCTCTCTCTCTCCTCTGTTTTTCAGTGCTGCTGGTACGTCGTTGGACACGAAACAACTGTGTCTCTGCTGGTACTGCTTCTTCTGCTTCTAGTTGTTATTCTCGGATGTGTGATTTTCTTCATGTTAATATTCCGTAATTCCCAATTCCTCCAATATTGTTGGAGTGTCTTGTCAGAATTGTTTCACTCACTCCTTTTTATCTTCTTCTTCTCTCTTTTTTTCTTCCTAATTTTTTTTTCCTTATCTTCTCTGCTCGGTTTCACAGTGATTTTCTGGGTTTTGGTGTCACCTGATATTCTTATGTACTAATTCTATATATTTTCTTGGCGGGTTTTTATTTTTTTCTCTGGCATATTTTCTCAGTTGAAGCAAAGGAAAATTTTCTTGTCTTTTCAGTTTATGTAATTTGAAATGGGAGAGTTTTTTAGTATCTGTTGTGAACAAATTCGGAGTAAATAATGTTGGAGTTTTGAAAAGTTTGATCATAAATTTTATTCTAGCTTTTTCTTTTGGTAATAAGAATATATTACCTTAAATTTTTAAGTCTCTCCTTTGTTCTTCCTTTATTTTTAATCCAATGAAATAATACTGTGATATTAGCTTCAAATCATTTTTACTCAAACGAGAATAATTTTCTTTTTTCTTTATTTTGTTCAACAATATTTGGATAATTTGTTTCACCAATTAAAGTTATTTTCATCACACTTCTGTATGAATCTGCCTAATCAGACAAGATCCCTACAATTTTGGCTAAAAATTTAGTGCATGAAAAGGTTTACTTTTTGCCCCTTTCTTTTTGGTATTAGTCCTTGCTAAATATGATTTTTTCTTTTATTTTATTTTTGTTTTTTATTTCCTTTTTGATATGAATGCTGTTGGAGATAGTTAATCATGTTTGGTGGTGGTGGGTTTTCATTTTTGCAGGCTTTGGACTGAAAAAATAATAATAATAAAAAAAAAAAAGCTAAGTTATATATAATTAAGAACTGTGGATTTGAGTCTTTTGGAAGAAAAGTATTATGGCTATGCAAACTATCTACTTCAAAGAACATGAAGGACTTGTCCCCAACAACACCATTGGGCAGTTGTCCTCTATTCCAACAGGACATTGGTGGGGAAGTGCCTTTGGATCTCAGTCTGTTTATGGAGAATCTTGTGGCCAACTGAAGCCCTTGTGCATCGAACAACCCGGCAGCGGCGGCGGTGTCGGCGACCAATTCATGGCTGTCAAACCGCTGGCGGGAAGAGGAACTGATTTAAGTCTAGACAAAGGGAACACAACTAAGTTTACCATCTTTCCTGGTAAATTTTTTTAAATTATAACTAGCAAGAGAATTAACAAAGTTGGTACGAAGGGACGTGAGATTTGTCAAATTTTTTTCCTTCTTTTTTTCCTTTTTGGTCAATTATTTCTTGGGGTGGATTTTTTTCCCCCTCTTCTGATTATTGTTGTTGTTAGTGATTCCAAGAAATTTTTCAAATCTTCGGATGCCAAAATAAATAAAAATAACTTGACTTCTTCATCAAACAATGATCTTCACAAAAAGTTTCCAACATATTTCAGAAATTAGTCTGAAATAGATCCTGAATCATTAGAGAAGTGGCTCAATTCTTGACTATGATGACAACAATATTCTGGGGTTGTGGATGCTGAGATTGTTGAAAACTCGGTAGTTTTTTCGACCACATCTGCTTTTTCCCAGAGTTGGTTCTTCTGAAACTTATTAATTTCTAAATTCCCTTGGTTTGGTTTCTGTTAAAAGTTGGACCCATATTTCTCTTTGGTTCTTCTCCTAGTGAATTTTTATAGAAAGTTGCTTTGGTTAATCTTTATTAGTAAATGTGAGTCAAAACTAATATAACATGTAGCTACACGCATATATGACTGTGGTCATCGTCGCAACACAATCCTCTGACGTTGCAGTTATTCATTATCGTGAAGCTTTAGAAGAATTGTGTAGGATTAATGTTCCGTTTGGATCATAAGTTTGAAAAGTTAATTATTTAAATTTTTTGTCGAGAGAAGACGCTGTAGAAAAGTTTTTAAATATTTCCCAGAAACCGTCTCCAGCTGGTAATCCAAACGGACACTAAGTTGGAAACTTGTAAAATCAACTCGATTTTAAGTCTTTGCGCATCTTAGAAATGTTGAAGTAGAGTTGCCTCGTTAAGTATCAGAAAATTTTATATATTTTTTAGCAGACTAGAAAATAACTACAAACTTCTCTCTTGGTTAGCCCTGTCGCTAATAGAGCAAAGAACTGAATCCTCTGATTAGTGAAAAACTATCCTCTTCACATTGTTTTTCAATGTCATTTTCTTCTCAAAAATGGTATTCCACCTCATTTTCTTTGACACTATTAGGTTCTTATCTCCTAATAGATTTCCGTTAGGAAACAGCTGCGGTTAATCAGCTGATTTATTTATTGTTCGGGTGATTGTAAATTCTCAGGAGATGGCCAAAAATCTCAGGCAACCATTTCTCTGCAGACCTCACTTCCAGAATGTCATGCCCGTTTCGAGCTGGGATTCGGTCAGCCAATGGTCTGATTTTCTGATAACCCCATTTCTCTATCTCTTTTTTAGTCATGTTTTGTTTTTAGCATTACTGATTGGTTATTTTTGCTCTTGTTCCTGGACTGAAACTGTAGGTTTGTGCCAAATATCCATATGTTGATCAATACTGCGGAGTCATCTCCTATGGACATCAACTTCCGGTTCGTCTTCCATTTCCTTCTAGCTTGTTAATTTGTACGAACGACGGTTGTTGCATTTGCGATGCGCCTGTGAAGAAAAACTTGGAAAACCCAAGGAAGTACATTGTCTTTAACTACATTTAGGAAATCTTAGTTCAGGCCTAATTTGGATTAGTTTTTAGTAAGTTTATTATATTTTCAGTAGGAGCTGAAAAACAATAATGCAGCCTTAAAGGAACGTTTTCGAAACTGATTGGTCATTGCTATTTTTCCCGTCATGATATGTTTTCGGGCAAAATTCACTGATTCAAATCGTGTTTTCGGTGCACCAGGGACGCATCATGCTGCCGCTGAACTTGACTGCGGATGATGAACCGATCTATGTCAATGCTAAGCAGTACCATGGAATCATCAGGCGCCGACAGTCTCGCGCCAAGGCGGCGGTGCTGCTGAAAAAGATCCCAAAAGTCCGCAAGGTATAAATATTATATGCTCTATAGATAGCTCTCTGAACTGAAAATCTTGGCAAACAAACTAGTATAATTATCTCATATTCGTCCATACTTTCCTTTTGCAGCCGTATATGCACGAATCCCGCCATCTCCACGCGATGCGCAGGCCAAGGGGATGTGGTGGCCGGTTCCTGAACACAAAGACTCTGAACAAGGAAACCAAAGAAGGAAGTCCTGAGGCCAAGAAACTCAGCAGCGGGCAGCAACTCTCCCCTCCCTCCCGCTCTCCGAGCTCCGAGGTTCTGGAGTCAGAGAGTGGAACTCTGAACTCGTCAAAGGAAGCCAACAACAACGGTGGCTCAAACATATCGGGATCAGAGGTGACAAGCATGTACACAAGGGGAGATCTTGACCACCACTTCCAGATAAGTCATCATCTCGGAACGGCGGCTCTCCACCCCTTTGCGGGCATGATGGACATCATGCCCGCCAAATGGATGGCTGCAGCCGATCACGGCTGCTGCAACATCAAAGTTTGACAAGCGAGGGACCAAATGGGGGTGGATTGGTGCTATGCTGGGTCCATGACACCGGCCAGACAACCCCCCCATTCCTTGCTTAAGCAAACAAAATGGGAAAGAAAAAACTCTTTTTTTTGCGGTTTCTAGATATAGTTTCTGCGAAAACGGGTCTTTTCTGATGTGTGAATCGTTCCCCCAAAAACCCTTTGGTTTGCAAATCACTTTAAGGCAACTCATTCTTGGCTCAGTTGACTGCCGTAGAGGCGTCAGCAACCTTTTTATTGAAGCAGGTACTACTACTACTACTAGTCATGTTTGTGGATTTTGAATAAAAAGAGGTGAAAAAGTTTGTGGTTTTTTGTGCTTGTGACTTGAGAAACAATGTGAATAGTAGTGATTTAAGGAGGTGAAAGTTATGGATTTCTCATGATTGAGACATTAACATGAATGTTGTGATTTGGGTGATGTTTGTAGTTTTTAAGGTACTTGATGAGTTGGAATATATGTGAGATTGTAATGTAGAAACTCTACTTATATATGTATTTGTGTCCTCAGCTATATGAAAGAATAATCTTGTGTCCTAATTTCCTATAAAGTATGTTTGTTTTGTTTTATGTTCTGCCTGCCTTTTTTTTTTTTTTTTTTGGAAGATGCTGAACCTTTATCAGCTGCAGCCAAATCATTATCAAGATGTGGAACTAGAATCAGCATGAGCCCAATTGTTGCTTGCCATTGCTTGATTTGTGATATAACTTAGATTGGCTAATGATGATTGGGATGATGTGTGGTTTTCTTAGTTTATAATGGATAGCGAAACTTATATAAATTTACCATGTATTTTATGTCAATTCAGAAAATTTATTATTTATTTTAAACATTATCAAACATATACCAAGATATTTTAAATGTGTAGCAAATTAATGGCTTTCTAGTTTATAATTGATATAACGGAATTTAGATGAATATATGACCATGTATTTTTAAGTATAACATGCATTTCAAGTACATTCATAAAGTGTATTAATTATAAACATTATCAAACGTACATAAGGATAATTTAAATGTGTATGCAAATTCATACTTAAGAGAGGTTAACATTTAATTTTGACTAATGTAATGACAAAGTTACCGTTAAAGACAAAAGAATAGGAAAAATTTTAAAAATAAAAACAAAAACAAAACAAAGAAATACTTTTTGAAACGCATTAAAAACGACATTCGCACACTAAAAATTGATGTTGTAAGCATATGAGAACGACATACCGCCTAATCTCCTAGAAAATTTTTGTTGTCCGGCTTGAAGAAAACGTTTCTTTGTTACATCTTGTTTGTCATTTAAATCTTTTTTTTTTTTTTTTCCGTTTTACCTGTAAAAAGGTATTTCATTTGTCGTCTAGAACGAAGTCGTCGCTCAACTAATTAAACGGTTTAGCGTTCAATTATATGTTACTTAAAGATATAAAACGACATCTTATTTTTATCTGTCATTCTTCGTACACCGTAAACAACATTTTATGTTTTAAAACAATATACCGTTTACGTAGTCAAAACGACATGTCGATTGTCCTCCAAATTTGAAAGTACAAAAGTTTGAGAGACAAATTTGAAACAAGATCTTGTCCGTCGTTTAGAAGTTTGATGTCGTTCAACCCACAAAATTGTATATGTAATATGTGTGTGTGTGTGTGTGTGTGTGTGTGTGTGTGTGTGTGTGTGTTTATGTGGTATATATAACCGAAATCAGACAAAACCTTATCCACGTTATCATTGTCAAGCTAACATCCACTCCGTCGTTCCAACTGCCTTACGTTCCAAAACATCTTCTTCCTCTTACTCTCTTCATCCATGGCTTCCATGGCTGCCATGGTTGCCACTTCCCCTTCTTCTCTCTGCAACAAATTCTCCATCTCCCATTCTCTCACCTTCATCCCCACTCGTTTCTCCAAGAATTTCCCTCTCAAACCTCTCTCTCTCACTCTCAGGACCCACTTCCCCAACTTCACTTCTCTCTCTCTCCTCTCTCCTCCTCTGCCCTGTTTCCGTCTCTCCTCAGCCTCATCCGACGGCGCTGAGCTCGAGGAGGAGGGAGCGAAGTCCGAGGAAGAAAACCCAGATGCAGAATCGCCTGAAAATGGAGCAGCAGCAGCAGAAGAAGAAGGAAGAAGAAGAAGAAGTGGAATTGGAAGAGACAAAGGTGGTGTCGTTTGGGTCTAATGGAGAAGGTGGGAGGCTATATGTGGGCAATTTGCCCTATTCCATCGATTCTTCCCATTTGGCCCAGGTTTTTGCCGAGGCTGGTACTGTCGTTTCTGTTGAGGTCTGATTCTTTTCTTCTTTGTTGTCGTTTTCTCTTTCTTCTTTTTTTTTTTTTTTTTGGTCGTTTTATCAAGTAGTAGCTTAGCCGTTTGAATTATACATTGCATTTGAATGTTTATAGTATTTGAATAATGCGATCAAATGTTGAAGATAATATTTCAATAGTGCAAATGTATTAAGTAACGAATTTTCCAAAAGTTAAAATTTGAATTTAGTTTTGAGATAAATTGTCGCGAAATAATAAAAACATTTTAAACATTTCAACATAATAATGACTCAACCAAATATCTATTGTATTTGAGTACAATACTAGCTCTTTTAATAGCTCATCCAAATAGGGCATCAGTAATTCCTTGTGGTAACCATTGACAATATTTTTTTCTGAAAACATCATTGACAAGGTACTGATATAAAAATAATAGTGTTAAAAGCAATGCTATTCATGAAATAATTATGTTGCTATTAGTGGTAAATAAAAATTTCTAATTGATTTTTCTTTTTTTTTTTTTTTCTCAAAGAAGTAATAATGATGGTGTTTGTGAAATTGTTATATTTTTTGGGGTGTTGTTATAGGTTATTTATGACAGAGTTACGGATAGGAGCAGGGGATTTGGGTTTGTTACTATGGGAAGCGTTGAGGAAGCTCAAGAGGCTATTCGACTGTTTGATGGCTCGGTAAGTTCCAAATGTCTTTTACACTTTGGTTTCAGTTTGAATTTATATATAAAGGTAGATAGATATACACAAGCTAAAAAGAAATTAAAGTATTCTCAGATTCTTAAGAGCTCCTAGTAGTATCCCTCTCTTTTCACCTGCCGAGCTAGCCCAACGAGGTTGCTGATAAGTTAGCATGTAGACATTGATGGAATCCAAATTTTATGGTGATTGTCAGAAAGATCTATGAAAACCCAAAAAAATAAAAAATAACAGAAATGCTCAGCAAGACTTGGTTACTAAATTCAGATCTCTGGAATCTCCCTTCCAAATGGTGGTTTTGGGAAGATGTTACGTTAGGTTTTGGCAAAAAATAAGTATTTGATCAGGAATAATTAGCCAATACTACTTTTAATCACATTTTTCTTGGTTCAAATTTTATAGGCAATTCAAAGATGCCAACCATACTTTAGAATAACAATGATATTAAACAACATTAGTGCGGATTAATTAAGTGATGTTCTTATTAGCGGCTACATTTGTTGACAGCAAGTCGGAGGCAGAACTATTAAGGTGAACTTCCCGCAAGTGCCGAGAGGAGGAGAAAGGGAAGTCGTAGGGCCAAAGATTCGGAACATGAACAAGGGCTATGTCGACAGCCCTAATAAAATATATGCAGGAAACCTTGGTTGGGGCCTAACTTCGCAGGATCTCCGAGACACTTTTGCTGAGCAGCCCGGCGTGTTGAGTGCTAAGGTCATTTACGAGAGGGATACCGGAAGATCCCGAGGTTTTGGATTCGTCTCTTTCGAAACTGCTGAGGCTGCACGATCTGCTTTAGATGCCATGAACGGAGTGGTGAGCAAAAACTGGGCGTTTGAGTTTTGAATTATGCGTCTTTTTTTTTGTTGGGGCTCCTGTTGTTATTTTGATCTAATTGGTAACTGTTTTCTTGCTTGTGCGGAAAAACAGGAGGTACAAGGACGACCGCTGAGATTAAATATGGCCACTGAAAGATCTCCAACAGCTTCCCCACAGGCACCGGCAGATGTTGTTCCAGAAGGTGTGGATAGTGGTGAATTGCTTGCTGGCATTAACACATGAGGGAAATATGTTTGGAGTTGCTCTTTCTTAATGTGCCTTTGAGAGAATCCCAGAACCCGACTCGCTTCTCTTGCCACTTCCGCAGTATTAACTCCATGAAATCTCTCTGTACCAAATTGATATGAGCAGTTTAAGAGGGTAAAAAATAAAGCTTCTTGTGGTTTGTGTTTTCCTGTTAGATTTTCACGGTATTTGTTATCTTGTACATAAAGAGCAAAATGCCACTCTTACCCAAAATAGGAACGGGCTAAAACCATGAATCTTAATCTTCATAGAATGTAGAATTGCTCTTCTTTTTTCTTTTTCTTTTCTTTTCTTTTCTATGTTTGTGGTGATGTTGAATAGGTGTCAAAAGTTGGATACTTCATTCTTGAAGACGAGAATACGATTCAAACATGAGAGAGAATTTATTGGATCTTTTACAATTGACCTTGAAAGATTTGAGAGTTTTTTGGTTGGCAAATGAAGTATAAAAGATATGCAACACGATGTGTCCTCAACAAAAAACTGAGGGTAGCTTTAGAAAAAATGAAATTGATGAATCCAACCCTGCGGATCTAGTTCATTGAGGACCATGGCCACTGGAAAGAAGGGCATCTGCTGCAGAATCAGGATCCTGAGGAAGAAAACCCTGCACGGCAACATGATTTCATGAAGCAAAATTTCGGTCCCTGAAAATGATATGAAACAGAGACATAATGGTGATATCGATTCTACAACAGATAAATATGCGATGAGATTGATATTGCATCAAATTTTGCCGCCAAACTTGGTACGGATACGAAGGCTTAAACCAATTTGTCTGCAGAGGATCCATTCATTGGATCGTAATTTCAATGAACTCCAGACAAAGTTGTAACAGAAACACCTGCAAGTATTATGGTATATTGTCCTGCTCAGCTGCTTTATGTCACTGATACCTTTACAACCGGCCACAACTTCAAGAACTTGTCTGAAAGCCATAGCCATATCAAGTAGATAAGTATATACGACTGTGCCGACAAGCACCTCAATAGTATAAACAGTTCTCATACCACGTATTTTTGAAAGTTGAAGCAAATTAATATCGAAAGTAAGCAACAGATCAAACCGCAAAAGTGGTAACAGAAAAGACGGACATCAGGCCAGAGAATGAACAAATGTAAAATGTTAATCATAAACCAATATATATAAACAGATATCCTATCCTAAAGTTATCATTTAAAAATGAGAATATCTACATTGAGGTTCAGAAACATTTGCACTCACCGTAGTAAACAAGGTTCGTTATGGCCTTTAACAATGCTGTCTTGATCATACTTCTCCTTCTTTTTCGATGGCCACACTGACTTAACAAGCTTAATCCCAGCATGAGTATTCTTGACTTGACAGTATGGCAAATCTGCCTCAATCATCAATCTCTCTTTAGTAATGTCCTTCACAACATCAAGATTCTCGCTAGTATTCAACGAGCAACCATTTACACCTGCTCCGTTCCCACATTCAACGAGCAACCATTTACACCTGCTCCGTTCCAAGGCAGCGCATCCCGCGCTGATGGCGCCATTCCTTGAAATGTCGTTCAAAAGCACGTCTGCCCCAGTAACTGCAGTTCCCGCATATCTCACACTTGTACTCCTGGCCAAGGCCGTGAAGCTTATAAAGCCAGTATGGTATTGGCTTCCCATCCCAACCCATTGGCAATTTGAGGGGATTATGAATCTGCCAATCTTCGTCGTCGTTTTCGATGTCGGCTTGTGTTTCTTCCTCCTCACGTTCTGCTTCCATTTCCTCATACGTCAATGCTTGCTTCTTCACAATGTTGTCTTTTGTTCGTGCAATTATCGCTGCCAGTGAGTCACAGAGTCTGTTTATTTTGGCCTCCATCAAAGCAATTTCTTTCCAATTGTTGTCAACTTGTGGAGCTGCAGCAATCCCGTTTTGTTGTGAGCCCACGCGAACCTTTAGAAAAGTGCTTCTTATCCAACGGTTCAAGTGGTGTCTGCTTTGTGAGGATAAGCCTCTCAGCACGTTGCTGAACAGAACCACCTGTCTTGAGTCAACTCTTCCACTGTGCTATAATAATAGTCAAGATCAATCAAAGTATGCTGATCTGGTGCATGCCCACTTCCTCGATCTTCACTCTCCCACCCTTTGACCTTACCATCTGCCCATTGCTCTTCAAACTCCGTTCCAACCTTCGAGAATATTCTTCTATCACCATCTTGCTAAGGGCTCTGTCCGCTGGTAAAAAAATATATTAAATACTCCAGTAGAGACTCTTCTATGTATTCCCTGTATTCCCTAGTGAACTTCAGCTCCCAATTTAACAATTAATATACTGATTGTATGGTTCATGCAAATCAAGATATCTTCCTAGTGCTTCCTCCCCACTGAATTCAATAACTGGCTCCTCCTTCAGCATCGCTTCATACTCCTCGTCACCATCGACAACACCTGCACCTGGATGCCTTCTATGATACTGACGAATCTCTTTTATAGTTTGTTTGGAACTCAGGTTCAACATAAAAGTGAGAAGAAGAAGAAGAAGAAGAAGAAGAAGGGTGAACGAGGGAAAGGCAAGGATGTTGGGGAACTTGTTTGGGAGAATAAGAATAAGAGGTATCGTCGGCGGCGCAATGGCGACTGCAAAGACAGCGGTGAGAAACATGTCAGGGAGAGGAGGGAGGAAAAGAGCAGAGAATGTGAGGAAAATAAATCCAAGAGTGAGTCCTCAGGAGGCTTCTTCTATCGCTCGCAGCCTCTACGACCTCCACGGCCCTCTCTCCATCTCCCATGCTTGGCTTCACGCTCAGATATGTTCCCTCCCCCTCTCCTTGTTATTTTATTTTATTTTATTTTATTTTATTATTCATTATTTATTTCCTTTCATTAGTGTCTTTTTCAAAATCAATTTTTATGTATGTATCACCCAAACCACAAATCATCTTAAGATTTATTCATTCCTCTGCAATCTGCAATCCATAATCAGATTCATTTTAATTATATCTCAATTTCATGTTACGCCATGTTGTGTTATTCGAATTGTTGTTCAATTACACATTACGCATACATACTACTCCACTTCATTATGATTTTTAAATCACTTGACATTCTAAAAACAGAATCTTTTCTCATGAATCTGATTTCCTGAAACAACATGCTAATTATGTGTACTTCTAATAGTCTAACAGACAGAAATGACTCAACTATTAGAATTTTGGTTTGAATTGAATTGTATGTTTGATGAGGCATCTGAATTGCTGGAGTTAGAAAGGGTAAAAGTTTAAAATGTATTTAGAACAAAAATATCAATATGAAACATGTTTCGTTCGTCTCGAAATTATATGCAATTTGAAATTTATATATATGTGTATATATATCATCTCATTTGGACTTGTACATGCAAAGTCAAGGACTTTTAAAATTTGAGTTACAAAACTATAATAGCAACTGTGAATAGTTAATTGAGGTTAATTTTTTTGAAAAAGACAAAAATTAAGTTATAATTTGTGATCGTGCCAAACATGTGCTATGACTATTCAATCTCTTAATTTGGTTTGATACACACCTCACTGTAATTTTAACACAAATTCATGTTCCCACTCACTCAACTTCTCCCCATCCATCCTCCCCCTTTTAAGACACAAACTCCTGTACCCATCACGGCCTTTCAATTTTAAAATAATACTGATTATTACTATTATTATTATTATTATTATTAAAAAGAAGTTGGCTCAGTGGTGAATCGCTTGGACTTAATGCCTCTTGAAGCATTAGGTCTAAGGTTCGATTCCCTTTTGAGTGCTACTAATTCCTTGGGGGCCATCCCTGTGGGTTAAAAGTCCGAGATTTATCTAATCCATATGGAAGGGACACTTTGCCTAGGTCTTTTGGATTAGTTAAGACAAAGTCACCCCTGCGGGTTAAAAGTCCGAGATTTACCTAATCCATATAGAGGGGACACTTTGCATGGGTCCTTTGGATTAGTTAGGACAAAGTTTCAAATATCACGGTAATCAAATAATAATAATAATAATAATAATAAAAAGAAAAGAAGACCAACTATTGTGTTCTCCAAGTCCGAGGGCTAGGTCTGCCTTCCGCTTAGACCACCCGTCTATTAATCACATGGAGGGGGCACGTTTTGGCTTTACTAATAACATAGAAATGACTTTTCTCTTTATATCTAATAGTTTTCTCCACACTGAGTGTAGCTTTATCATAGTTGCATAGTCACCACAGTCTAACCTTTTTTTGTAAATTTGTTTTGTTTTTTTTTTTTCGATTTCCTTTCCTTTACACGCTTTCTTACTAAAATAGGAGTACGATTGTATCAAGGAAAGGAAATGGAAACACGCTTGAAGTAGGACAGAGAAACGAAGAAGAACTAGAAGAGACAGGAAATCTGAATGTTCAATAACATTGATCAAGTCCGAATTGCAGCGAAACCTATTTATAGGGAAGAAAAATTTGTGGGAAGGGGAAGCTAACAAATAATGGAAACTAACCAATTATTAGTAAAAGTCTAATTAAATATTTAAGATAATAAAACTTAAAAGCTACTTTCTATCTTAATAACATTGGTCACCCTCCTCATAGTCTATGTCGTTCCTCATCAACTATTTTCAATCTTTCTGTTCATGACATTGACATCTAGTAAACATGCCCCCCACTCTCCCCCGATGTAGTATTTATTATGGCCTGTCTTCTCGATCTGTGCATATCAAGTATGTTGTGATTTTTAGCTTCATACTTGTTGCATAATAATAATTCCAACTTCGTGTATTTCTCATTCAATGAAGTTTCTTTGAGCAGTTTCATTTCAACTCGCGTAGCATTCATTACGGTACATTGTATCTTGCATTATATATAACCAATATAACATCACTCAACGTAACAGTAACACTATCACTTTCACTGACACTGTTGGCCTTGCCTTGGAATGTTTTGAATACCCTTTGCTTATTTCATAGGACCTGACCTGTATATTGTAGCACCCAGCAGGAGTGGTTTATATCTGTTTCACATGAAGTGAGTGTAGTTTGGAGAACATTTTGTGGCATTCATAATCATATTTTTGTGTTGGAGTAGAACATTTTCTAAACATCTGATGAAGATAAGATCAAGACAACTATGCAAAATAAATAAATAATGTAATGTACTGCTATTATGTTTCTGATTTCTTTTCTTTTTTTTTTTTTTTTGGAAAAAAAAAAATATATATATATATATATATATATAAACAGGACGCTGGCCTGACTGGGTTGAGTAGCAAAACACACATGAAGTTAATGCTGAAATGGATGAGGGGAAGGGAAATGGTGAAGTTGTTGTGCAATCATGTTGGTTCGAGCAAGAAATTCCGGCTGTCTACTCTGCCTGAAGACCCTAAAGTGGAGGCTGTGGCTGACCGTGACCGTGAAAGTAGGCTAATTAGTAATTACCATTGTTGGGAAATTTTTTGTTCATTTTTTAAATGATATATATGGAAGAGTTTTCAATTGTGACCTTTTTTTTTTTTTTTTTTTTTTTGCTATAGTTATTGAAAAGAAAAAAATTATAAAAAGTAGTCCATAACTTAATTATATTTACTAATGTGAGATTTTTATGATTTGTTATAATATGGGAGGGAAAAAAAATAATAATAACAACAACAACAACAACTGGCTATCCTAAATGTTAAGTACAAAGACTTTTTAAAAGATTGACAATTGGATGTCTGGAATCAAGATCCAGACTCCATGATGTAATGGAAATTATTATTTCCTTCATCATTTTATGTTCCATTTTTTTTATTAATTTATTACAACTCTTTTTTAACAAGTTTCTATTTTTTTAAAAAAAATGCATTAAAGTTGATTGAGGATAAGAGCAAACACTATCCTCAGAGCACTCCTAAAAGTCAATTATCTGCTTTTGACTCGGTCGATTGGATTGTTTATAAGAACAAAAAAAAAAAAAAAAATCAAGTGGTGAGACAGGCGAGCAAAATAGCAAATTGCATCGCAAGTTGATTGACGATCAGAGAAGAGAATGGCCACCACCAACAACAACAACAACAACAACAACGAGTGCCTTGGATGGGCTGCCACTGATCCTTCGGGACTTCTCTCTCCTTACCATTTCTCTCGCAGGTCTAATCCCTATTCCATTCCGTTCTCTCCCTCTTTTTTTTTTTTTTTTTTTTTTTGCCTTTTAAAGTTTTTTTTTAGAGGGTAATAATACAATTATGAGTTGATAAGTTAAAAAAAAAAAAAAAAAAAATTGAAAAAATACATATACACACAACACAGGGCAGTGGGGAGCGAGGATGTTTCCATAAGAATAACGCACTGTGGAGTATGTTATGCGGACGTTGTGTGGACGAGAAACAGACTTGGTGATTCCAAGTACCCCCTTGTGCCCGGGTGCGTTTCTGATTAAATATCATCTCTATGTAAATAATAAAACATCCATACATGAATTCCAGAAGTTTTTGTTTGTTTGTTTGTTTGTTTGTTTTTGCTGATGGAGATTGTGGACTGGATAGACATGAGATTGTAGGAATAGTGAAAGCAGTAGGGTTGGGCGTCCATGGGTTCAAAGTGGGCGACCATGTCGGAGTTGGAACCTACGTCAACTCTTGTAGACGATGTGACTATTGCGCTGATGGCCTCGACAATTACTGCGAAAACGGACTTGTTGCCACATTCAATCATGTTGATTTGGATGGCTCTATCACTAAAGGAGGCTATTCCTCTTCTATTGTTGTCCATCATAGGTAATATCCCATTCATTCGGTTTCCATTCCCTTACCTTCCTTCCTTCCTTCCTTCCATGCCCCCTCTCCTCTACTTTAAATCTTTTTCACTTTACATATTTATTATCTACCTACACTGCACAACACAACAAAACACAAAACATTTTTCTTGAATAATGGAACCTTTGGTTATTCGAGAGGCAATCGGGAGAGAGAACGACCCACCGACCGACCGACAGACAGACTATCAAATCATTATCCATTTTTATGTTTCTCTATAATTTCATAACTTACTAGGTTCTTATGCGTAATCCATCACTGTATGTTACTACTTTCAGCTTCTTTTTTTTTTTTTTTTTTTTTTTTTTTTTTTAAGTGTTTCTGCTTTGACTTAACCACTCAAGGCAAATTGAAGTCTTTGCCAAGCAGCTGACAAAATGAACACTAAACCGTCAAGAATGTTTTGACAGATATTGTTAGCGCTATTTCTGGGGTGGGAGAATATCTCTGATATCATTTAAGTTTTCTCGTGGATAGAATTAATTGGATAGATGATGTATCTGATCACTGAGCTGTTGTTCTATTTATAATATCTCTCCATGTCCCTGGATTACAGACGGCAATAATATGTAGAGCATCAAAGGGAATAATCGGTCTCCCTACAAATCTAGCTAAACAACTTGGATGACAAAGTGACACTCTTCGTTTCTTCACGATAATGATTTTGCAGATTTTACCACTACCCAAATATCTTTACTTCTTGTCTTGATCTACAGATACTGCTTTCGAATACCTGATAGCTACCCACTGGCCTCTGCGGCACCTCTGCTTTGTGCCGGGATTACTGTTTATTCTCCCATGATGCGTCATAAGATGAACCAGCCTGGTAAGTCTCTCGGTGTCATTGGACTCGGTGGTCTTGGTCACATGGCTGTCAAATTTGGCAAGGCTTTTGGGTTGAATGTCACAGTTTTCAGCACAAGCATTTCCAAGAAAGAGGAAGCTCTCACTCTGCTTGGTGCAGACAAATTTGTAATCTCGTCTGACGAGGAACAGATGAAGGTAGGAATAGTCTTCAAACTGCCATCCTTTTCACTTGTATTCTTGGTTATGATTGACGTTTGTAACTTGTATTCAGGCCCTTGCTAAGTCATATGACTTTATTGTTGACACCGCATCTGGAGACCATCCATTTGACCCATACATGGCACTGTTAAAGACTGCCGGCGTTCTCGTCTTGGTGGGATTCCCAAGTGAAATTAAAGTGCATCCTGCAAACCTTGTTTTGGGTACTTGAGAGCTCCATCAACTTTCTCCCTAATTCCTTATGTTTATTCTGACACTTATTACGTTTATTTCTCCAACTATTGTACGAAGAAGAGTGCTTAGGTATAGAGACTGCTAACTGTAATTTTTCTTTTCATCTTTCGGCAGGTATGAGATCTATTTCCGGCAGTACAGTGGGTGGTACAAAAGAGACGCAAGAAATGTTAGAGTTCTGTGCTGCTCGTGGAATATACCCTAACATAGAAGTGGTCCCAATTCAGTATGCAAATGAAGCACTGGAGAGGCTAATACGCAGGGATGTGAAGTACCGTTTTGTGATTGATATCGAAAACTCACTGAAATGAACCCTTGAAGGGAAAAAGGAGACTCTCTGGTTTGTGCAAGAACTCAAAGGATTATTACGAAATAAGCGAATGAATTGTATTTGTATTTAGGTTAGTGCTGAAAGGTTACATGATTAGGAAGGATCTAAATTATGACTAAAGTATGAAGCTTCAAGTATTCAACTCAAATCGTGTATCATTGGTAAAATGAGATTAGAGTAATGCAATAGCATGTTATGTTGAATGCGGTTATGGATTTAATTTCTCATTTAAGATGAACGTAGGCAATAAATCAACAAAATAATATGTCTTATTTAAGGTGGCTCATGTAGAGATGAGAGGAGTGATGCTAAATTTGTTGATGATATTTTTTCTTAAGAGTATGAGAAGACAACTCCACATGAGCCGATGACTGTTGAATCTAGGATCTGTTGTCTTCCTACCATTTTCTTTCTTCATGTCCTTTGATTAGAAATTGGATTCTTGACTAAGCCATCTTCCATGGAAATTTCAACTATACTGTTATTATCTGTGCCATTTTCGGATCCAGGCTGCTCATCAGCTACAAGATTGTCAGTCCGTTTTCCCCACAGCATGCAGTAAAGGCCCAGAACGACGGCGAAAGCTCCTACCAAGCTGCAGCACTCATCCATTTTTTGGGTTCAGGAGTCTTTGACGTTTGTCATAATATACTATTACTTATTATTAACAAAGAGTTAAACGTCTATGGCAAAGAGAATTAATTATGTTTAACCCACCTTCCAAAATGAAGTCGCTCGGCGAAAGCAATTGAAGAGGATTTTCCTACGATAATGAGTAGTGAAGGGCAAAACATAGCAGCAAAAACGCGTCCTCTGTTACTAATACACCAGGTTTGAAGGAAGTATACTAATGCTGAGATCACAACTCCCTGGTTTGTAGTTTTTATTTTTATTTTTATTTTTTTGAAGGGGGGAAAAAAAAGTGAGCAGAAGATTAATGCTATTAGAAATAATGTTATTTATGAAATCAGTTGGATGAACTACTAGATTAGTTTATTGTGGTTCATTGTTACATTGGAACGGAATATATATTTCGTTGTACAACTATTAAAGTGAAAGCATTTTACTATTTTATTATTTCACAACTAGTTAACTCAAATACAAATCTCAAATTTTCACATTTTACAAATCTGTTTCCTACTTATTTAAAAACAAAAACAAAACAAAAAAAAAAATCCAGACACACATCTCATTTGAGTACACAATTCAAATTCTACATTTGAATGGGAACAGTCAAGTGCAATACTTCATCCCAACAAAACAAATGCTAAGTTTGTTTCTATCAGTGGTATAAACTTCTTATTATTTTTTTTTCCCCAAAGAATTATTAATGATGGTATTTATATATATATATATATATATATATATATATATATTTTTTGGTGTTGTTATAGGTTATATATGATAGAGTTATGGATAGAAGCAGGGGATTTGGGTTTGTTACTATGAGCAGCGTTCAGCTGGCCCTGTAAGTTCCAAATGTTTTTACACTTTGGTTTTAGTTTGTATTTTAAGAAATTTACACTTACATACAAATATATAAGGCATATAGATAGACACGAGCTAAAAAGATATGAAAATACTTTCAGATTCTTAAGAGTTCTAACCAGTATCCCTCTCTTTTCACCTGCTGAGCTAGTCCAACGAGATCATCGCTGATAAGTTAGCATATAGAAATTGATGGAATTCAAATTTCTATGGGTTATTGTTAGAAAGATATATGTCGACTTTTAGAAATGCATATCACGACTTGGTTACTAAAATCATGTCTTCAGAATTTCCCTTCCAAATGGTGGTTTTCAGAAGATCCTCTTACGTTTGATTTTGGGAAAAAGAAGTATTTGATCAGGAATAATTAGCCAACACTACTTTTAATCACATTTTTCTTGGGTTCAATTATATAGGAAATTCAAAGAAGCCAACCAAACTTTAGAATAACAATGATAATAAACAACATTAGTGTGGATTAATACAAGTGATGTTCTTGTTAGCGGCTACATTGATTTAACAGCAAGTCGGAGGCAGAACTATCAAGGTGAACTTCCCGCAAGTGCCGAGAAGAGGAGAAAGGGAAGACTTAGGGCCAAAGATTCGGAACATGAACAAGGGCTACGTCGACAGCCCTCACAAGATATATGCAGGAAACCTTGGTTGGGGCCTAACTTCGCAGGATCTCTGAGAAGCTTTTGCTGAAGAGTCAGGCGTGTTGAGTGCCGGTCATTTATGAGAGGGATACCAGAAGATCCCGAGGTTTTGGGTTCGTCTCTTTCGAAACTGCTGAGGGTGCACGATCTGCTTTAGATGCCAAGAACGGAGTGGTGAGCAAAAACTTGACATTTGAATTATGCACCTTTTTTTTTTTTGCTCCTGTTGCTATTTTGATCCAACTGTTTACTGGTTTCTTGTGTGTGCGGAAAAACAGTAGGCACAAGGCCGACAGCTGAGATTAAATATGGCCACGGAATGATCTCCTCCAGCTTCCCCACGGGCACCGGCGGAAGTTGTACTTAACACATGAGGGAAATGTGTTAGGAGGCGTTCTTTCTTAATGCGCCTTTGAGAGAATCCCGGAACCCAATTCATTACTCTTGCGACTTCCACAAGGTTGATTCCATGTAATCTTTCTCTACCAAATTGGTATGAGTTTTTTAAGAGCGTACAACTAAAGGTTCTTGTAGTTTCTGTTTCCTGTTAGATTTTACGGTATTTGTTATCTTGTACATAAAGAGCAAATTGCCACTCTTGGCCGATTCAAGAACAGGCTAAAACCATAAATCTTAATCTTCATATAATGGCGAATTGTTCTCTTCCTTTTTTTCTTTTTTTTCTTTTCTTTTCTTTGTTTGTGGTGATGTTGAATAAGTGTCAAAAGTTGGATACTCCATTCTTGAAAGCCGATACTTCGATTCAAATATGAGAGAGAATTTATTGGATCTTTTACAATTGACCTTGAAAGATTTGCGAGTTTGTTGGTTGGCAAATGAAGTACAAAGATATGCGACACAATGCGTCCTCAACAAAAACTGGGGTAGCTTTAGAAAAAATGAAATTGATGAATCCGACCCTGCGGATCTAGTTCATTGAGGACCATGGCCACTGGAAAGAAGGGCATCTGCTGCAGAATCAAGATCCTGAGGGAAGAAAACCCTGCACAGCAACATGATTTCATGAAGCGAAATTCCGTAAAAATGATATGAAACATAAACATCACGGTGATAACAATTCTACAACAGATAAATATGCGATGAGATTTAATACTGCATCAAATTTTGCCTCTAACTTAGTACGGATCTGAAGGCTTAAACTAATTTTTTGTCTGCAGAGTATCCATTCATTGGATCATAATTTCAATGAACTCCAGACAAAGTTGTAACAGAGATACCTGCAAGTATTATGGTATATTGTCCTGCTCAGCTGCTCTATGTCATTGATACCTTTACAACCGGCCACAACTTCAAGAACTTGTCTGAAAGCCATAGCCATATCGAGTAGATAAGTATATACGACTGTGCCAACAAGCACCTCTCAATAGTATAAACAGTTTTCACACCACATATTTTTGAAAGTCAGAGCGACTTAATATCGAAAGTAAGCAACAGATCAAACCGCAAAAGTGGTAACAGAAAAGACGGACATCAGGCCAGAGAATGAACAAATGTAAAATGTTATTCATAAACCAATATATATTCACAGATGTCCTATCATAGAATTATCATTTAAAAATGAGAAGATCTACGAGCTCCAGAAACATTTGCACTCACCGAACTAAACAAGGTTCGTTACGGCCTTTAACAATGCTGTCTTGATCATACTTCTCCTTCTTTTTCGATGGCCACACAGACTTAACAAGCTTAATCCCAGCATGAGTATTCTTGATTTCACAGTACGGAGAATCCGTCTCAATCATCAATCTCTCTATAGGAATGTCCCTCACAACATCAAGATTCTCACTTGTCTTCAACGAGCAACCATTTACACCTGCTCCGTTCCAAATGCGAGAAATTGCATGTAATATTCGTACTTTCTAATTAGAAGTGAAAGAGA
Organism: Ficus hispida; assembly: GCA_025413025.1. Lineage (NCBI taxonomy): Eukaryota > Viridiplantae > Streptophyta > Magnoliopsida > Rosales > Moraceae > Ficus > Ficus hispida. The sequence continues at coordinate 30,406,741 of CM046373.1, forward strand.
GATTCCCCAAAAATTTACCTATATACATATTATTAAAGGAAAGAAGTTTGTCCCTGTCTTCTGCACTATCAGTAAATGAATGGGTAACCCCGGCAGTGAAGCTACAAAAAAGCAAAGAAAGAGATACAAAAAAGCCATTAAAAAAAGTTAAAAAGTTAATATCAAAAGTTTCGGGTCAAACTCAAAAATGCTATTACAGGCTTCAAGAAAGAAAAGAGCACGTAAGAAAAACTTGAACCTATGACCTCATAATCCGAAAACTCTAATGAAAATATCAAGAGAAACAGACACGACACACCTGACATTTCCACAAGCTCACCTGTTCTTGTTTCTCTCCATGATTTCACAGAAATCATCAGCAGCTGTGCGCATATGAAGAAACATTGGGAGCTTTGTAGCATATGCCAATTCAAACTGCTTCTCAAAGTACCTAGTTTTTACACACAGTAAGATAGTAGACTTCCGTGTCACACAATTTAACAGAACGTAGAATGCATATGTGCAATGGACAATAGAGAATTTGTCCTATTTTATGATGAATAAACGTACTTCTTTTGAATCTCTGCTGGGCAAAAGTGAAGCCTATCATAGTCCAGTCCACATTCGCCAATTGCAACCACCTTACGGACACATTTGAGGACAGCATGAAACATTACGTAAACCGCATCATCATATCTCAAAATTTCCCTCCACAATCCAAATTGCTCACTATCCTAAAGAACGTGATTGTTCTTCTTTGGCAGTCAAAGTGATCATCCATACCTTTCCTTTCTCTATACCCTCTTGCGCTAATGACAAAAGAGCTTGAAAATGCTTCTCCGGATCCCCACTCTCTTCAAATTCCTTGGGGGAAAAAAAACAATCAAAAGAAAGCATGCTTACACGCATCTCTAACTAGACCAACAATGGATATAGTACATACATTGAAACATCACCAAAGATTAAGAAAGTATATCTTCTCTCTTAAAACAAAGAGGGTGTTGTTAATCCCTGAACTATGCATATTGTGACAGTTTAGTACCCTTTTCTTTTGGACAACTAATCCCTTAAGATTTTCTGACAGTTTTAGTTCGTAGAAACAGAAAATTTCAAATTTAATGAAAGTAGTCAAGTGTCTATCATAAGAAAACTTGAAATTCTACGGAAACAGTCTCATGCAAAATGTTCCCTTCAATACCCTTATATAACCCTTGGAAATTAGAACACTTTGTACTTCATGTCATGCTTTTGTAAAATTTTTAAGTTACCATTTTAATATAGTATCGTCAGGACCAAAACTATCAAAATACGAAATTGCCAACAAATCAGTCAAAAAAAATATAATAAAATAGAGACCAAACTGTCGCTTCTTGAAAAGTTAAAGCTTTAAAGGATCAATTGCAGCAAAAATCCATTTAGAAAAAAAAGAACAAAGAAACCATAATTCCAAGGGAGGGAAAAACCTTGCATCTTGTGGGATGCACACCAACCGTGCAGAATAGCCTTCCTGTAAAAACGCCCAATTCAAATATATATATATATATATATATATATATATCCAATAAGAATCAAAAAACAAAAATAGTAGACATTAATATATATATATATATATTATAACTATAGTAGACATTTATATACACAGTTCAATTAGAATAACTATAGATAAAATAAAAAAAGAAAATGAAAAAGAAGAACCATCAGTTTCAGCAATGGCAAGAGCTTCCTTTGATTCCTCAAGCGACCCACCAGTAACCTGCATCCATATTCCATAATCCTAAACGTCATCCGAGAGCTACATATATAACTATATATACATATATAATAGATATCACAAAAACCCCATATCAAATCAAACTTTAGCTCCATAAATTACTCATATGCAATTGAAGAAGGAAACACGAGTAAAAATACAATAATGCGGTCAACGCCGGCGCTCCAAGCTCTGCTCAGAACCGTGGCGATGTCGGACGCGTGGCACTGCTTCCCATGGTAAATCCCTTTGAACATGCCATCTGTATGAACAAAAATAAGCTAGAAAAAGAGGCAAAGTTTCGTTGGAAGTCAAATGGAGCACGAACTGTTCGATGAAATGCCTGACCTGTGAAGTTCACTGCTATGTCTGTTTTTTTGGGAAGACAAACATCAGAGAGAGAAAGACAGAAAGAGGTGTCAGTTTTAACGTAAGAAAGAATGAACGAACATTTAAAAAAAAAAAAAAAAGAAAAGAAAAGAAAGAAAGAAAGAAGAAGAAGGGTTCTGAGTGAGTTTCGCTTGCCTATCATGCGAATTGACGCCATGTTCAAGCTCGAACAGAGAGAGAGAAAAATATAGAGAGAGAACTCTGTAATCTGCGAGTGAAACGATTGTCGTTGGCAAACCACGAGAAGAACCGTAATTGGGCCTAGGCCCAACTATCTATCGGCATGGTAAAAAACTTCGGGCTACTCTTAACTAGCCCATAATATTGTGCCTCTTTCCGGAAAAGAAGAGAAGAAAGAAAAAATAGAAATAACTAGCTTGGTTTCCATAGTTTTTTTTCTTTCCCTTTAACTTGAGAATTTGTGATTCAAACTCTAATTTTATCAGGGAGAAAGGAATAAATAACAGGTGTCAAAAAATAATTAAAATAAATAACATATTTTTTAAATATTTAAAATAAATAATACATTTATCATATAAATAAATTATTTATATCTTGTAAATATGTGATTTATATTTACCTAATAAATTTTTTATTTACCTAATCATATATAATTACCTCTAAATTACATGGGGATCTTTTTTTTTTAACTCCCTCTTTCTCTCATTTTCACTTTAAATTTGTTCCCCCCCTTTTTTTAACTTGAGGTGAGGAGATTCTCTTACTCTCTAATATGTACCTTTAAGTGACAAATGATCCGTCAATACATGCTCGTGCTCCTTTCTTGTTGCAAGCAAAAAGATTTAATAATATGTTTGGTTTATTGATTTAGGTTTTTTTTAATTATCTCGTGAGATCATCTTGACATCATAATGACATCCAATTCAATTTTTAAATTCTAATTGCCCTTTTTAAAAAATATAAAAGTTCATTAAAAAAAAAAATCCCGAATACAACTGCACCACGGCACCAACATTTTTTTTCCTCAAATTGTTTGTTTACTAATGTATGCAACGAAATACAATTGCAGTTCGAATTTACCATCTTGAGTTGGAAAAAAAAAAATGCCCGCAATAAAATGAAGTTATATCGTTTCTTTTTGGCATTCTTAGCTCATGGAAACATCTTTCTAACAAGTTGATTCAATCTTTCTAACAATCTGATCCATATAAGACCACCCCAAACATACTTTAAAAAAGAAAAAAGAAAAGAAAAGAAACAACAAAGCAAAGAACAACCCTTGGGACAAAACTGAAACATAAGAGACTGTGTTTTTAGAATGAATCATAATACTCTCGAAGAAAAATCCACATATAGGGGAAGGATTAAAGAATAATACACCAAAGTAACCACAAGCATAATACTTAAAAAAAAAACAACAAAAACAAAAAAACAAAAAAAAACCAGCCAACCAAAACTCTATATGGATAATTACAAAAAGAAGAAAACCAAGAGAACAGATTAAGAACAAGAAAAAGAATATGCAGGCTAAAATAAAATAAAATAAAAAACAATAATCAATTAATAATGAAAATAACAAAAATAACTAGGCCGGAGGAGAGGGTTGACTTTGGATGGGTTGACTGGACGAATTCCCACCACCGCTGCTCCCACCCCAATTCCAGGGCTTCAAGCTGAGGATGACGATCAAGATGATGACGAGGAGCAAGATGATGGCGTAGCAGGTCCACTTGCGGGTGTTTTTCTGGTACGTCCTCGCTCCCTGTAGCCTCTCTGCTCCCGACCTCACGTACGAATTCGCCCTCGCCACGTGGCTCTCTATGTCGTCCAGCTGCTCCCCCTGCGCCTGCACCAGCACCGCCATGTCCAGGAACACCTGGTGCAGCTCCTTCAAGTTCTTCTCCATCTCCTTCACCGCGTCATGTCTCTCCTGTATTTCCTTTATCGTGTCCAGCACCCTCCCTCTCCCTTGCTCCTGGATCGCCTTCTGCAAGAACGTCTCGCTTTCTCCTGTTCACCAAATCACCCGATTCCAGATTCTCAGACAAGAATTTTCCAGTAAAAATTTTATGAAATCCCTAATCGCAGGGTAATTTTGATGAATTTTTCGGTTCGTTACCTGTGGAGATGAGGAGGTCGATGGTTTTCTCGTCGGGATTCTCGCCGGTGACGGTGAAGTACCGTCGCTGAACGGTCTCTCGGTACTCCGACGAGATCTGCTGGCGGAGAGAGTTGAAGCTCTCCATGGAGTCCTTGAGCTTCTTCCTCAGGCCGTTGACGACGGACGTGCGCGTCCGGTCGGAAGAGGAGCCCGGTCCGCAGCCAGGCAAGCTCCGATTCGCGGCGTTGGAGCGGTCGAGCGCCTCGAGGCGGACCTTGACCAGCTTGGCCTTCTTGAGCGCGAGGCTGACGTCGGCGTCCATGCGAGATCGGAGATCCTTGATCGCCTTTGCGTTGTGGAGCGTCTTGCTCTGCTGGTGCGAGGCGTTGAGGTTCTCGTGGAGCCTCTCCAGTTCCTTGAGCTCGTCCTTGACCGACTCCACATCTTCGAAGAACTTGTCGAGGTTGACACCTCCGGCGGCCGCCGCCTCCGACGTCGAGGACATCTCGATCACGTGGTGGTCCGGCGAGGCCTCCTCGTTCCTAAACCTAGAAAAGGAGCGGGAGAACAAGTCGTTCATGGCTGTGAATCTGAAAAATTCGAGGAAGAAAAGCACCAGAAGTGATTAAGGCGACGATTGGATCGGATGAGAAGTATTGAATGAGGACGGAATGGAGAGTTGTTGGTGAGGGGCGGGTTTTGATGAGGAGAGAAGAGAGAAGAGAGAGAAAGAGGGCTGCTGTTTGGATGGTAAGAAAATTTGGATGCGTCAAAGTGGGGATTAAGAAGAAACGACCAATAACAAGGACAGAATCTTCGTGCATTAACTAGTCAAAGGAGTATTGGTGAGGTAGGAAGAGAGATGGCTGTGATTTTTATTGAATGGCACTTTCCGGGAAAGTGAAGGAAAGAGAGGGAAAATAAATAATAGAAAAATAAAAATAAATACGAGTGAAAAAAATCTTTAAAATAGAAAGTTCTTTTTCTCGGGGTGTGATTCCATATAGACTGCGTATACGCGGGGAAGAGAAGAACCTTTTTTTTTTCTTCTTTTTTTGCCCTTTTCCTTATCTATTTCCCTCTTCTTCTTTTTTTTTTTTTCAACTTTTTGAATTTTAAATGATGAGATTTTTTTTTCTATGAAAAGGAAATCTTTTGAAAAAAAGGAATTCGTGAATGGTTAAGGTATGACTTGGTCGCATTTGATTTTTGGATTTATGTGATTTTATATTCTTCCCAATGCGTATTAAAGTATCGGCCATTTGGTTTTATTGGTTGACATACCATAAGAAGTGAAAAAGGCTAATTAAAAAAAATCCATGTAAAAAGATTGCATAATTGGCCATTGTAAATTTTCCTCTTTTCTCTCAGTTTTTGGACTGTTTCTATTTCCCAACCTTAAAGATGGATGTGAGAATCATATGACGAAAATTTTGAAAGAGACGAACCCGTTGGAGGAGGATCGACGTTACGGGAAGGAGCAAGATGGAGAGATCCTGTAACAGATCAACTTCGCAACCCAGTTTCTCTCGACAACGAGGATTCGTTTTCGACAATAATTCTTTCTATATGATTGGTTTTTTTTTTTTTTTTTTTGTAGTTTTGTGTGTAATATTGGTAATGTATTGCCGTCTTTTATCTAGGTATTATGTTTAATTTGTTAATTCTAATAATAGAGTGGTCTCCCTACCTTCTGCATTGATTGTTTGTCTACAGATTTGAGTCTTGGTCTTGTTTTGGTCAAGCTAGAATTGCTTATATGTGGAGTTAATGGTGGTCCTAGTGTTACTGAGTCTTGGTCTTGAATCGATCAGGATACTCTATCGATTGTTAGGGTTTTATCAAAAAAGTTTTACATATACTCGATTTCAGTGTGCCGAGGTATGTATCTGTTCTCGTGTCTTAAGTATATCTCTTTTCTTTGAACGTCATCAGAATTTAGATGGATCCATTTTTATTAAAAAGGTGGTGTTATGGAGATTACATAATGGATATGAATTCATTTTTAATGAGTTAGGACAATTGGTCATGAAGTTAGTTTCATTCCCATAGCGGCTTCTTTGACCTGAAACATTGAGCTGGTAATGAAACATTAAGCTGGTAACAAACCATTGGGGATTGAAGGTACCCGATAGCATTAAAATTTAAGGTAATCTTGACCCGAGAGAAAATAACTCAAATGCTAAACAATATAAATATATACGAAAGGCTTTGTCTGCTATATCAGATATCATCTGACACTTGTAATTTTATATTTAAAAATTTATAACCACTTATTGATTTACATATAACTTCCTATTTAGAACATTGTAATATAATAACTTCTTATTTAAAATCTTATCAATACTATTAGTTGAAAAAAGTTAAATTAAAATTACCTGATTGGTAAAAAGAATTATAATAGGATATTGAATAGAAGCCTGTCTCAAAATTATATATATATATATATATATATATATATACACCTTAATCACTGGTTCAACATTTTTATTTTTATTTTTTTTTCTCTTGTTTGATATTTCAATTTAACTCCAACTTAACTGTATTTTTTTACTGGATTTTTTTTTTTTGAAAAGTTAATAAAAATTATAATTATTTTTTGAAAAGTCAACAAACTTTAACTTAAAATTTTAACTCCAACCGGCAATCCAAATAGAAGCTTATTCTTTTTTTTTTTCCGTTTAAAGACAATAAAAATAATTGTGCAAACTATCCCACGAAAGGAGATTCCATTACCATATCCATATAACTAAGGATGAAAATGTTGATGTCGACGGGGTTGTCGAGGTTTTGATTTATGGATAATGTCGACGGAAATATCGATGTTGATGGATATCTCGAGAAAAATGGATACTCAAAGAAAAACTTATAATTTGTTGTTGAAACTTTACTAAATGTAAAAACAATCAAGTTACTTACTATGAACTAATTGCATAATATAAACAATAATTTTTTTTATTAAATATAAGAGTTTTATCACATAGTGTAATAGGAAATCACAATAATTATAGACTAATTGTAATTTCAATATGATATTATATACTCGTTAGATATTGCAATAAAATACAATAATTTAATATATCAGATAGAATAAATATCAAATATAAGAGAGTAATACAAATTTTGAATTTCTTTAATACCAAAAAGAGCATCGAGTAAGTTAGAAAACATTAGACAGGTTTGATTTTGATCTAAACAATATATCTGTTAATATATGCTCTTAAATATTTATGACATAATTTTAATGTGTCACGTGTTTCTTGGTCTCTTCAACTATTAACCCATAAATTGATATTGTTAATTTATCCAACATGATGAGTAATCTGAATGGATAAACAATGACATCTCGATATAATTTGTGGCAGAAGATATTAACATATAGAATAAATGACCTAGTTTTTTGTACTTCTGAACTAGATCACATTTGATAATCATAAAAAGAAATATAACCGTATGAATTTTATTCGGTTCCTAAGCTCATGGAATCTAAACTCAAAGCAATAGAATCCTTATTATAGCCTGAAATAAGTATCACGAAATTTCAAGTTCGACTCGAACATGATCCGAAATAAGTGTCAATTTCGTGTCATTTACGTGTCGCGTGTCAAGTTCAGTTCATGTCATGTCAACCCATTACGGATCCATGTCATGTTCCTGTTACGGATCGTGTCAATTTTCGTGTCACGGGTCATGTTCGGGTTGGAAAAAAAAATCAACACGGCTCTAACACGACATGAATCCAACACGTAATATAAATTGTCACCCCTAAATCCATGCATATAACTACCCAAAAGCATAAAATATTAGCACAGCTTTTGTGTTTGAAAGTGTGGACCTCCGTACAAATATTATTGAGAAGATTGTTTTTCACACCAAAAAGCAAATATTTTATAGCTTGTCCTAAAACAAGATATCATTTTTTACAAGAAGTCGTTCGTTGTTTAATGTTTGCCACAGTTGTATTGCTGACCTAAAATGACATAATTTTAATCGTCGTTTTCTGATCTTCTAGCAACGACACGACTATCTCTTTGTGTTTCGGTGTTCGTTGCTAAATGCCCCCCTTCTTTTGGCTAAAGAAAAGCTCATTTTGTCAGTTGTTCAATCAAAATACATTAAATGTTTATCTGAATAAGCAATTTCAAAGTTCATTCTTAATTATCGTGTCATGAACTCCAGATGTCGTTTGTGATTTAGTTGTCTTTCACTACCAAGACGTCAAGTCGTTTATTGTCTTAATTTTAATCTAGTTTAAAAGGAAAACGACATGCAGTTCAAACTCTACCATTTGTTGTCGTTTTCCGACATGCCGTTACTGTTAAAGCTTGCTTCGGAGAAACGACATTTTTTCATCAAGTAAGAGCCCAAAGTATAAACAAGGCAAATATATGTACGTCATAATTTGCAATAACAATAAATTGTAAATAACCTGCAATCTCCCTCCCTAAAGAGGGGGAAAAAACCATGGTGGGGGAGAAAAAGGGAACAAAAACGAAGGAATACAGGCAAGTCATATTGTAGTTATGGTATAAACCAAAAAACGAAAGTAAAACGAAAAAAGATAACACAGAGTAAAAACAAGGCCATAATTACAAATAAATAGCAAACTTTTACCAAGTGCAATGCAATTGCCAATCATGGCACGGTATATATATATATATATATAGCAACAATAAGATAACAATTTTTTCGTTATGCAAGTTGTCTTTACAAGAAAGAAACCGTGTCAACAGTTGCAAATTATAGAAAGAAAAAATAAATAAATCTATCAAAAATCAGTGTAAAAGGGTTTGGCAACGACTTGAATTCATATTCACTGATCGTATTTTTCCTTTGAGCCCAAAAAAAAAAAATGATCTACTTTCGCCTAAGCCTTTTCATAATTCCTAATGCTGTAAATACTAATAGTACAATACACATAATAATTTACATGCAACAGATGATGAAAAAGATGCACTCACTTTAATATTTGTATCCAAAAATGAAGAAGGAAACCAATATGTATGGCTAAAAAACTTCAATCCGATTGGAGCACGGTAAGATGATAGGGATAGCCCCCGCACGTACCCGAAGACTGCCTTGTTCCCGCATCAAGATTTTCTTCACCGTTGGGAAGTAAAAGATTCCAATGCAGTAAATAGTTTGAGAGATCATATGTCCCTGGAGAAAATACACAAATCTGAAGAGGAATTTCGACTGAGGACATAGGCTCGATTCGAGCTCTGGTAGAACTTGAAGCAGACCAGATGAATGGAGAAACTGAATCAAACGACGGGGGCCTTCCAAATCGAGCTCCAATGACATCAGATGTAACTTTAATGTCAGTAACTAGCGAGACATCGTGCCAACCTACGTCATTGCTAGAAGTTGCTGGAGATTGATCAGAAGTTGCCTCGCTCGAATTGCCACTCCGGTCAAGAGTGTTTACGTGTAAAGAAGCAACAGCGTCAGATGAATTGTAAATTGTCATACTTAATTTAACTTCACAAAAGGATGCAGAGAAGTTGTGATACATTGTTCGAGGCCCATCAATGAGCCATGAGATAGGGCTTCTGCTCGCAGTACTATATTTAAACCCAAAAGAGGAAAAGAAACGTCATAATCCAAAACTAAAATGGCGAATCATAAGATATGGGGACAAAGATGAAAAAAAAAAAAAAAAGAACAATAAAGGAAACAAAAACAAGAAGGTTTTAGATTTATAACCAAATCCGAAGTTTTGGAATTGGAACTTGCCTGCAATGACATGAATGATGAGAAAAAAGTTGCAGTGAATCAAATGTCCCAGAATCAGGATCACTCTTCAGCAGACGGGAGATCAATATGAAGTCAACTGTTGAGTCTCCCTGATCCATACAAAAATAAATGCTCAATAAATTTAGTGAGGGGAAGCCAACAAAATCATGCAAAAATAAGAAGCCGAATGCGAATCAGATTTCAGACTCGAAGTAGTGACCAAGACGTGGAGTGGTAATGATCGACTCAAAAAGAGAACAGCAAATTAACAGCAAATTGTGGAAAATAAATTTATCAACCTGATGTGAAATTTCCTGGTGAAGTCTTTCGAAATGGTGGAAATCAGCCAGCGGAGAGCTAGATGTATCAAAAAGTGGTTCAGTACTGCCCTGAGGTCCCAATCTTACAACACTTCCAAGGTGTGCAGAAGTAGAAGATGTCTTGTCCTCCAAAATTCCTGATTTCCTCTGATTCTTAAGACCAAAGAAGTGATTTTATCAGCTAAAATGAATACCACATTTCAGCAAGTAAATGAACCCAAAACATGTTGCTTCAGTACCAACCTTAAGCATGAAAAAGCATGATAAGGCTTGACCAGCTACAAGGCATTGTGAAGGAAAGATGGTATCAACAGGCTGAAGCATCGAGATGTTCCATTGTTCTCCCACAGAAGATAACTGATGAACCTGGAAGCTATCTGTACTCGTCCTGTTAACGACATCCATTTGAACAAGGAACTCTTCCAATTTTGACGGGCAAGGACTGACATGAAATGAGATGTCTAACGATGGTAACACCTACAAAGTAGAATTTGCATCATCAGCATCAATCATAGTGCTTTGCACACTCAGTCAACAAGAGAAGGTTGACTAAGAGCGCAACACTTCGGGATATGAAAACAGTTATTTAAATAACTGAACACGACAAGATATACAAGAACAGAGATGCATCATATTTAGTAAAAGGATGACTAACCCTTTCACGTACCTAAGTTAGAATACAGCTACTTATAGAATGTAACATGTATATATAATTCAGATTCTGGTATTTATATCTTTAGTGTACATCTAAATACCTGCAAATTATGATGCATACGTAAAGTGCGGTATCTCATAGTGCTTGATGTATCTTCTATTTCGTAATATATGGTTAAATACAACGAAATGTTTCCAGGAATGGCAGCCCGAAACCAAAGAGGCCACAACAATGGTGTTTCTGCTTTGACAAGCATATCCTGAAACATAGAGACAAGAAAAATATGAGATTAGAAAGTTGTGATACGACATTGGTAAGACAGCACAAGGGAGAAACTGGATACCTCTGGAAATGTAAAGACAGGCTGAGAAATGCTATTAGGATTAGGTTGTACAGACTGGTGTTCAGTCTTCTCTTCTAAGCAAGAGGGGAATTCCACATCCAAACTTTCCTGACTCCCCATATTCAAAAATCTCGGATGACTGAACTTTAGTTTCAAGTTCTGCAAGAATTTCACATAATTGCATAAGTTCACAATAACACTAGGTGCAAACTCGATGGAATGCACGCCAAAAGTTAGCTACTAGCTAATATATAACCTAGGCAAGCTTGTCTGCGTGCGCTGCCTGACAAAAAACTAGCCAAACAGCTGTAACTCAAATATCACGCAATGAGATATACCAATCACGCTCCCGCAACAACGAATCTTGAAGAAAGAAAGCCCAAATCACATAAAGGTCAATCCAATAACTTCCTGAACAATCAAGTCGAGAGGCATTCCTCCCAACTCGAATGGCTTGGCATGAAAAAAAATAAGCACTTCAAATGCTGCACTTACAGAAAATAAATTAGGATCTCGAGCTGCAATTTTACCTTAACAGCACATTCTGATTGGTTCCTCAACTCCAGAACAAGATGGCGCACATCTCCTGCATATGTAGTTGTAGGTAAAGGCTGAATGAAGCCCTCAAGTTTGGGTAGACTCTGAACATGGAAAAGAATATAGTAAGGAAAAGTTATTCCAAATTCCAAATTAACTTGTATGAAATGAAATTTTTTGTGTTTGGTGGAGGGAGGGGCTTTAGTGGAGGGTTGAGATCCAAAGAGACCATGCACCTTGATCACCACAAACTTCAGGTTGTCATTAAGAGAACGGTTGCCTCTCCATCTTCCTTTTGCATTTTTTTTCTTCATTAGATTAGACCCAAAATTATGGAAACCAACAACAGCACCTGACAAGTTCCACCTTACACCAACAATTTGTAAAATGCCTTCCACTCTTGGAGTAACTTTTAGCTGCACCTGAAAGGTACAGAAAAAAAAATATCAATGAATAGAATTGTAAAACAGTACTCGTAAACAAAAGATGCTGGTAAGATATGGCATCAGCAAAAGTAAATTACGCTCATTAGCTCATGAGTCATCACACATCGGCGGAGCCAGCCTTCCACTTCAGTTGGGGCGTATATAATGTCTTTTTTTTTTTTTAAATAAATCACATGAAAAATTTTATAAAAAATTATCGTACACATTTTAAGAATTCCATGACAGAATATGGGGAAAAAAAAAATCATAATAGTAGAGTTCTTTATTGAATTGACATATCTATTACAGAAGTTGTTTGCTTAACGTGCTTCTTTATTTGATGTTATTTAAATAAATCTAATACTCACAAATGTGGACTACCAATAGAGATATCCTATCATAAAAAGTTTTCATCAACATATATGTATATATCAATAAGAAACATATTAAAAAAAAAAAATACTTCAATAGTTCATGACTAAAAACAGTAGAGCAAATTATAAATAGAAAATAGAAATAGAAATAGAAATAAAGTAGTAAAATTCAGTAGGAGCATATGTGAATATACTAAATCTCACTGAGGGCAAAATGAAGAGAAGTCATAAATTTTTAAGGGTTCAAATTTAATTTTTTTAAAAGTCAGTGGGAGTGTCCGCCCCCACTCGGCCCCTTCATAGCTTCTCCCCTCACATATCCTTTTAAACCTTTTTTTTTTTTTTTTGGAGGCAGTAAAGGTTACCACTCAAACATTGACAACATAAGATTATAACAAAGAAAATAAATTAATAACTTATATTTCTCAAGGGTATTGACATTTATAGTATTGGTCAAGTGTGTCCCTGTAATTTTGACATATTTGAAGGGGTGTCAAGTTCATCCTAAAAGAATTTAGCAGCAAATTTAAAAAAATATTAAAAAACGAAAAATTGATGTTTCTTCCGTTGCCACAGTGAAGCACTCACCATGATTGTTTCACCTCCTTCTAAAGAAAAGTCAACCTTCGACAAAGTAAAGAATGAATTATCATCACTCATCTCCCTGCAGTAATCGAACTAGAATTTTAGCTCAAAAGGCAAAGATGATGGCAAAGAAAGTTGGACCAACAAGATAAAAGCATGCTAACCAGAGAATTTTCAAAAGTAAAGTGGACCCGCATACCTACTGGCTATCTTATTAGCTTCGTTATCATTTTGAAGCTCCCCAGCTTGGCTATTTGCATCTGCATTATTTCAAAAAAAAAAAAAAAATCATTAGCCTGTTTCGGTAAACAAATTTATCAATCCTTTATCTTGAAAAGTAAAATAAATAAATTAGTAAAGGAGAGGAGAGGAGGCGTGGATAGAAGAAAGACAGATAAAATTTACTTACCAGATTGTGTTTCGTCAGAACTTGCAGAAAGCTCACATATAAGTGAGACACTGGATACGGAAATGGGAATTTGTAAAGGGTTTTTAAATTCGATATCAACTCTTACCACTTCTGCGAAAGGATGAAGCATATTATTATGCACAAACACAAATATACACCTTTATCCAAATCACTTGAAGCAAGTCCATACAACAAATCAATAGACAAAAGTTAGCTGAAAGCAGAATATATGAAACCTAAATCAATTTTCAACATACTTTAAAGATGTCAGAAAAGAAATAGAAGACATCAGCTGAGAATGGGAAAGGAAAGGCCATGGTGCACGTGAGTAATTTTTGCAGTAAATGGTCCAATATTTTATCTTCTCTGAACTATCTAATTTTTGTCACAAGAATCCAACAGTAAATAATTGGTGCTCTTCATCCTTAGATGTTGATAAACAACTGTACAGATCAAATAATAAACTATAATCAATTTATACAGCAACGAACAATATTCTATCACCTACATACCTCCTGCAACACAAACATTTGATTCTTTGTACTTTTTGGCGACAAGCTTCGAGTGTAACTCCAACCAATTAGTCCGGGAAGTTGACAGTGAGGGAATCAACTCCTCTTCTAGAGAACGCCATATGCTTTCTTTAACACTGGCCTGATATGTTTTTGGAAAACAAGTGCATCAATACAAGCAACCAAGCAAAGTCTAAATGCTAATTGCATGATACCATTACCATATCAAGAAAGCAATATTCATACTGTAAAGCAATTTTAACACAACTTACTGCAGTAAGCGATGCATATGTTCGGTAATCTTCAAAAATGACCTTAAGGGAAGAGATTTTAATCTCAGGCAATTGGAGTTTTGGAACTTCAAATGTCTTCCCCGTTTCCTGTATTATTTAACAAAGGGAAACATATGGTTAGCTTCAGCAGAAACTAGCGTAAGATTAGTATCAACATTATGGGTAAAACTCAGATTTACATAGGCAGGACGCTAATAAACAATAAAAGCTAAGGATGCTAACAAACAATAAAAAGATAAGAGTTGAACTTTGCAGTATGACTCCGTGTTCGTTATCACTAGTGTCGTTACATCCTTTTTACATTTCAATACAGGGAACTTGATGAAGTCGGATAGAAAAATTATTTTGTTATATATAGGAAGGACCAGATGAAGATTGGAGAAACATGATGCGATCAAATCAGATGAATGGAGGTCAGTGGGCAGTTGGGCACTTCATTGAGATTAGCACACCTGATTGTTGCCTACAAACTCTATATGAAAAGAAGAAATAAAAAAAACTAGCACCAGTGTCACCTGAACAATGTGTATAAAGTGCCTCAGGAATATGTCCTGTGATGTCTTGGACTGATGACTACAGGCCAGGACCTCCAACACATGTGAGACGGCCAAGTCATATCTTCCAAGATAAGCATACCATCTGAACCAAAGAAGTTTCATCAGAGGCTTTGCAACTTATAGTTCACACCAAAAGGTGTTTCAAACGAGAAACTTGGAAACTAGAGAAGCATCAAGTTGATAAACTTACTGTCCAATATTGAAATACACGTGGTCCTTAATATGGCTCCATGTAGTTTCTTTGTAGACAGAAATGGCATTTTTATACGTACGAATTGCATGTTTTATCTGGAGAGGAAAACCTACGTCAACTGTCAAAAAAAAAAAAAGAACTTTTCTAGCAAACTTTTGAATATCTTTTTTGGTATAAGTACCTGATTACTTTTTTTGTAACGCTCGCCCGAAAGAACAAGATGAAATCCATATTTGTGTAGCATAGGTGGCTTGGACATCAAGTAGCAATAAGATGCTTGCTCAAGCATAACAGCAGAATGTAAGGGTTCCTAAAAATAGCATTGTTATCAGACTCAAAAATAAAAGTTTTCTTGCCCATTCACATGTCAAAGAAATTGAGCATTACCTGACTGCAAATACGAAAGTATACAGTGGCTGCCTCTCTAAACTGATCTCTTGTCTTCAAAATTTCTACCCACCAAAGACCACACCGCGTTGCATTCTGCTGACCAGATGGCCCAAGTTTCTGCACAATTACCAATTCAAGATAATCAGACACATTTGCCAGGTAAGAGAAAAAATCTAATGGAGTGCGACCTGTGAAGTACCGACTAGGTAAAATAGATGTCTTCCAAGGGCATTTAATTATATGTTTATTAAATCTTGAACTTCCTTTTTTAGCCAGCCAGTTTTCAAGATAAGCTATATTTATTTTTGGTATATCTCATCCATCCTTTTTATTTTATTCACTTAGGTATTTTACACTTCCTTTCTATTTTGATCCCTCTTACCAAACATAGCCGACTTTTTTTATTATGACAAGGATAAAAAATGAATTCTTGATCGTTATCTCTCTGGATATTGTCAAAACTAGTAAATGCCGTATAAGTAGAAAATGAAGGTAAACAAATACACACCAAATAAGTAGTAAATGCATTTTCCATGCAAGACTCTGCTTCCTTTCTCGATTGATCTAGCAAGAAATATGCAAGCCCCATCATTTCCTGCAACAACAAGTGAAAGTTCTCAAGGCCATTACGTGATGAGGCCCTTCCCATAGAGAAATACCAGCCACTCAGCAAATTAGATATTAAAGAATGAAAGAAACGTTAAGATGAGTAAAAATGACAAGAATTATCTTTTAAAAAATTAATTATATATATATATATATTCCCCTTTTTAGGGTGGGTGTGTGGGGGGGGGGGGGGGGGGGGGGGGGGAGGATAGCACTGACGGAAAATAAATAAAGGCTAAGAATCATGTTCCAAACTAGCATAAAGGCCCAAAATTCTTAAAAGTAGAATCTCCAACTACCTGTACACCAGCATAGCGCTTCCATACTTTATCAAGCTTGTAATCTGTGGAAATCAAGCGATAGTTTGACAGTGCAAGTTCATAATCTCGTAGCATGAAGGCATAATCACCCAACACTCGAATTTGAGATTCAATGGAGCTAAATGTATACCTTAAACAGCAAATATAAAAACCAAATTAGAACAATAAGGTTGGATATTTATTAGCTTCTAGTAACAAGTGAAATATATGTTTAGCATACATAGATCCATTGGAAGAATCTGCTATTTCATCTTTCCCTTTTCTCCACCACAAGTTTTTAATTTGGTTTTTAAAACCTTTCCTTGTCGCAGATACCTGATTGGAAGAAACAAGGAAAAGGAAAAGGTCAAAAGACTCGGAAAAATTAATGTTCTATTTTCAGTTACAATAAGACTCAGAAAAGTTATACATTAAAATACAATATTCCCATCACCATGAATGCCGGTAAATATGATGGAAATACCAACCTGTTGATTGAGCACGCGTATCTTTTGCTCCATATAAGGGATGATCTGTTTGGTTGATAAATCTTGCATGATATCTCTCATCTGTTCCCAGTTGTAAAAAATTGCATATAATAATCAAAATTCTAAAGTAAGAAGAATAAAAATTGAATCATCAATTTTATGCTACATTTCTTTTTGCATTAAAAGACGATGACAGAAAGAAATTCACCTCATTAATATCATCAACGTTGAGAAAGCAACCAAGATTCTGCCCGGAAGAAGCATAAGATTTCTGTCATTAGGGTAAACACAACTACATCCTTAGCTTAACTTTGTATATTAACCAAAAACGATAACAGCAAGATGTAACATTCATAGATGACAATCACTAATATTAATAAAAAGAAGGGAAAAAGAAAGTACTTAAAAAATAACTTACATAAAGCACCCAAGGATTATCTTGATGTTCAACCGGACCATCTTTAGAAGAATTAATGCAAAGTAATTGACAGTCCGAGCCAAAGGTGCTCCTCATTTCTGTTAAAATCTTAGTTGCACTGTGACGATGAAGCCCAAGAATTACCATACTATATTCCATTCAGATCGCATGGAATAATCTTAAAATAAAAATTTTAAATGCCAAAAAGTAAGCAAAATATCATCAGCAAAAAATATTAATAATAATGAACATCCTGATGGAGTGGCAAATAAAATAAATCAATAATACAATTACAAGGGATATTCTTATAATCAAGACACCAATAAGTGTCACTTTTTCAAGACTATAATGGAGGTTCACTTGGGAACTGTTTCATATACACTTGATTTAGCAAGACAGGATCGTCGGTAAAGTTCAGTTCTCAATCAAAATTTATAGTAGCATAACAATGAGATATCTAGTTGTGATTTCACAAAGAAAACTAATACGAACAAAATGAAATTTTTCTGTATCAAGGTTCGTTGCACTCTGTAAAACAAAAATCGCTAGGCTGGAATCTTTATGGCACCTTTGACCATGCCCAGTCTATGTTTTTCAAGTCATCTTCAAGACTTCCCTTGAAAAGTGAAAAAGAATGTGATTTCTGGCATGAAATTTTATTCTTTTTACTATTAAGTTTCACTTATATCTAGAATCATCAATGTTTAGATACTCATTTTCTAGAATGGTTAGAAAGCATGTTATACTTCTCTGAAGTGCCATCTTGACTGTCGTGCACTAATAAATAGTGCTTCAAAATCTTAGGGTCCATTGCACCATCATTTAGGAGGGATGGCAATTTGTTGGTGTTGAAGAGATCAACAAATTGGTTGATAGGTTGTTCATCCTTCGAAGAAACAACTAAAAGACCTGCAAGTAAATTAAGACGAAAAGGTAGAACTAAAACTCAAATTCTCAACAAGATCGACAATTTTGGATAACTACAACTGATTTAGGAATCACATTAACTGAGCCTTGCAATTATATTCACAAGACTAACATAGAATGTTCAGTGTTTATCAAGTTTCAACACCTTACATGCCACAGGATGGTCAAAAGCTTCATGGTCTGAAAAGGAGGCATTCTGTACAAGCTCTTTATTAAAAAAATCAAACCATGTTGGTAGATTTGCAGATTCATACCCTGCAGAGGAAAGACACCTTATATCACAAACTAAAAACTATAATCATTGCAAAATTATGATTATCCATCCAATGCTGATCAAATATAAAAACAGAGAGTTGAGTACAAGGTCGCCTAAGCTTTCATATTTCCCCTCCTTTTTTCAGCTTTCCTTTTCAACCATTAAATTTTACGTAGCAAAGTGGATGCAAAGTTACCTACTGCTGCCACATGTCCACTACGACTCTTCTCCTTTTGTTTGTTTATCCATTTTCTACTTTTTTTAACCGACTAATTACTAAAGACAATGAAGAAAGCAAACATTCTTATACTCACATTTTCCAATCTTGTCACTTAATTCAATATGTAAAATTTTCAGTAATAAAAAATATCATTTGGTAATATGAAAGTCAAAAATAAATAAATTTCGCACTAGATTCTTATCTCTCCTAGTGATTTACGAACCCCAGACCAGGAATGAAAACCTTTCTTGGGGATTTGGATCCACCAAATCCCATTTTCCTAGCTAGGTTGTAGCTTGGAAAACGATTTTACCTTTATAAACCTTTTCATACAATGTTAATTTGTGGTCATAGTTTATATATTTTAAACCATTTTTTTTTTTTGGTCAATTTAATTCTTCCTTAACTTTTCATCAGTATTGAATCAACTAATCACAGGAGAGAGAAACTAGATACAACAAAACTTTAGTAAAAGCAAAACACCGAGAGACCCACATTAAACTAAGGTTTCAGAATCCTAAAATTACATAGTCTGTAAGTACTAGCATAAAATTGTTTCTAGCAATCTTTGAAAGAATGTA
Organism: Ficus hispida; assembly: GCA_025413025.1. Classification (NCBI taxonomy): domain Eukaryota; kingdom Viridiplantae; phylum Streptophyta; class Magnoliopsida; order Rosales; family Moraceae; genus Ficus; species Ficus hispida. The sequence goes on from CM046373.1 coordinate 30,426,046, forward strand.
ATACTTACTAGCATGCACATTATCTATTGGAGAAGGATCAGAACCCAGTTCAGAATCATCTTTCTCCTCTGCTTGGGTAATTACCTTTTCCAACCGCTCTCTTGCTACCTTGTTTCAAAAAGAGGACACAATCTCAAACTCAGACTTGAATTACAAGGGATAAGAAAATAACATACTAAAAACCGCAATCGTAACGTTCCAATAACTAATGTGAATCTAAACATTAACGGCTTATTTTCTTCATTCCTGACTAATAGTCCAATAAACTCCAATCATGAGAACACTGGCACATTAATCATGAATAAGACTTTGAAATCTTGTCCAAATATACACAATTAACAACCCAAAATCATCGCCGTTTCGGATAAAGAACGGTTTTTAATTTGGCTACACATGCTTCAAAGGTTCAAAGCAATGCTTTCAGAGCTCAATAGAATAAGACAATCAAAACCTAAAAAATCTAAGTCGTTAGAGTATTTGCTAGCTATAAAATTGAGGAAAGTAAACACAAATGGCAATCATTTGGAAAACGCCTCCTCATTTCCAATGAAGCAAAAAAAAGTTAATTGTCGTTGCCAAAAGCGAAGGTTTTTCGTTTCCTCTTCTAATCATGTTCATGAATTCACATCAAGAGAACAACGTTCTGAGTAATTTTACCTCCAAATTCGGTTGCCGAATATCCGACGCGTAAAACAATCGTAATCTGAACTTCTGCAGCCTATAAGGTTGATCACTAGCTGTCCGCACAGGCACTGCAGCAGAATCAAACTCAATCGTCTCAAATTCTTCCCTCGCCAAACCCTAGAAACACATATACAGTATATACATACAGATATACATATATATATATATAAATACATATGTATAAATATATCTGAGTGTACCATCGATGTTGTTGAAGACGCAGAAGGGAGAAAGCATCTCGACGAAGCTGAGGCCATTCTTGCTGCAAGCTTCTTCGACGAGAGGCGTGTCGAGGACCATGACGACCGGAGTGATTTCGTCCAATAGCATTTTGCCGAGTGGCGAGTTTGCCGGATCCGCCATTTTTCGCCGCTCCGATAACGTCAATTGGCGGCGCGAGTGAGACGGAGGGAGCCGCTCGCTGAGTCAACTCGGCCTGTGGGTGGGGCGGGACTCACTCGGGATTTGGCTTCGCTCAGATCTCCGACGTTAATGTCAGAGAAATGGGAACGGAGGGCGGGAGGGAGAGCTGCTCGTGAATTGTGTTGTGTCTGCTCAAAGGAAGACCAACACAATATTCGACCCGTTTTGTTGCTGGGCTGTTTATGGGCTGGGCTGGCTGTTCATGGGCTCGTTTAACGGGCCGTATTTTTCATAGCTTTTTTGCCGGCTTGTAACTATGGAGTATCGAGGTTCTTGTCGTTTTTTGGGCTAGTGTCGTTTTAATTATTATTGTTGTTTTCAAAGTTTAGATCGTCGTTTCACTGTTCTCGTTTTCTAGTTGTTCACGTGGTTTTCTGTTATTGTAGTTTTACTATTGTGTTGTTTCATAAATTGTCGTTTTAGTTTTTCCTTCTCCAATTGAGTATCATTAATTTTGAGTGGTTCTATTTTCCTTTAGAAAGAGACGTGAAGAGGTTTTCGACATTAGGATCCATCTCTATGGGGGATTTGCATCTGTTATGAAGCCTTGGTATTTATACCCCTCAAACTTAAACCATTAACAAAAATGCCAATCAAACTTTAAATGGTTTAAAATACCCCTTGTTTCATATGTGCCATATAAGGTTGAAATAACTTTATTTTTCCCTTCTAAACTTTAATACATTTCTAACTTTATCCGAACATTCAAAACCAATGATTATACCTATGAACCTATATTGTTAGGATTTATACGGTTAGCAAAAGCATTTACTTTGTGTCATATTTTGTTTTCATAAAAATTAAAAGTTTTTCAAGTCTTATATAATCAAAATATGAAAGAATGCGTGTTTTTACTAACAGATTAAAGTTTAGGGGAATAGCATTAATTTTTAAAGTTCGAGAGCAAATTATAAGCGTATTAAAGTTTAGAGGACAAAAATAAAGTTTGTTAATATTAAAACTGCATTTTAGTTGTTATCATATTGGATATTCCATCCATTAAACTAATAGAATGGACAAAGACGATAATATCATAATTCATGGAGCATTTTTACTCGTTTTAAAGTTTGGAGGACAAAGTTATAAAATCAGCAAAATTCATGAGGCAAAAGAAAAAATTGTCATAAATCACATCATTTTTAGTTCATGTCGTTCATTAGTTTCTGCCGTGTGTCTGATTGTTCAAGTATTTGTCGTCTTTTCCATTTCTATCGTTTCTGTGTTTTGGTTTATTGTCATCATGTGCAGATCATTGTCTATTTTACGACAGTTACTAACGGACTGAACCACATAAACCAAACACGAAAAATGACCAAAAAAAAAAAAAAAGGACAAAACGAACAAAGCAAATAAATGTCTTTTCATGTTGTTTTTCCTATTCATGTCCAACATGTCGTTTTTTCATTTTTCACATGTAACATGCACAATTTCCACCATGTCGTTCTTGCATTTAGAAAGTAACGAGTTTGCACGGAGAATGAAGAAAAAATAAATAAAAATTAAATATTATATAATAAAAACAGTTCGTGAAGATAAATATTATAATTATAATAATATATTCTTCTCAAAATTCTCCTAATAGTAATAGTATTAACAATAATAAAAACAAAACAAAAGCAAAAAAATAAAAAAAAAAGTTATGTAGTCATACTCATTTAAAGAAAAAAATTAAAACAAAAATAAAACAAAAACAAAAAAAAGTACAAAAATCTTTAGATTCAAAATAACTGGAAAAAACTAACCCTAACAAAAAAATTATAACAAAATAAAATATATATCTCATTTTGTCCTCTTTTTTACTGTTTTTAAAAAAACCAAAAAACAAAAAAATAAATTTTTATCAGGTTATATACATGTAAAAACATTAAAAAAAGATTTTTTAAATATAAAACAAACAAACAAAAAAGACACAAAAAAAAATACATGCAGAATCTTAAAAAAAGTTTTTAAAAAATAAAAAAAAGGAACAAAAAAGACAAAAAAAACCCAAAAAAAATCTGAAATAAAGATAAAAATTTAAAGTAAAAAATCGTTTAAAAATTAAAAAAAGACATAGCGAGAAAAAACAAATATAACAATAGATCGGAGTCTAATGTCTAAAATTTAACGTAAAAAAAATGACAAAAGCAACATCAAGGAAAAAAAAAACTCTGAATAGGGATAAAAATAACAATACACTGTAGGAAAAAGAAAAGCAAGTAAAAAAAGGGGGGTAAAACATGGATAACACAGCAAAGAAAAAAAACAACTACAAATAAAGGGTAAAACCGTTAATTAATAATTTTAGAAGGGCAAAGTTGTCCCAACACTGCATCAAATAGTAAAAATAACTAAAAGTCAAGACAAAATTATCAATTGATAAAAAAAAGGGTAAAACCGGCATATTATGTAGTGGAGGAAACAAATAATTAGTGATGAAGGGTAAAAAAGTCATTATAGTGTAGAAAAAGATAAAATATCGTTCATTACTGTTCATTTATTGTAGTAAAAAACTGTTGAGTACTGTACAGTGTGTAGCTAATGAAGTAAAATCAGAAAAAAAAAAAAAAAATCACTGTACATCACTGTTCATCACTAAGAAGGAATAGTGAAAATAGCATTTCTTTTTTTCACATGTAACATACATAATTTCCACCATGTCGTTCTTGCATTTAGAAAGTAACATGCCATTCTTTGGAGTAAAGTAACAATTTTAAAAAAATTTAAATCCACATAACTATTATTTTTCTTTTCTCTCTTTTAAATACTAATCTAGTTAAAGTTAATATAGATATCGCTGTAAATGATTTTGTCGCTCCCCCCAGTTAAAAACCAAAAAAAAAAAAAAAAAGATTCTGTTGGTTGTGTGGGAATTCGTGGCGTGACAAGAGATACAGAAGGAACAGTAGCTGGTGTTTTTTCCGGATAAAATTTTGGCAAGTTTACCCCTCATAATGAAGAGTGTGAAGCTATTCGAGAGGGTGTATTGTTTGCTCTAAATCGGGGCTTTTCGGACCAGGTGATTGAGACTGACGCAACATGTTTTTCATCTGTTCATCGAAATGATGTCAGAGACTTGGAATCAAATGTGCTTGACAATATCTAAGATGTTTTTGGAACCGTTTGATATTTACGTTTAATTTAAATTAAATTATATTTTTTTATTTTTTTTTTTTTTTAAATTAATAAAATTATTATTTAAATATAAAAATCTCAACTCAATTTAAACTCAACTCATTCACTAAATATCATCTTTCTCAAAGCAAAAGAATAATAATGATAATATTTGTTACTGTCTTTGTATATTGTAATCCATTCCATGACTCGTTAGTTTCTGTTTTACTTTGTTAGCCTTCTGGCCAGACAATTTGTCATTGTTTATTGATGTTTTTGTAAGAGTTTAGTTGTTTGGTTGATTGGAATAAAATAATACTTTTACTTTAAAGGAAATATATATGGGTTTCGGATTGAATTTTGTTAGTTCAAATTTATGTTAAAAAAAAAACATATCTTACATTTTTGCCAAACATTATCTGTATTTAGAATATAGGTTTGAAATAAGTTGCTAACACAAGTTAAAGTCTTGAACAAGTGAAAGGCCTGTTTGGATCGCATACTCATTTCTAAGATATAAAATTTTCTTGTTTGAAATAAGAAAATCATTTTATTTTGAGAATAAAAATGACGTTTGGATGTATAAAAAAATTTTATTTTTTGAGAACAAAAAGAGTTTGGAAAGCTATAAAATGAGAAAATGTGGTGTTGATAATGTATTGGGAGAAAAATTAGAAACAGATTTAAAAAAAAATCTAAAATGATTTCAAAATATGAGAAATGTTTGACAATATATATCTATTATTTTTCAAAACAAGAAGAATGATGAAAAAAATTATCCATATGTTTAGAAGATCTATCTAATTTTGAAAATAGAAAAATTTTTGTAAAAAAAAATTCCCAACTTTTTCCACTATTCTCTAATTTTGAAAAAAAAATTCTCATTTTTAAACTTATTTTGTATAGTATTTAAAAAAAAAATAAATAAATCTTTTTAAAATAATATCACACTACATTCTTCCTAATAATATTTTTTCTTATGAAAAATAACTTTTAGTTGTCAAGAAATTTTTTTTTTGTCAAATATTCAAATATCATTTTATTCTTAAAAATAAAAATACTTATTTAAAAGAATAAAATTTTTATTTTTGATAATAAATACGTAATACAAAAGGAAACACAGTGATCCAAAAGTTTTTAAAGAAAAGGCAAAAAAAAAAAAAAAACTTCAACATTCCACTACTTTACTCCAAGAGCGGTCCATTAGTCGAACACTTGCCCCATGCGCTATAAATGATTCTCAGCTTCCTCCGCACTACGAGTTATTCCCACTCATTCTCTTCATCATTCCCATTTCCCACCAAGCACCTCAACCTTCACCTCCTCTTCGCGCCGCGACTCTCTTCCTGGTTCCCAGACCCTCCTAGTCGTCAGATCCCGACCTTCTCCGTCATGTCCTACCGCCCCAACTACCGCGGCGGCCGCGGAAACTCCGCCAGTCGCTCCGGAGGTCGCCGTGGCGGCGGAGGCCGCGGCGGTGGTGGTGGTGGTGGAGGGCGCGGGGAGCAGCGCTGGTGGGATCCGGTGTGGCGCGCGGAGCGGCTGAGACAGAAAGATGCCGAGGTATTGCTGTTGTTTGTTACTTACTGTTTGTTTGGTTGCTGAGAAAGTTGGGGGATGAAAGAGTGTTGAGATTTGTTTTGGTTGATGGAGGTTGCTGGTTTGTGCCGGTTTTGGAATGCTTGTTAATGGACAAAAAGAGATTAAAATTGATCGCAAAATAAAATCTTTGAAAGAAAATGTTTCAGTCTACGTGTTAGCAGCAATTATGATACATATATATATATATATATGTGTGTGTTGAAATTAGTTTAGTGATTGAGAGTCAAGAAGCAAAAAAGTTGCGATTTTGGCGCTTGGAAAGCAAAATGAGTTGTCTAATTTGAAGACATAATATAAAAAAGAATCAAAATCTTGATTGAAATCCCAAAGGATTATAGGCTACTAAATTTTCATGTTCTTCTAGGTTTTTTTTTTTTTTTTGGGTGATGATTGGAATTTGAGTTCTTGTTTTTCGATGAAATAGATGGAAGCTATGGATGAGAATGAATGGTGGGGTAAGATAGGGCAGATGAAAAGAGGAGGGGAGCAAGAGATGGTGATCAAGCGCAATTTTAGTCGGGCTGATCAGCAAACTCTAGGCGACATGGCGTATCAACTGGGCCTTCACTTGTAAGCGCTTTTGTTTTCTGATCCTGTTTCCATTTTGACAAAGAATTGTTCTGTTTATCACTCGAAATAACATTAAAAAACTTTTGTCTTGTTTGTATTTGTTACGAAAATTGTTTGGTAAACCCAATTGATGTGTAATCAGTATTCACCACCATAAGCAGAAGCATTGTACTTGATCCAAAAAAACATTTAAGAACTTGTGTCTAGTTTTTCCATGTTATGATTACTGCACTACTACGCGGTTGTTGGCTTAAACTTTTGACTTGTTTGTTTGTGGCGGTGTTTTAACTGTTGTGATGAAGCTATTACTGTTAGTGAGAATGCTTATGTTTACAAACTTATTATTGTTTTATGCTTCTGCAAAGAAAGCCATGCGTATAATAAGGGCAAGACTCTTGTCATCAGCAAAGTTCCATTGCCAGATTATCGGGCAGATCTTGATGAACGTCATGGTTCTACACAGAAAGAGGTAAATTTTTCTTGGACTGGTGTAGGCTTAATGTTTTAGATCGGTTCTAAGTACATTTAAACAATACTGTTGAAATTCTATCGTTCTGCAGATTAGAATGACTACAGAAATTGAAAGGAGAGTTGGAAATCTGTTGGACAGCTCACAGTCACAAGCAAGTGTATCTGCTAGTAGTTCTTTGGAGGTATCAGCTCAAAGAACAAAACAATTGTCAGATGATGGAGATATAACGCAACCTGTCTCTGCACTGGAGATTGATTCTACCAAGGAAAAGCTTAGTCTTGAGCTGAAGGAGAAGCAGGACAAAATGAAGGTACATATTCCAATATGGTCATTTTAGCTTTACTCGTTAGCATTAAGATTGGAAGTTATTGTTTTCCAGACATTATTTTCTTGGAATAGGCCTAATTATTTTTCTCAAATTTTTTGGTTATCTTTTTTCAGGCAAGTGGTAGTTTAAAGGCGATGCAGTCATTCCGGGAAAAACTTCCTGCATTCAAAATGAAGTCCGAATTTCTTAAAGCCGTTGCAGAAAATCAGGTGTAGTGTCTTCTATCCACCCAGTCAGGAGTTTTTCTTCATCTATCTGTATTCCAGTGTGCAAAAAGTTATATATATATATATATCTACTGCTACTAGGTTATCAATGAGTTTAGCCTTGTTTGCAAAACAGGTACTAGTAGTTTCAGGAGAGACAGGTTGTGGCAAAACAACACAGCTTCCCCAATTTATTCTGGAGGAGGAGATCTCCTGTTTGCGTGGTGCTGATTGCAACATAATTTGTACTCAACCTCGCCGTATATCTGCTATTTCTGTCTCAGCTCGTATATCCTCAGAAAGAGGAGAAAGTCTTGGTGAAACTGTTGGTTATCAGATCCGGCTGGAGTCGAAGCGTTCTTCTCAAACAAGGCTCCTGTTTTGCACAACTGGAGTATTACTACGTCAATTGGTAATATGCAAAATCTGGTCAATTGCTTCCATCTCCTGTTTTCTTAAACCCCTCCCAGCCTTCTGTTGCTCAGTGCATCACGCCTTCGTACATTTGTTAATGATGCATAGGGACTTCAAATTATTTACACCGTAGCAAATTGTTTAGATTCCTTTGAAAGGAAAAGGAAAAAAATAAAAAATAAAAATAAAAAAACTTGGGTATAAATGTCCACGGAGGTCAATTGGTGGTTAATAAAGAACGGAAAAAAGTTGTTACTGAAAAATACTACAAAGGTGTTGGAAAAGAGGAGATTTCGGTATTACTGAAATCAAGGACTCTTTATTAGCTGTATATATATTGTAATTAGTCCATTATGTAAATTAGGAAACTTCCTAGGACAGCTAGCTAGTGATTGTAAATCAGTTTCCTTATTCTTTGTTCTTTCCTTTTTATTCTTGTGTTCTCTTCTATAAGAGAAAGCCGTGTATGCCTTGTAACATGCAATTCAGAAAATACAGAAAATATATTTCACCATTCTCTGTCTTTTATGGTATCAGAGCCGACCCTAAAACACTCCTAAAAAAACCCTAAACATGTCTGAAGTTTCCTCTGCAACCCCGCCCACAGCAACTCAGCAAATTAACCCTACACACCCTTCCACCCAACCCGACTCTCACTCTGTTCAGATCACTAATATTCGCCTCAATGGTGATAATTTTTTGCGGTGGTCTCAATCTGTCCGGATGTACATCAGAGGACGTGGTAAGATTGGTTATTTGACAGGAGATAAATCGGCGCCAACACCGGAGGACCCAGCGTACATGACCTGGGATGCCGAAAATTCAATGGTGATGACTTGGTTGGTAAACTCCATGGAGGAGGATATCAGCTCCAACTATCTGTGTTATTCCACGGCCAAAGAACTCTGGGACAACGTGACTCAAATGTACTCTGATTTGGGTAATCAGTCTCAAGTTTATGAATTGACTTTAAAACTTGGTGATATTCGGCAGGGAGAAGATTCAGTCACCAAGTATTTCAATTCCTTGAAGCGCCTGTGGCAAGATTTGGATCTGTTCAGCGATTATGAATGGAAAGCTGTTGAAGATGCCAGTCTTTATAAACGAATTGTGGAGGATCATCGGGTTTACAAATTTCTTGCAGGACTTAATGTGGAATTTGATGAAGTTCGGGGGAGGATAATTGGCAGGACTCCACTTCCATCGATGGCTGAAGTGTTTGCTGAAGTTCGAAGGGAGGAGAGTCGGAGACATGTGATGTTGGGGAAGAAACCACACGGTGGAGCTGTGGAGACTTCAGCGTTTTTTACCCAAGAAGCTACTGCCAACAAAGCAACCGGTTTTCAGCCCAAAACAGGGGACAAGCCGCGGGTTTGGTGTGATTACTGTAACAAACCGCGCCACACAAGGGAGAATTGCTGGAAACTCCACGGCAAACCAGCACACTTGAAGAATGGTAAACCCGGTGACAGAAACAGCCAGGTTCACCCCACTGCCAATGAAGCAAAGGCAAGTCCCTTTAGCAAGGAGCAGATGGATCATCTTCTAAAGCTGCTAAAATCCAATTCCTCATCGGGTATTCCTAGTGTTTCTCTTGCACAAACAGGTAGTGCACTTCATACCCTTTCTTTTTGTCAAAATTCCGTTCCATGGATCATAGATTCTGGGGCATCTGATCATATGACCAATCTATCCAATGTCTTTAGCACTTATTCTCCTTGTTCCGGTTTTGAAAAAATTAGAATAGCAGATGGTAGTTTTTCATCCATTGCAGGAAAAGGGCTAATAAAAATCTCGGAAACTATTGACCTTAAGTCAGTTCTCCATGTTCCTAAATTAGCCTGTAACCTTTTGTCTGTGAGTAAATTAACCCGAGAATCTAATTGTTGTGTTGTTTTCTATGATTCTTACTGTGAATTTCAGGACCGGAACTCGAGGAAGAAGATTGGCAGTGCTAAGTTGATAGATGGACTTTACTACTTTGATGATGATTTCTCCAAGAATAAAAAGGCTCAGGGCCTCAGTAGTGTTAGTTCTAATTCTGTTTCTGAACAAATAATGCTTTGGCACTTAAGACTTGGCCATCCTAGTTTTCAATATCTTAAACATTTGTTCCCTCACTTATTTAAAAAATTGGAGTGTTCATCTTTTTATTGTGAAAGTTGTGTTTTGTCTAAGAGTCATCGTACTACTTATTTGCCAAATCTTTATAAACCTTCAAAACCGTTTTACTTAATACATAGTGATGTTTGGGGACCTTCCAGAATCACTACTCTCTCTAAGAAAAAATGGTTTGTTACCTTTATTGATGATCACACTCGGCTATGTTGGGTTTATCTGATGAATGAAAAATCTGAGGTTGAAAAATTTTTTAAGAACTTTTATACTATGGTAGAAACTCAGTTTCAAGAAAAAATTGGTATTTTACATACTGATAATGGTACCGAGTACTTTAATGAAGTTCTAGGAGATTTTTTACGAAATAAGGGTATTCACCATCAGTCTACTTGTGTGGATACACCTCAACAAAACGGAATTGCCGAAAGGAAGAATAAACATTTACTTGAAGTGGCTCGTGCGATGATGTTTTCAATGAATGTTCCTAAATATCTTTGGGGGGATGCTATTTTGACAGCCTCCTATTTGATTAATAGAATGCCAACACGAGTTTTACATTATCGCACGCCATTGGATTCTTTTAAAACAATTTTTCCTTTCTCTCGGCTTTTCTCTGATTTACCTTTGAAAATATTTGGTTGTAGTGCTTTTGTTCATATACCCAATAATACTCAGTCGAAACTTGATCCTCGAGCTGTTAAATGTGTTTTCATAGGATATGCTCCTAATAAGAAGGGGTATAAGTGTTACAATCCTCAAACTAAGAAAGTTTATGTAAGTATGGACGTCAATTTCTTTGAACAAAACTCATACTTTCACAAAAATTCTCTTCAGGGGGAGAATGAGGTGATGGAAGAAAATTTTTGGGAATTAAATCCTACTTCTTTACCTAATACAATTCTGAATATTTCACCTCATTCTTCACCTCATCCTATTGTCACTCCAGACACTAATACTTTGTTTGATAAAAATAATCCTAGTCATATAGAGCCAAGTATTACTGTATCTGAAACAGGGGGAGAAACACTACAATCGGGTGTAGAACCACCTAATACTGAGCTTCTGGTTTATACTCGGAGAAAACTTCATCCTGAGAGTCAAAATAAATCTATCTCTCTTGGCATTGATCAATCTCAACCCTCGGGAACTGGACCTACAGAGATCACAGGTACTTCTAAACCCAATTCATTTTCTTCAGTTCCTTCAGTTCTACCAAATCTAGAATCAGCAGATCTTGACATTCCTATAGCCATTAGGAAAGGTACCCGAACTTGCACCAAATATCCCATAGCCAAATATTTGTCATATGAAAAATTGTCTCACTCTTATAAAGCTTTCACCTCAAAAGTGTCAAACCTGTTTGTCCCTAGAAATATTCAGGAAGCACTTGATGATCCGAATTGGAAATTAGCGGTAATGGAAGAGATGAATGCTCTGAGAAAAAGTGGTACTTGGGAGTTAGTTGATCTACCTAAGGAGAAGAAAACAGTGGGTTGCAAGTGGGTCTTTACTGTCAAATGTAAAGCTGATGGTAGTATAGAAAGATACAAGGCGAGACTAGTAGCAAAGGGGTTTACCCAAACCTTTGGGATTGATTATCAAGAAACGTTTGCTCCTGTAGCTAAGATAAACTCCATCAGGGTCTTACTATCTCTAGCTGTAAACTTCAACTGGTCTTTACACCAGTTAGATGTAAAAAACGCCTTCTTGAATGGTGATTTAGAAGAAGAAGTTTTTATGGATCTACCACCTGGGTTTGAAGATAAATTGGGGATGGAGAAAGTTTGCAGACTAAAGAAATCTTTATATGGCCTTAAACAGTCTCCCAGAGCTTGGTTTGAGAGGTTTGGGAAAGCTGTGAAGAGTTATGGCTACTGTCAGAGTCAAGCCGATCATACCATGTTTCACAGGCATAGTAAAGAAGGCAAGGTTGCTATCTTAATTGTCTATGTGGATGATATAATTTTGACAGGTGATGATAGTGAAGAGCTGAAGAGACTAAAGAAGAGACTTGCAGCTGACTTCGAGATCAAGGATTTGGGTGCCTTGAGATATTTTCTTGGAATGGAGTTTGCCAGATCTAAAGAAGGTATTTTTGTAAACCAACGTAAATATGTTATTGATTTACTTGGTGAGACAGGCCTACTAGGATGCAAACCAGCCGAGACTCCTATTGAACCCAATCGGAAACTCCAACCGGCTAGAGCTGAAGAAATCCTGGATAAAGAGCGGTATCAACGACTAGTTGGAAGGTTAATCTATTTGTCTCATACACGGCCAGATATAGCTTTTGCAGTTAGCATGGTTAGTCAGTTTATGCATTCACCTGGTCAAGAACACTTTGATGCTGCCTATCGGATTCTCAGGTACTTAAAAGGAAATCCAGGTAGGGGCTTATTGTTCAAAAATCATGGGCATTTGCAAGTAGAAGCCTATACTGATGCAGATTGGGCTGGGAGTATCACAGATAGGCGGTCAACTTCAGGATACTGTACCTTTATTGGAGGTAACCTGGTCACCTGGCGTAGCAAGAAACAGAATGTGGTAGCAAGAAGCAGTGCAGAAGCCGAATTTAGATCAGTTGCTCATGGAATTTGTGAGGTATTGTGGATTAAGAGATTTTTGGAGGAGTTAAAGATCTCTAATCAGTTGCCTATGAGAGTATACTGTGATAATAAAGCTGCTATTTCAATTGCTCACAATCCAGTACTACATGATAGAACTAAGCATGTGGAGATAGACAAACACTTTATCAAGGAAAAGCTTGAAGAAGGTTTAATCTGTATGCCTTACATGCCTACCTATGAGCAAGTTGCAGATATTCTTACCAAGGGACTTCCTACAAGACAGTACGACAAGCTAATTGGCAAGCTGGGTATGAAGGATATCTTCAAACCAGCTTGAGGGGGAGTGTTGGAAAAGAGGAGATTTCGGTATTACTGAAATCAAGGACTCTTTATTAGCTGTATATATATTGTAATTAGTCCATTATGTAAATTAGGAAACTTCCTAGGACAGCTAGCTAGTGATTGTAAATCAGTTTCCTTATTCTTTGTTCTTTCCTTTTTTATTCTTGTGTTCTCTTCTATAAGAGAAAGCCGTGTATGCCTTGTAACATGCAATTCAGAAAATACAGAAAATATATTTCACCATTCTCTGTCTTTTAAAAGGCTACCATTCTTTTTGGGTACTATTTTCAACTGCTTTAATGGAAAGTTCAGCACCATAGTATCCAACAAGACTTCTTATTCCTTTCGCTTTTGGTCTATATGCTATGTTTATTCTTCTCTATGATTCTTGGTATTGGACTACAGGTGCAGGATCCTGAGTTAACAGGCATAAGCTACTTGCTTGTTGATGAAATCCATGAAAGAGGCATGAATGAGGACTTTTTACTGATAATTCTTCGAGATCTCCTTCCTCGCCGTCCAGATTTACGTCTTATTCTAATGAGTGCTACGATCAATGCTGACTTGTTCTCTAAATACTTTGGAAATGCACCTACCATACATATACCGGTACTATTCTATTGTGTCATTTTATTATTTTCTGTTGAAAATGTTTGTCAATGTTTTATTAATGCAGATCCTTACATTATCCTTTGACGAATTATTGGCAGGGATTTACTCATCCTGTGACTGAGTTGTTTCTAGAAGACATTTTGGAGAAAACATGCTATATTATCAAGTCAGAGTTTGAAAATTTTGAGGGAAATTCAAGGAGAAGAAGAAGACAGAAAGATTCCAAGAAAGATCCGTTAACTGAATTATTTGAGGTCTTATTTCCTTTTCCTCTTGATCTTTCATCTTGATTTTCACAGATTCATATCAGTTTTCCTTATTTTGGCATGATTAATGTTGCAACACCACCACCCTATAAGCTAATAATTAAAAAAAGAAGAAGAAGAAGAAGAAGAAGAAGAAGAATTTATGGAGCATTGGTTAATTTGTGCAGGAAGTTAATATTGATTCTCAATATGGATCTTATAGCGCATCAACAAGAAAGTCACTTGAAGCTTGGTCTGGTTCACAGCTTGATCTGGGTCTGGTAACGCTCTGGCTTTAAACTCAGCAATGCATTTTCCATTGCTTTTTAATGAAAAATGGGTACTATGATTTGGAGAAAAAATTAGTGTTGATTTTTATTTTTATTTTTAACTTTTTATTTTTATTTTTATTTTTTGATGAAGGGCAAAGTTTTGCTCCTCTCACTACACAAATCACCGCTAGTTTTGCTTTTTGTAGGTAGAGTCAAGTATTGAATATATATGTCGCTATGAAGGTCCTGGTGCAATTCTCGTGTTCCTTACAGGCTGGGATGACATTTCTAAGCTACTTGACAAAGTTAAGGCAAACAGATTCCTTGGAGATCCGAGCAAGTTTATGGTTCTCCCCTTGCATGGATCTATGCCTACAATCAATCAACGTGAAATATTTGATAGGCCGCCCCTGAATAAAAGGCAAGCATATTATTACTTTTAAATATTTTCGTCAATTTATAGATGGGAAGGATGGATGTGTATGATCTTTATGAATATGATATAATGTGATTGTGTTGCCATGTAAATTTTCTTATTTTAAATAGGTGAACAGCACAATACCTCTTTAGTTTTCTGCTCAAATTTATTCATTTGTTGTTCTTTTTTAACCACATGACTCAACCCCTCCAGTTTCAATCAGGTTGACATCGGTTGGAAGCTCTTTAATAATATGACATTGCTACAATTTAAAAATTCTTGTTATGCCTTTTCAAGTTATAAGTATTCCTCCGTCCGTGCTTGCAGAAAAATTGTGCTGGCAACAAATATTGCTGAGAGTAGCATCACCATAGATGATGTTGTGTATGTCTTAGACTGTGGAAAGGCAAAGGAGACTAGTTATGATGCTCTTAACAAACTGGCTTGTCTCTTACCATCGTGGATTTCAAAAGCTTCAGCACACCAGGTATGCTGTTAGTACTATGGATGTATGACATAATGGAATCTTCCCATGATCCGTTTTTTCTTCTCTTTCTTTTTAATATAATACAAACATTTGTTTTTTAGTAATGTTCCGAAATGATCTCAGAGACGAGGGCGTGCAGGCCGTGTGCAGCCTGGAGTTTGCTATAAATTGTATCCAAGAATTGTACACGATGCAATGCTTCAATACCAGTTACCTGAAATTCTCCGAACACCTCTGCAAGAGCTGTGCCTTCAAATTAAAAGTTTGCAGCTTGGAACTGTTGGATCGTTTCTTGCGAAGGCACTCCAGCCACCGGATCCCCTTGCAGTTCAAAATGCAATTGAGCTTCTAAAGACTATAGGAGCTTTAGATGATGGGGAGGAGCTCACTCCACTTGGTATTTATTACTAGATCCAACTTTTCTTTTGCTACTGAAATCAGATTTAGGGCTCTGAATACAATCTGCATTAATTTAACGTATCAGGTCGCCATCTTTGCACTCTACCATTGGAACCAAACATCGGGAAGATGCTACTGATGGGGTCTATCTTTCAATGCCTCAATCCCGCCTTAACAATTGCTGCTGCTCTTGCACATCGAGATCCATTTGTCCTGCCTATAGACAGGAAAGAGGAAGCTGATGCTGCAAAAAGATCCTTCGCTGGTGATTCGTGCAGGTTAGGTTATTCAATTTTTCCATATCTCCCTTGTATGATAATATGGCAGAGGGTTCGGTCATTGTCAAATTTTTACCTTTCTAATCTAAAATCATTGTTTTTTTTGTTTTTTATTTTTTCTATTTCAGCGATCACATCGCACTTCTGAAAGCTTTTGAAGGCTGGAAGGAGGCAAAACGTAGCGGGAAGGAACGAGCCTTCTGCTGGGAAAACTTTTTATCTCCAGTAACTTTGCAGATGATGGATGACATGAGAATGCAGTTTCTAGATCTTTTATCAGATATTGGCTTTGTGGACAAGTCCCGGGGTCCTACTGTAAGTGCTTAGCTTTTCAACTTTTTTACCGTTACTTGAAACCATTTCAATTGCACTGAATGTCTGTGAAATATATATTGTATATGCAGGCTTACAACCAGTACAGTCATGATTTGGAGATGGTATGTGCAATCCTTTGCGCCGGGCTGTACCCGAATGTTGTGCAGTGCAAAAGAAGAGGAAAGCGGACGGCATTTTACACCAAAGAAGTTGGGAAAGTTGACATCCACCCTGCATCAGTCAATGCAGGAGTGCATCTCTTCCCTCTGCCTTACATGGTTTATAGCGAAAAAGTGAAAACAACCAGCATTTATGTCCGAGACTCGACGAACATATCGGATTATGCCTTACTTCTCTTCGGTGGTAATCTCATACCCAGCAAAACTGGGGATGGAATTGAAATGCTCGGCGGTTACCTTCATTTCTCCGCATCAAAGAGTGTTTTGGAGTTGATACGGGTAAAACATGCCTCTCAAGCTTCGAGATTTCTCTGTCGAATTTACAAATACCGCACACTTCTATTTTGAAATTCTAACAGGGTTACTAAGATTATGACTGGTTTTTGGTTATGGCGTTCCTTTTTCGCAGAAACTGCGTGGTGAACTGGACAGGCTTCTAAACAGGAAGATTGAGGAACCAAGTTTTGACATTTCCCGAGAAGGAAAGACTGTGGTTGCTGCTGCGAATGAGTTGCTGCACAGTCAAAATATACGATACTAAAACTCTTATTTTTATTATATTTCTTTTTATTCCTTCCGGTATCGGTAGAGTTTTGTAGGAGCTCGCTTATTTTATTTTTCTAATTTCTTTGACACCTGATCTTAAGTTCCCTCCTTGCTATCAGTGCAAAATAATTAGGAGTTTTAGTAGTAAAATTCTCGGCCTTTGGCCCTAAGTTCTTCAATCTGGTTTGTTCTTTGGTGGCTGTAATCTTGACGTACAAAATATATGTTTGAAAAAAAGAATACCATAGAAACGACAGAACTTTTGTTACAGTTTTGTTTGTTTGTGTGGCCTTTTAGTATTATTATTGTTGTTGCTGTTTTCTAAGAAAGAAAAATGTTAGAAATATCAATTCTAATTTTAATTTTATAAGAAGTCTTTCTTATTTTTAAGGGTGAATTGCTCGTTTAGTCTTTAATTGTTTTTTTTAAGTAACGATTTGGTTATCTTTTGTTTTTGGTTTTTTTTTACTAGAAGGTCTATAAACTTTTTAAAATATATAAAATGGTTTTTTTTGTTAATTAATGTTAAAAATTTAACAAAAAATATAACGTCAATTTAAAATGATTTACTATTTGAGAGAAATTAAGGAAAAAATTAATGATTCAACTTACATATAATTTATTTGATTTAAATTTTTAGCCTACGTTTGGAATTATAATTGAGTTTGAACTTAATTATATTTTACGGTTAGTTTTTTATCTTCTTTTGAAAAAGTTAACAAAAATTATAATTAGTTTTAAAAAAGTCAACAAATCTCAACTTAAAAATTTTTATCTCATCTCAAATTCAACCCGAATACTAAATGAATCCTTAACCTTTGTTAGAAAAAAAAGGATAAAAAATTTCATCTTTTAAAGAGTTTAGTATGTGTTTGGACCTCCGATCCAAATCCTACTTCTATTATCAAATTTTGTTTTTTCTTTCTTTCAGTTTTACTATTTAAATAGTTTTATAACTCAAACTTAATAAGTCTATAATTTTGCATAAACAAGTCCAAATAAGATGATTTCTTTTTTTAAATTGGTTATAATTTTGAGACGAATGAAACAAGTATTATATTAATTTTTTTTTCCTCAACAAATTCAAGTTTTTACATTTTTTAATTCAAGCAATTCAAATACATCGATAAACGTATAATCAATCCAAACCTTAATACCAAACGTATGCTTAGAGATATATTATTCATAAAAAAGAATAAAATTGATGATCAAATCACAACTTCATAAACGAGTAATTTTGACCAATATGACGATTAAAGAGGAAAATGACGATTATAAAGCAAGAGTTTATAGATGTCATCAACAAATAAAGCGGCATGTCGTCTCATGCCATGGAAAACGAAGAGTCATTCCCATGAATAAAGACGCCGTTTTTAATTGAAACGAAAAGGCTTTGCAGATAAACAACATTTGTGTCGCTTGTTTAAGAACAATATGCAAGTTTCGGAAAAGAGATCTCGGTGAGATCTCGCTCATCTTTAAAACGTCGTGCTTTCTCTCTCTTTCTTTCAAGATAAAGACATGTCATTATTGTAAAGACAAATTGCTCATTTAATCTTTTAAATTTTAAATTTATACAATTTTAATCGTTTAATCTTCTTTTGAGCGGGAATGTCCTTAAACTATTAAATTATTATAATAATGGTAATTTCTTTTAATTTTTTAGACGAAATATGTTAATAATTTGATAAAAAGTGATGCTAACTAACGGATTATATCCAAAAATCAATGAAAATGACTGTTGTAATAATATTTTTAATATTTCAAGGCTATTCCATATATATATATATATATATATAAACATGAATCAAAATTACACAAACTTAAAAACTTTGGGATTAATCTAGAAATTTATCCTAATAAAAAAAAAAGCAATTATAGGCATTTAAAAATAGTTACAATTTTGTGGTTGCATATATAGTTTAATAGTAATTTCATACTTAATTCTACTGTGAGATTAAGAGTTTGAATCCCCCATTTTCTAAGTAAAAAAAAAAAAAAAAGTTCATGTGTGGTTTGGAAAAATAACTTTGGTGAAACTGATCAAATAATTAGCATTATCATTTGGCACAATCTGTTGACATTATTTCTATTAGCATTATCAACAAAATGTTGATTAAGTAATTATAACATCAACAAAAAAACTGTATTATGTTAAAATAAATTGTCATACAATTATTATTAATTTTTCTAACAATGCTAGTATGAAAGAATATTAAATATTCTTAAAAGAAAAGGAGTATAAAAAAAATCTCCAGATAATATTGTTTATAGGCCACATTTACTAACAAAAAAGTTGAAGGCAACATTGAAAAACTATTTAGGACTGTATTTTTTCGTTCTGAAAATCAAAATACATAAGTGTTTGGACAGAACTTTTTGTGCAAACTCCATTTATTTTTCTTTATAATTTTGTAAATTTATAGTAAAAGGATTTTAATTAGATTAATAGGAGTTGAGAACATTTCTCTATATTTTCCACTATTTGCAGAAAAAGAAAAGAAAAGAAAAGAAAAGAAAAGAAAAGAAAAACTCTTCTAAATATTTAAAAAATTAGGTTGGGTGATTTATTTTGATCACCCAATTTAATAAATAATCAATTTTTTTGTTTGATAAAATGACCATTTACTAGTTCTTCAGATTTGATCGATCATTAATTGATGGATTAACTTGAAAATTGATGATTTATATTATGATTAATTAATAATTAATTAATAACTGATTTATCAAATTAACAATATTATATAGTCAATAATTGATTGATCATTTTTTAAAAAATTTACTTTTTAGCTAATTTTTAAAAATTTTGATAATTATTAACCCTATGATTGGATTACATGTACAATTCCAAAATTGGGAAATTTTTGTACAAAAGGTGTTTGCCTCAATTTTTTACATCATCATCTCATTTTAAAAAATAAAAACCATCTTATTTTCAAATTTATTTTATATAATCCCCTTTTGGAAAATGAAAAGAAGCATTTTTGAAATATTCTCACAATGCACAATTTTGAATACCTTTTTTCTCATCCCAAACAATTTTTTATTTTTACGATAAACTTATTTTGTTTTTACGTATCTAAATACTATCTTATTATCAAAATGAGAAGATTTTTAATTTAAAATAAGAAAAATTTTCTTTCAAGAATTCCATCTAAACGAAGCCTTAAAAACTTCATAAAACAAGTATTTATACCTAAACTATTCACTTTTTTAGCAAATTATAAAAAAAAATATTTAAAGGGGGAATATGTAGTAGAGACCCTCTGAGTGTCTCTACCGGTAAAGTCTCTTTTTAAACCGTTAAGATTTAATCGAACGGCTCAAGCATTAATGGTGTACGATATTTATCATACACCTAACCTCACATAATCATTCCCATCTAAAATCTTCTCCGTCGCCGGCGATCTTTCCGCCGCCGGCGACGGACGCCAGCGACTCATTCCCGATGCCGGCGACCCAACTCTGGCCACCAGTCCCGGACGCCGGCCGTCACCGCCGGCAACCCCATTTTCTCTCTCTTCTCTCTCTCTCTTCCCCTCCCTCCCGCCGGCCCCCACCCCCGGCCGCCACCCTCCCCCGGCACCCCCCCCCGACGACCCCCCTCTATTTCCCTTTTCTCTCTTCTCTTCTCTCTCTTTCTTCTATCTCTCTCTTCCCCTTCTCTCTCTTCCCCTCCCTCCCGCCGACCCCCACCCCCGGCTCCCCCCACCCCCGACGACCCCCCTCCCCCCGCCGCCACCCTCCCCGGCCGCCCCCATCCCCGGCGATTCGCGAGAATAGCCGGGGATGGGGCGCCGGGGATGGGGCGGCGGGGGAGGGGGTCGTCGGGGGGGGGAGGCCGGGGGGGGGCTGCGGGAGGGAGGGGAAGAGAGAGAAAGGGAAGAGAGAAAGAGAAGAGAAGAGAAAGAAAGGGGAAGAGAAGGGGGGGTCGTCGGGGGGGGGGGTGCTGGGGGAGGGTGGCGGCCGGGGGTGGGGGGCCGGGGGTGGGGGCCGGCGGGAGGGAGGGGAAGAGAGAGAAAGGGGAAGAGAGAGAAAATGGGGTGCCGGCGGTGATGGCCGGCATCCGGGGTTGGGGGCCGAAGGTGGCCGGAGTTAGGTCGCCGACGTCGGGGATGAGTCGCCGGCGTCCGTCGCTGGCGGCGGAAAGATTTTAGGTCGGAATGATTATGTGAGGTTAGGTGTATGATAAATATCGTACACCATCAACGTTTGAACTGTTCGATTAAATCTTAACGGTCTAAAAAAATGCTCTACCGATAGAGACCCTCTCTACCATAACTACACTCTATTTAAAAACCTAAGGATATAAAAACACCAAAAAGTCATTAAAACCCCTGTTCTTTTCTTAGCTTCCCTTTCTCTATCCTCCACTCCGTCGTTGTGTTCACTCCGTTCGGCGACAGAGAAACCCCGTAAAAACCTCCCCCCAACTCTCCGACCTTCTTCCTTGGAGCCCCAAATAAAACCCTAGAATTCCAACCGGACATTCTCGACTCCATGATTCCTTGACGAATCCGAATCCGAGGTCCCAAAAACACGCCTCAGCACAGTATGGGTCGGCCGGAGCCATGCGTGCTGTTCGCTCAGAACTTCGTCCATTCCCATCTCGACGAATATGTCGACGAGGTGAATTTAGTTTCTCTTCTCCTTTTTTTGTTCCTTCTTTTTTTGCGCGCTCAATTTCGGTTTCTTTTGTTCAATTTTTGGTTGATTTTGGTTTTCTTCACTTATCGAAGTTCAGATTGTTGATTTTGTGTTCTTTTTCTGTGAGACTCGTACGTTGAAAATGTAAATTAGTTGCTGTTTTATGTAATTGCTAATTCCATAGTTTGAATGCTACTAATTAGGTGTTAATTATGTTTCTCAGGTGCTATTTACTGAACCAGTTGTAATTACTGCTTGTGAGTTCCTAGAACAGAATGCTTCTTCAACTTCTCAATCAGTAACACTTGCTGGGTACGTGCCACTAGTTATATCTATAGTGCATACATATATATATATATATATATATATATATATATATAAATATATGAAACGAACCTAGTTGTAAATGCGATCTTGGATGATGAGAACACTACTTTTTATTTTTTATTTATTTTTGGAGGATTTAGATTATTTTTATTGCTCATTTTCATTTTTGGGAATAGAAGAGCTCTCGTTTTTATGTCAAGTAGAGGAAATTATGCAGATAGGTGCGTGTATTTTTTATTTTTTATTTTTGTGGAACTTTTTAGTGTTTTGTGTGAAGAGTTATGATAAGAAAAGGTTTGTTAAGTGCTTGTTCCATGATGTTCATGAGACACTGTGTGTTAGAGCATCTCCAATGCAACTTTAAATTAGTGTGCCAATGGTAAATTTTGGCATTTCGATGAACAAAATGCTCTCCAATGTAGTGCTATCTTTAATGCCAAATTTGTCATATAATTTGTCATATGCTAAACTTTATGGAAAATTTGCCAAAAGGTATACCCAATACCAAATTTCACTTTTGATTCTTATTGGTTGTTGTTTCAAGTAATTATTACAACATTTTTATTTTTCATTTATTTAAATACTAAAGTTCACTTTTTTACAACTCCAAAAGCTCAATAATAATGACATAAAGTAGAAATAACATTAGAAATAGCATAATGCATTGGAGCATAAAGTAAGATAATGCTATATTTCACACTATTTTGTAACAAATATAGCATTAGCATACACAAATGCATTGGAGATGGTCTTAGCATTGATATATATGTTTATTTTTGTGCATGGTCTTTTATAGGGCTACTTCGCCGCCTTCTTTTGCTCTAGAGGTATTTGTTCAGTGCGAAGGAGAGACGAGGTTCAGGCGGCTTTGTCAGCCTTTTCTTTATTCTCATTCATCTTCAAATGTGCTAGAAGTAGAGGTAATTTATTGCATTATATGTGGTTCTTTTTCCTGTTTGAATTTGCTGCTTTACTTCTCTATTCTTTGAAGGTCTATTTAAGGTGAAGTTGAACCAGTGAAATTGATCAATGAATTTGTGATGCTTGATTGAGTCATGAATCACCTCAAATTGGCAAGTTTAGGAAGAATGTCTCCATGAACTTCTTCGCCGAGTAGTGTGGTGCACAAATGAGAGTTAGCAGATGTACTTTAGTGGGTTTAAAAATTTGCCAATGGAGATATGAAGTTTTTATATCTAATGTTCTTGAATATGTAAGCTCTTTCCTTCAAGGCACATGTGACTGATCATATGTCTTTGGCGACCTCTGAGCATTAGGATGTTCAAGGAAGAGAGAGGTGGAGTCAGAGATGGAGCAAGATGGGAAGAGGATATGACAGAGGGTGGGAAGGGGATAAAAAGCTTGCTTACCCGAGTTAATGAGGCACCTAGGCCTTATGGTTGTGCAATGCTTTTCAACTTAAATTCTTGTTCAAGCTTGCTTACCCTAGTTAATGAGGCACCTAGGCCGTATAGTTTGAATATGTTTGTACATTTTGTAACTTAACCCTTTTTTTTTTTATTATTATTATTATTATTTTTTTTGACAATTCTTTAAGTTCTTCTGGTCATTCCAGTGCTTATAGGAGTTATTTGTTATTATCATTTTTTTTTTTTGACAATTCTTTAAGTTTTTCTGGTCATTCCAGTGTTTATAGGAGTTATTTGTTGTTGTTATTATTATTATAATTTTTTTTTTCACAATTCTTTAAGTTCTTCTGGTCATTCTAGTGCTTATAGGAGATAGCACTTTATTTGCAGGCTGTTGTCACTAATCATCTGGTTGTAAGGGGCAGTTATCGTAGTCTGAGTTTGGTCATATATGGAAATACAGCAGAGGATCTGGGGCAGTTTAACATTGAATTCGATGACAGCTCCATAACTAATCTTGTTCGCTCAGCTGATGGAAAACTTGAGGACCTTCCTCTGGCTCTACGTTCATCTAATCTGACCATGGAGCAACCTATTTCAGCTTTGAAGGCTTTGTCTCTACCTGTCCCTCCATCAGATATGTCTATTGAGGTTAAGCAGCTTTTACAGCTGATGTTGAAGATTTGGGAGTTGCCGAATCTAGGGAATAGTATGTCTAAAATTGTTGGCATTTTAGTCTCAGTAGCATCAGCTTGTGTCACCCATGCTTGGGGCAGGTCGAATAGTTATGAACAGTTGCAGAGTACTATCAGTGAAGCCAGAAAAGATCTTCTTCAGCTCTATCAACAGGAAGCAGGGAATGCATCTGTCAACTTGTTGGAAGATGGTTCTTTTCTTGAATCGGAGACCGATTTGGCTGCTTCCAAACAGTTGGTTGATTTGTTAAGGAACTACTTCTTTTTTAAGAGGGAGTCCCCCTGTGTTGGGAATCACCCGATCTCAAAGGTGATTAAGATTTAGTATACTTTTTTCTTCTATTCTTTTGTTCATCCCCTCACTGCATTGCCGATATACATGAACTGTTCTCTCTCTCTCTCTCCCATCTTCCATCCCTCTATTTCAAATCACGGCTGATTCATATCTTGATTTTCAGAGTACATATGTCATTTTGGGATTAAGTGTGGCCCTTCTTTTGTGCTCTGGCCGAGAGAGCTGCTTTCACTTTGTCAATGATGGGGGAATGGAGCAGCTTGCACATGTTTTTCGCCCCGACCAGCAGAATTCCACAGCTACAACCTTACTGTTATTGGGTGTAATTAAGCAGGCTACAGGATACTCTTTTGGTTGTGAAGGCTTTTTAGGCTGGTGGCCTCGTGAAGACGAAAACATTCCAACGGGTACCAGTGAAGGTTATACTAGATTAGTGAATCTGTTGTTACAACAACCACGACATGCTGTTGCTTCTCTTGCAACTAATGTTCTTCATCGCTTAAGATTCTATGAAGTTGTTTTGAGATATGAGGTATAAATTCAATTTAGGCTCAGCACATTTCTTCATGGCACTAAAACTAGTGAATTGGTGTGTTATGATAGGATTGATTTTTGCAGTCTGCAGTTCTCTCTATACTGGAAGGAATTTCAACTGGTAATGGGGTTGCAACTGTTACTTTGGACATGCTTATCAGTGCAAAGTCACAACTCAAAAAGCTCTTGGTCAGTTGAACTTTTTGTTGCTTTCTTTCTGGTCGTTATCTGTAATACGAATTGTTCCTCCTTTCATTGTCAAATTAATTTTCATTTATAATTCTTACTTTGTTGTTGCTGACAAGTACGCTGCAGAAATTGTTAACTTCATATAGTCCAATTGAAGATCCTTCTCCGGTGGCCTGTGCAACCAGGATACTGAATCTCGGGCAAACAGAAGGTTTATTGTCATACAAGGCATCCAATAGCTTGATTGAATCATCGGGTTGTTGCTTTTCAAATAAGGATGTTGATTTACAGTTGCTAGGACTTCTCAAGGTACACTACCTCTTAACTCTCCGAGGGATTTTTTTTTATAAAAATTTAATTTACAAATATGTATTTGTTAATATATATACATACATATGTACCTGTTCAGTGTGCCAAAGGAAACACATTTTATCCTTTTCATGGATTATTTACATGATCCTTTTGGGGGATTTTTTGTTTGGCTATTATTGAACTGTAAGGCCTTTAAAGAGAGAGAGAGAAAAAACCTGATTGTACTTAGGGGTCTGTATAAATATGGTAACAAGTATGAAAACACATATGTGGACAATACTTTTGAGAAACGTGTTTTTTGACACCTGATTGAGTCTTATACCAGTTCGTAGAAATGAGATATCTCTTTTTCTACATTTCAAATGTTGATGTTTTTGTTTTCTATTTCTGGTGCTATAATGACTTGGACGCAGGAGAGGGGCTTTCTACCTCTGTCAGTAGCATTGTTTTCAGCATCTGCATTAATTTCAGAAGTGGAACATGCTATGGATGTATTTGTGGATATTGCATCGTCTATTGAGGCCATAATTATTTCGCTTCTTTTTTGTCGCTCAGGTACTTTTCTGCCATCTGTTATAGTTGCTTCTTGATATATTTTTGAGATCTAGAGATATTTTAATTCACAAAATATGTTTTCTTAAACAGGTCTAATTTTCTTGCTACAACAGCCTGATCTTTGTGCAACATTGATAGATGCGCTAAAGGGTGCTGATGATGTGAACAAGGATACTTGTCTTCCACTTAGATATGTGTCTGTTTTAACAGCCAAGGGCTTCTTGTGTAGTTCTAAGGAAGTTGGGATGGTTATCGGGATGCATTTGAGGGTGGTTAGTTCCTTTCCTCATTCAAGCTTATAAATGCTGTCTTCCCCCCTTCCTCCATCCCCACACACACAGACAAAAAAAAAAAAAAAAAGAGCATATTCCTGTAAAGACTGCCAGCTAAATTAGGTATTGTTTTGTGCAGGTTAATGCTATAGATCGTTTGCTTATGTCAGCTCCGCATTCGGAAGAATTTTTATGGGTCTTGTGGGAATTATGCGATTTTGCCAGGTGGTACTTGTTAACTAAGTTTTGATTTTGGTATGTGACATGATATTAATGGTTCTGATTTATCATCCTTTGCAGGTCTGATTGTGGACGACAGGCTTTGTTGGCTCTAGGATATTTTCCTGAGGTACCCAATTTATATGCTATTGCTATCTCAACAGTAAAGTTATATGTTACTCGGAACCATAAAAATCTTTTGATGCTACAGATCACTGTTGTGAAGGAAACAATCAGGGGTGATCTTAATTTAGTATATTTTGTTCATTCTTACTTTTAAAGTGCAAGATTTTTCTAATTATCCATGTTAACATTACTCTCTCATACTAGCATGTTGTTAATATGAATTGGGAGGCACGTGAATTGATTTGAACTCAAACTCACGCCTTTGAGACAATCTGGAGGAACTTACCACTTAAGTTTGGTGGACTTTTCACTTGTCTAGTTGTCTTTTGTCTAGTTGTCTTTAACATAGTTTGCAATTTAGCATTACTATCACATATGCAGGCCTTTCTGCCTTCCAATTTTAGAAATATGTTTGTTGTCCAGTCTTGTGAATATTGTTCTCCACGTTATCGTTCTTACATCATCACACGTGACTACATGCTGATAGGCCTGTGCTTCGTTATACTTATGTGATGAAGAATAGACGCGGGTATTAGGGAGTTTTGTTAAGAGCTGATGTGTTAATGCTGAGGTAGACTAGCTGAGTTGTGTGAAGTTGGTGTTGCCTGTACTTGGTAACGACTAATTTGTATCCTTTGTAGGTTATGAAAATTTTGATTGAAGGACTACATTCTGCCAATGAACCAGAGCCGGTTGCCAAGAATAGTGGTAATGCTCTAACTCTGGTTGTATTTGAAATTTTGTTTAGTTGTTCACTACTCTTTACCTTTGCATTTTTCTCATTCGTTATTCTGGACACTCAGGAGCTTTGCCCTTAAATCTCGCAATCTTTCACTCAGCTGCTGAGATTTTTGAAGTAATTGTTACTGATTCAATTGCATCTTCTCTTGGTTCTTGGATTGGACAAGCAATAGAACTACATAGGGCTTTAAATTTCTCGTCCCCAGGGTCTAATAGAAAAGATGCTCCTACAAGGCTGTTGGAATGGATAGATGCTGGTGTAGTCTATCATAAAAATGGGGCTATTGGGCTTCTACGTTATGCTGCTGTCTTAGCTTCTGGAGGAGATGCTCTCTTAAATTCAACAACCACAATAGTATCAGATTTGACAGATATAGAAAACATTATTGGAGATTCCTCTAGTGGCTCTGACGTTAATGTGATGGAGAATCTTGGAAAATTCATCTCTGAGAAGACTTTTGATGGAGTAATCCTCCGTGACTCTTCTGTAGCACAGTTGACGACAGCTCTAAGAATTTTGGCATTCATTTCGGAGAACTCGGTATGTAACTGTACATTTCGGATGGTTTTATAGTTGTGGATCTATATGTGGCTTATCCGTGTGTCTCTCTCTGTTGAATATAGTCCGTCGCTGCTGCTTTGTATGATGAGGGTGGCATAACAGTCATCTACACACTTCTTGTCAACTGTAGGTTCATGCTTGAAAGGTCTTCAAACAGTTATGGTATGTTTGCATTTCTTTTTTTGCTGTAAACTTGTGTGTTTGCGGTAATATCTTTTTTTTGCTTGATTTAATGTTTGTGATGAGTTTCTAACTTGTGCAATTTTAATATTTTGACCAAATACTATGTTGTATTTAAATGGTCTTTTTCTTATCTAATTTTTGAAATGTGTGATTTTGTTTCGTCTTGGACAGATTACCTTGTTGATGATGGCACAGAATGCAATTCTACATCAGATTTACTATTGGAACATAATCGTGAACAGAGTTTAGTTGATCTTTTGGTTCCTTCCCTTGTGTTGTTGATCAACCTCTTGCAGAAATTACAGGTTTGCTGCATTTTGTTATTCCTCTTTAAAACCAAAATTTTCTTTTATTCCAGAATTGCTTTAATTTTTAACATTTAGGAAAGAGACCTCTGGATGAGAGGAGTATAAGATCTCAATTTTCTTGAGTCATATCATTGTGTTTGTGTTAATATGATTTTTACTCTTGGATCCAAAAGTAATGTTCCAGTGGGATTATACACATTGTATTTTCACGAAATTGAAACTCTTATTTAAAATGATTGTCCTGAATTTTGCTTCAAAATATATGTCGTAGTATAAGATTTCAATTTTCTTGAGTCATATCATTGTGTTTGTGTTAATATGATTTTTACTCTTGGATCCAAAAGTAGTGTTCCAGTGGGATAATACAAATTGTTTTTTCTCAAAATTGAAACTGTTATTTAAAATGATTGTCCTGAATTTTGCTTCAAATAATATGTCGTCCCATTGTCAATTATAGGAAGCTGAGGAGCAGCATAGAAATACCAAACTAATGAATGCCCTGCTTCGACTGCATCGAGAAGTTAGGTTGGGAAATACTTCCTTTTACCCTTATTATGGATGCGGCAATGTTTTTATTGATGATCTGATTGGGTTCTGTTGACCACAGTCCAAAATTAGCAGCATGTGCTGCAGACTTATCCTCCTCTTATCCTGACTCTGCCCTCGGTTTTGGAGCTATTTGCCATCTCATTGCATCAGCACTTGCTTGTTGGCCGGTATATGGCTGGACTCCTGGTCTCTTCCATTCCCTCCTTGCTAGTGTTCAATCTTCTTCAACTCTGACCTTGGGTCCTAAGGAAACCTGCAGCTTGCTCTGTCTTTGGTGTGTTACGTTTCCCTTTCTTTGTTGTAATTGTAATTATTTTTTGTGTTTAGATGATAGGTAGAGGGGTTCATGGTCGGTTTGGTCGGTTTTTTAGTAAAAACCACTGACCAAATTAAAAAAAAATTGTTTGTGCGGTTTTATATTTTACTCTGGAGTATTCATTCATTACTTCTTATTTTCTTGGACGTTACATTTCACATGCTGATGCTGCTACAGGATTTGATTTCCAATCCTTTTCACACTTCTAACTGTTCATTTCCCCTTTTTCCTTAAATCTTTCTGCGATGCTAGAATGATTTATTTCCCGAAGAAGGTGTCTGGCTTTGGAGAAATGGGATGCCCTTGTTGAGTGCACTTAGAGCATTGTCTATTGGGACATTATTGGGACCTAGGAAAGAAAGACAGGTCAACTGGTATCTTCAGCCTGTGCACCAAGAGAAGTTGCTCGGCCAATTGATGCCACAACTTGACAAAATTGCGCAGATTATCCAGAATTATGCTATTTGTGTATGTCACTTGCCACATCGTCTTACTGGTTAAGTTCTTTCCTTCTCTTGTTACCTTTTATCATGTCATATGATTGATGGTACTCCTCTTTATAGGCGTTATACGCGATTCAGGACATGCTGCGTGTTTTTGTAATACGCATTGGGTGCCAAAAGCCTGAAACATGTTCCGTGCTTCTGCAACCCATTATATCATGGATCAATGAACGTGTTTCTGATTCGTCTACTCCATCTGAATTGGATGGTTTCAAGGTCAGGTCATCTTCTCACTATCAACATCCTGGCAATTGAAGCTAATTTAATAAATTCAACGTTTTTCCCCTGTGCATTTCAGGTTTACAAATATCTTGATTTTCTTGCTAGCTTATTGGAGCATCCACACGCCAAGGTTTTTTTTTTTTTTTTCTATTGCTACCTTTTGGTTTTGAAAAATGTTCGTTGTTTGTGTGTGGTTCCCTTTTTCTTTTCATGTAAGTGAGAAACAGAATTTAGCTTATTGGCTTTCCTCTTCATCAGGCCTTCTTGTTAAAGGGGGGAATCATTCGGATGCTAACTAGAGTGCTCGGGAAGTGTTTCTCTGCAACTGATTCGGACGGAAAACAAATTTTAGATGGTAGAAGTTCTGCTAAAGGTGGATCTATTCTTCTGAGTTGGTGTGTTCCTGTATTCAAGTCCTTCTCACTATTATGTTGTCCTCGGACATCTAAACACTATGCTGGAAAGTATGATTTGTGAGTATTTTATTTATATTTTCTCTCTCTTTCTCTCTCTCATAACTCATTAAAAGGACGATTATGACATTGACAATGCATTCTCTAAAATGCTTTGACGGTCTATTAGGCATGATTCTGACAATTCGAGCACTGAAGACTGTTTGCTGATCGTGTCTCATCTCCTCAGGTTCTGTCAGGTAGCTTTCTGCTCTTCGTACGTACACAAGTACATACATATAAATACACATATAAATATAGTATGTTTTTTTATCTGCTATTCGTGTTATAATTTAACCATACGGATCAATGATAACAATGGATGTTGTTTTTCCCCAGGTCCTACAAGTTGGAAAAGAGTTACTTGCATGTCTCACCGCTTTTAAAGAAGTAGGTTCCTCTAGTGTAGGTCGGAGTTGTTTGGCAGCTATTTTCAATCGTATCCTATCTGCAACCGAGGAGCTTGGATCACACAGAAGATATGAAAGGGATGGCATTGGAAATAATGATTTTGTTAACGAATTTAAATGGAGAAAACAACGCCCTTTGCTGTCTTGCTGGAGGAATTTGTTTCAATCAATTGAAAGAGATGGTTGTACGGATTGTGCAATTGAGTCTATCAATGCATTGTGTTTGGGTTCTTTATCCTTTTGTATGGATGGGAAAAGGTGAGTTCTCGTGCCTCATTGGTAACTTACATGTTATAGCTCACTCTTAGATTTTGATGTAAACTAAATATTGAAATAAGTTATCATCTTCACTATCATTTCCAGATTTCCTATTTCGCTCCAAATTTTTTGCAAGAACATAATTTTGCTAGGCCTTTTTTTTTTTTTGGTTGGGGTGGGGGGTGACTTGTTTATTTCTTGTTGTGCCTGTTCAATTATACAAAAGCATATCCTAAACCCCTGTTTTTTCCCTTTTTTTTTTTCCCTCCTGAGAAGGTTAAAGGTCTATTGCCATAGGTTATTCTGCAGTCTTCTGATAAATTTCTCCACTCATATATTATATATATATATATATATATATAAGTATATGCTTTTGTATATTGTTTCTGTTAGATTTCATTAACTCGCCATAATTACTATTTGCTTGTGTTGCGCAGTTTGAACTCGGACCAGGTGGTTGCTGTGAAGTTTCTTTTTGGCATTACTGATGTTGGAGATCGAATAGATAGCGCATCTGAAGAACACATAAACTACCTACACAAATTAACATCTCTTTTGAGTTCGAAGATTGAAGCTGATAAATATGTAGCTGACCATGATATGCAAACTGCATTGCATCAGGCAAATCAATTTGAAGTTTATATTTCTAACGTACTTTTTTTTTTTCCTCCTGAATTCTGTTAATTACTGACGTTGACATTGTACAGGTTTTCGATACTATGAAATCATTGTTGTTGTTGCTACAAAAGCCGGCTGGTTCAGTTACAGCAGATGATGTATTTTCCAGTGGTGAGGTTCCTGCCTTGTCTGATGAGGTTCTGTTTTCTTCAAAGGTCCATCTGATGTCAGATGGCAGTGGCGAAAAGTCTGAAGACTATCTTTTCTTAGGATTTGAGGACAAGTTCCGGTGGGAATGCCCAGAACCATTACCCGATAGGTTTTCACAGACAACACTTTCTGCAAAAAGGAAAATGCCATCGGCCGAAGGTTCTAATAGGCGTGCTAGAGGAGAAAATTCACCAGCAGAGATTTCAACCCCAAGTGCATTTACTCGAGGATTGGGATCATCTACTACCACTTCTGCTCCTACCCGGAGGGATACCTTTCGGCAGCGCAAACCAAACACCAGCAGGCCCCCTTCTATGCACGTGGATGACTATGTTGCAAGGGAAAGAAATGTTGATGGTGTTTCCAACTCTAATGTAATTGCAGTCCAGCGAGTAGGAGCTACTGGTGGAAGACCTCCTTCCATTCATGTGGATGAATTTATGGCTAGACAGAGGGAGCGCCAGAGTCCTGTGTTGGCAGTTGTTGGGGATCCGGCAACCCAGACGAAGAATACTGCTCCTCTGAGTGAGACAGCTCCAGAGAAGTCCAGTAAACCCAAGCAACTGAAGACAGATCTCGACGATGATCTTCATGGGATTGATATAGTTTTTGATGGTGATGAGTCTGATACTGATGACAAATTGCCCTTTCCTCAACCAGATGATAATCTGCAGCAGCCTGCTCCTCTGATTGTCGAGCAAAATTCTCCCCGCTCTATTGTTGAGGAGACTGAGATTGATGTTCATGAGAGTAGCCAATTTTCGCGATTGGGTACACCCTTAGCATCTAATGTTGATGAAAATACACAGAGTGAATTTTCTTCCAGGATGTCAATTTCACGTCCTGAAAAGCCGTTGACTCGAGAACCGAGTGTTTCTTCAGATAGGAAGTATTTTGAGCAGTCTGATGACTTGAAGAATATCATAACAGTCAAGACTTCTGGTGGGTTTGATTCTGCCACAGTGATCAACAATCCTCGGTTTCCTGGTTCTGGATATAGTAATGCATCTACATCATTGGCACATTTACCAGTGGATAGTAGGTCGGCTCCTCAAAATTTACATCCCAAGAACATTCCACAACCTACTATTAATGTACCTGTGGCTACCGGCTCTCAAGGGCTTTATGACCAGAGGTTTATGTTAAATCAACCTCCTTTACCTCCAATGCCGCCACCACCTACAGTTGCACCTGTGATATCTCAGAGTTCTGATCCAGTTCCGAGCCACTCGTCCCATATGTGAATTCTATGACTGATGTCCAGCAGTTGCTTCCACCAGGCTTCAATGTATGAGAAGATGAGCCTTTTTCTTCTTGAAGACGAAGTTTTAGTGTTAATATTTTCTACCACTTTCTGGTTTATATGCATGCATTCATGCAACAATTTTTTTTTTGGACAGGTTCATCCAGAGTACATTTCTGCATTCAACAACAGTTCCGCATCGTTAGGGTCTTCTCTTCCCATGGCAGATTCTAAGTTCTCGAGGAGTTCCATAACTTCTCCTAGTGGATCTGCTAGGCCACCTCCACCGCTTCCTCCTACACCTCCTCCTTACTCATCTAGTCCATATAATATATCATCTAACAAAACTCATACTTCGCAGTCTTTACCACACGGCCAGATGGGTATTGGGACAGTTGAGCTTCCTCAGAGCTCTACTGTATCATCTTCATCTGGCGCCAGAGCAAAACCTTATGCACCCCCTCCCCAACTACAACACCCGGTATTTAACCGGCCTGGTTCTATCCCCGTGAATCTCTATGGAAATTTCCCAGCTCAGCAGGCTGAGAATCCTCCAAGTCTCTTGCAGAATCTCTCCGTTCCTCAGACTTCCATTCAGTCAATTCATTCCCTTGCTCAGTTGCAGCCACTGCAGCCGCCTCAACTTCCACGTCCTCCTCAGCCGCCGCAACACCTTAGGCCACCTATTCAAGCTTCGCAACAGTTGGAACAAGGCGTGTCTTTGCAAAGCCCTAGCCACATGCAAATCCAATCCTTACAGATGCTGCAACTACCACAAATTTCTCCAGTGCACACGTTTTACCAATCCCAGCAGCAAGAGTTTCCTCACGGGCAACAGCAACATCAAGTTGAACATGCTCAACCGCAAGTCCTGAACCTGTCTATCGAGAGTTCGTCTCAACAGCAACAAGATTCAGGGATGTCATTACATGAGTATTTCAAGTCGCCAGAAGCCATTCAGGTATTTTGAGGTTTATTTTTCTAGCCAAAACTTTCAACCGTTCTTGATTAGTATCGCCTTCGTATATCTTCGTTAGTGAAATTAATTATTCATACTTCTTCCTGGCAGTCTTTGTTGAGCGATCGGGATAAACTATGCCAGCTTTTGGAGCAGCATCCAAAGTTAATGCAGATGCTTCAGGTATTCTCTCTGAAATTTTTGGTATACTTAAAACCTATATCTTTTCGTAACTTTCTGCGTAATTTGCATACTACTTTCTCCGTGTTATGTTTTT
This sequence comes from Ficus hispida, assembly GCA_025413025.1. Taxonomy (NCBI): domain Eukaryota; kingdom Viridiplantae; phylum Streptophyta; class Magnoliopsida; order Rosales; family Moraceae; genus Ficus; species Ficus hispida. Next base: position 30,459,967 of record CM046373.1, read on the forward strand.
CTGATGTATAAAATACGGTGGCTTGTGGTTTGACAGGAGAAATTGGGCCAATTATAGAGGGATCTTGGACTTGGAGAAGTCTAGCTACGTGTATAAATTGAATACAGCTCTCGTAGGCTTAGCTTCCTCCGACGATTTTTTTTTTCCCCCTCGAAATTTTGTACTATTATTGTGCTATAGTTTTTTTCCCCTGAAATTTTGTACTATTAATGTACTATAGTTTTTTGTTTATTTTTTATTTTTATTTATATATTTATTTATACTCTCTCTCTCTCTATATATATATATATATATATATATATTTTTTTTTTTTGGGTCCAGTGGCCTAGTTAAACAAGATGACAACCCTTTATGGTTCTCCACCCTTTCTCAGCCTTCTATGGTTCCGAACCTGGGTTCGGGTCATCTTGTAAGTGCAGGGAGGCGAGGCATGTGGACGACATCTGCCATGATCGAGTTTCATTCTTTCTTGGTGTATCATTGAATTCTTTGACCTTATTTAGAAAACAAATAAGAAAGAAAATAGTGCAAATACCAAGTTGCGGTAACTTCTCACTTGATAAAAAGGCGAAGAATTCCTGGACCATGTGGAATTAATTTTCCTTTGCTAATCAAGAACGAACCTAAGTTGCATTACTTTAATTTTTCTTGTACTGATGTTTGTTGACAGCTAAATTTTCACACAAAATGTAAGGGATTTATAGTTAAATAGTATTTTTTTAAGAAGTTTTTTTAATGAATGATCTAAGTTTTTAAAAAGGATAATTAGGCTGGATGGCCTAACTAACTACTTAATCTATTATATAGCCTAGTATTTTATTATTTAGTTAAATGACCTAATGCATATGTTTTATTTAATCAATTTTCATTTTTTCAACATTTCCCCCCTCTCTCCTCTCTCTCTCTCTTGCAACTGAGCTTCTGTCATTTCCCGACACCTCCTCCCTCTCTCTCTCTCTCTCTTGCGACTGAGCTTCCATGACGGTGATGGAAACCGGCGACCAAATCTGCACCTCGGTGGTGTCTAAGAGGAGATCTTGGCGGTGGGAGCTGATGGTGACAAAGATCTCGACCATGACTGATTCTCGGCAATAATGGTCGACACTCTAATCTCACAGCTCCAATTGCGCTTCCATGGTGGATCTCCATATGAGCCACCGCCATCTTGTTTATATCCGTTGCCTAGCCTAGTTATTGTCAGGGCTTCACACGCGGCCTCAAATAGGCAGGATAGGAGCTGTCCGATTTGATTTCCTGCTCCAGATTTGATCGTCCGATCAGAAGCACACGAACTCCAAGTACATTGTCTGTGCTTGTGCCGCCCCGCCGTTGTCTCTGCCATCATCTTCTCCATCGTGACGAAGCTACACCGCTACAAAGCTGAAATCTTGTGTGAGAAGAGCAAAGAGAGAGATGGGGAGAGAATGAGTTGGTATTTTGTTTTGTTTTGTTGTTGTTGTTCTTTTTTTTAACGGTAAATAAGTGATTTAGTATCGTTAATCACAATTAACTGCAAAATTGTTGATTTTGATTATAATCAATCAGTGATTGATTACGGTTAATCAGTGATTGATTGCAAAAATTGACATTTATGGTTGGTCAATCAGTGATTAATTTTAGTTAATCATTAAAGTTAATCATTGATTGACCAAAAAATTATTGATGTTGGTTATGGTCAGTTAGTGATTGACTATGATTAATCAATGATCGACTATAAAAATTAATTATATATAATGGTCAATCAATGATTCATTGATAGTTAATCAATGATTGATCAATGATCAATTAGTGATTTACTATTCACAAAATTGGTTGACCATTCTAAGAAGAAGAAAAAGTAAAAAGGTCTTTTAACTAATTTTTAAAAACTCCTTTTAATTAATTTTAAAAAACTTGGATCATTTATTAAAAAACTTAGTAAAAAAAGACCATTTACCTCTATATTCCTTTCAAATATTAGTTAAAGGCCATTTTTTCTAAAATGATTAATCAATTGTCTTAAATGGTCAATCCATGATTGTTCATTTTATAGTTAATCAATAATTGACTTACGGTCAATCACTGATTAATAATAACGTAAATCACTAAATTTTATAACTAATCACTGATTGACCAAATTTGAAAAATGACAAACAACTATTTTACTAAAAAAAAAAAAAAGATCATCTATTAGATTCAGTGATTAAAAAAAAGTCACCTAACCTAATTTTCTAAAATATATGGGATCACACACTATAGCCTGCTTGATTTTATTTCTGAGTCTTGCCTATGTGCGTATGTGTATTTTTCTTAGGCTTTCTGATAAGATAATTAGGATCGTAACAAATGTGTGAATATTGGTTTGCCATGGTTTTTTATTATATTATTATTTTGTTATTTATTTCAATCTCAACATAATTCGTTTTTTTTTTTTTTTTTGGTTTGTTTGTTTTAAATCCAAATGCAAGTTTGAATGGCAGAGTTGAACCTTTAGGGTCCGGACCTGATTTGGTTTGCTATGATCCTTGCGGTTGAATTCTTTGTTATTTATTGAACCCCGTAATTTGCTAAACAGATGACAGGAAAAATATGATGAGATTTGGGCTGTCATAATGATACTTGCCAAGCATGTGATATTGTATGTGTTCCTTCGCAATTGACATTCTCACAGTACTCTCTCTCTCTCTCTCTCTCTACATAAACCATTGCACTACAAAAGGTGATTATATATATATATATATATATATATATATAATATTACTATTATGAGAGCTACAGATCCGAGAAGCCCATGATCCAAGAGATCTTTTCTAAGTTGCGTATGCCTAACTACCGGCCTCTGAGACATTCCTCCTTTAAGAAATACTAGTCCCACGCGCGAGTTACCATGCATTCTTTCATTCTTTATTCCTTTTGAATTGTACTAATAACCCTTTTCATCTTATAAGCTTCCACGTTAAAATTTTGAAACACCTAATACAAAACTGCTTTCAGTCATTAATTTTATGTTAAAAAATAAATTCGACGATAAAGAAAAAAGAAAAAAAAAACAGTTTCTACTGTATAAATTCTTTCGAATCCTGATTACTCCTATAAGCATTAATCCTCATTGAATTTCTGTTTAGAATTTTAGAAAACAGAACTAAATATTTTCCAATTTGCCCATTAGGGGAACCAATAAAAAGTTCATGTACAGCTTTTAATTGACTTTAAAAAATGAAAAGAAAAAAGAAAAAAAAAAGGAAATCAGAATACCACTCAACAAGGATGGTTTAGCTTGTAAAGAGGACATAACATTTTAGGGATTGGAATGTGAGAAAAGGACTTTGGGGTTCTCAATTAGTACTCTTGAAAAAGAAAAAAAAAAAAAAAAAAATAAAAATAAAAAAAAGAAAAAAACTTTTAACACAAAATTTGGTAAGAGATTATTAGTTTGGAGGAGAGAGCTGTCTGCTCTTGAAAGGCACCTAAAATGAGCCTCTCGAGGCATTTGCTTCCCCTATCACCCTCATCCCAACCAATCCCCTTCCGCCACGTATACCAAACACCGACACCTTGTATCAGCCGCCGGGGCAGAGGCTCATCAACCAACTCTCATGTGCGCGGGTGCATACACGTTCCCAAGACCCCCTACCTTTAGACACTGCAACATGTGCATTGGAGGAAACTTGATCCACTACACGTGCATGGCTAGAAAACAGTTCTCGTACACCATATAACCCTTTTGACGCCATTTCATGCTTGCCCAACTGACTCCCTCTCTCTGTAAGCGCTTCAGGGGGGAGAGAGAGAGAGAGAGTTTTGTCGTCCAAATGTTTGATAAAAGGCCTCAATGAAGAATTATATTGGTGATGGAGAGAGTTTGGAAGCCTAGCGTTGAGGTATCTCCCAACTGTCCCAGGTGTGGCTGTTCCAACACCAAGTTTTGTTACTACAACAACTACAGCTTGACGCAGCCGAGGTACTTCTGCAAGGGCTGCAGAAGGTATTGGACCAAAGGCGGGTCCCTGAGGAACGTGCCCGTCGGAGGTGGCTGCCGGAAGAACAGAAGAGGGAAGTCTCTGAGGCTGTTGTCAGCTGCGGCCGGAGTTCATTCGAAGAATTTGGGTTACAGAAGTAATGTCCCTGGTGGCCCAATTGGACACTCTTATGGTGCCAATAGTGGGAGTTTCTTGGCTGATTCCACTAGGCCGTCGATGTTGCATGATGGGTCTCATATTGATCTTGCTCTCGTTTACGCAAACTTCTTGAATCCGAAGCCGGACTGCAAGAGCGTTGGCACTATCAATAATGGATTGGAAATCCCCGAATTGGGTAGTGATCATTTTGATCCATCGTTGGAATTTTCAACCACTCCAGACCATATGACTGGAGGATCCAGCATTCAATTGCCTCGGATTCCTGAATTATCCACCGAAAATTGTTGCGATCGGCACGAGCAGATTTTCTTCTACGGATTGGACTCGTTTCACAGGCATCAAGATAGAAGTGATTATCAGCATTGTGCAAGTGAATTTGTGTTGCCGCCACTGCCGGACCAAGAGTTAATATGGTCGAGCACTTCTGATCATATGATGGTGAGTCAAACCATTCAAGCTACACATGAGCTACCGGTGATCGGCGGATTGGATCATCAAACTCATCAAGATGAGAATTTGTTGGCTGCTAATTGGAGCCCCTTTGATTTGCCAAGTGATGATACTTTCTCCGGAGGAGTGCACTATAAAATTTGATGTTGTTAAGGTTCATTGTTTTCTTGTATTATTGTTTTATATACTTGCTATGAATTATATGTGTATAGAATAGAGCTTGAAAAATATATTAAACCATGGAATAAACGATAAGTATATATATTGGCCTTTTAACTACTCAGTTTTCCCAAGTCTAGCTTCTCTCACTACTTCTTCTGCCTTTGTTGTGGTTGTTGTTGTTGTTGTTTTTTTTTTTTGTTTAATTAATAGTTTGTATTTATCCATTTACCATTTGGAAATAGATGTACAATTACGGTAGTACAACTGAATATATAACAAGCAAAGACCGGCTAGTAATCATGAATACAATATATTTACATATATTTATATTTATAAAACGGTACTTGTAAATTTTTTTTTGTGAGTTATTATTATAATTTAAGTGATTTCAATGTAACATTTTTAAAGATATTTATCATTTACACTAATATCTAAATAGTATCATGTTAAAATATTCTAAAAAGAAAATTACATATAAATCAATTTCTAGCTGCAAGTTTTTAAAGAAAAAGTTATAATTATCGGATATATTCGCCTACTGGATAAAAAACCTTTTCAATATATATATATATATATATATAGTTCTTTAACTCTACAAAAAGAATGCTAGAAGCATTCAATTTAGTTGTAGCAGAAGTCCAGATTTTGCAGTATTATTATTGAGATAAGCCGGAATAGATATGCAAAGCTACCTTTTTGGGTTGATAATTAATTATTAATTACTTGGTTTGACATTTTGATTGATTAATATTTTTTTATTACTTGTTTAAGAACTAATTAAGCTCCGGAAGGTCATATTTATCAGAATTACTCTCCTTCGGCTTGGGATTACTTAGTTAAGTAGATTGCTTGGAAAATACGGTTTGAAGATTAGATAATTATATACGGATATTATTTAATCTTTAAAGATATTTAAATTTTTCCTACTCGATGTACACCAAATTTAGTCATTAATTCTTTAAACGTAGAGCTGATACACCACATGCCAAGAAACATGATCAGATTAACTTCAGCAAAAGAAAAAAAAAAAAAAAAAAGAAGTGGGATTAAAATGTGAGTCAATGCAGATGTAATTGAGACATTTTTTAATAGAACTAATAAGAAGTGGGATGTGTGTATTAATGCATTGATCAATGATTTCAATCTGATTATTGGTTTAAAATTTCAATCGAGTTTTTTGAGATTTTGAGAATTGCGGTATTTGGGTAGAGTAGAGTAGAGTTTGTTCTTAATTTGTTGGTGTAGGCTGGAGTAACCTATATGCCTATGCATCTTTTTTTTTTTTTAAATTATTTTTTGTCCATTTATGGTAGGGTACCCTATCGATCGGTGATGAAACTAAAATATTTAATCATATAGACTAAAAATTATATGATAAGTAAATAAGGGGTAAACTTTTCATAGGGGATTTTAAGAAAATTTATTCAAAATTAAAGGGTATTTAAAAAAACAAAGTTGAGGGCGAGTTTAAAAGCCATTCTCGGCCCTAGTTCCCTCTGTCGCTGCTATTGATGTTAATGCACGTCTGATTAAAATCGTATCAAAGTGAATATATATATATATATATATGTGTGTGTGTGTGTCTACAAATCTGACAGTTTATTTTATAGATTTGATGGTGTAAAAACATATTACTCTAGTCGATAAAGTATATTTTTAATATCCAACTGTAAAAATTGCCATTTTGTTGATAAAATATGCGGATGGTGATACCCGTACATATCCTTCCAAGGACTGGGACAACTTGTTTGCCATTTTCAATATGTCAAAACATTTGAATTGACTTTGTAGTTGCAGAAATACTTGGTTTAAAACGCCTAAAACTGATCAAAGCATGTAATGACAAAAATGCGTTATATATATATATATATTTATGAACCACACAATTAAACAAAACTCTGGTTGGTCTCATGTAATTGTATTACAATACTTTAGCAGCTCAAACCTTGCAATAAAATATATTAAAATATAAAATTATTATTAACCCACATCTTTCTATTAGATTAAGTTTTTGGGATGAATTGATAACTTGATATTAGAGTTGAAGATTTTGAGTTTGAACTAGCCCTTTGTAATTGTATGGTTTATCCCCTATGTTATAGTTATCACGTGTTGGACATTTAAATATACTTCATATATTTTTTCAAATATTTATGTTAGACTGTCTAATTAATATTTGTACGCATGTTTGTCTGGCCAGCATAACCGACATGTGAAGGAAAGTGTTAAAATATAAAACTATTATTTGTTTCCCTCTTTTTAGGTTAAGTTTTCGGAATAAATTTGTCAATTGATCGGTAAATTAAGACAATAAAGCATCTTCCCCCCCTCCCCCCTCTCGTTCTTGACTTCCTTTTTTTCAATATATTTTAAAGCTACGTGTATCATTTTTACACGTCAAATACTTGTAAATTATGTGTAGCAATTGTGTGCGGCCACTATTATATTTAATATATATATATATATATATATATATGATGATTGATTGTTGAGGCTATGTCAGAGTTATCAACAGCCTATATTATTTGATAATTTCATATATCTCCTACAACTGAAAAACTCAACCTTCTTTTTTTCGCGTCTTTGAATTTGACCCGGTTGAGTTTAAAGTAGAAATTAACAAAAGATGAATATAAATAAAATATAAAGACAATGGAAATCAAAACTGTTGTCTGATTATAATAATAATAATAATACAAAGAAGGCTCGGATTAATGGGAGCTTACCATGACGGTTGCCAAATACTAAACCCTAATGTGTGTTAATTTTGACTCTCACCTACTCTTCATTACGACCACATCCATTGTATATTATATGCATATATATGTATATATGTATGGACGGTATATATACATACGATTTCAAACCTTTGTGCAGGTGGGTAAATCTATGAAATTAAGCTACAATTCAAGTGTAATTCATAATTGAACGGGTAAAGTTTTATTTATTTTTATTTTTATTTTTTTGGGTATATGGAACTTTAGTAGTTCAAAAGTTTGAATTAATTTGTGGCTACTAATTAGGAGGCTTCAAGCGTTGAGTTTGGCAAAAAAATTTTGGAAGGGATACACACACATGCATATATATAACATGATATCAACTATACTTCTATCCAAACAGATAGATTATATTTGTTTTAATTCAACTTTTTAAGGTTTAACGTATGAGTGTTAATGATAAAAATTTACAACATAAAATAAGAACTGCTTTTAGTCATAGATCAAAACTATTGAAAAGTTGATCTAATAATGATTTAAACAACAGTATCTCTTAATATATAAAGTTAAATTATAATTCCTACTAGTATTTCCTATATCTATAAATGTATATATCATTGACTGCATAAAAGTTAGTGCAACACATGAGCCAGCCAATCTCCCATGATCCAAGAAACTACAATCATCTTCGTCTTGACGGACCTCGAACTTACAAAGGGCATATTAATTTTTGAAGTTTTGATCGATTCCTGATATCTTTTCGTATTTAATATTTGAAAATTATAAAAACAAATGCCAAGGAATAAATTCACATTCCGTGCCGGAAAAATACCATTTGATCGCTGTTTGGTTCACCGATTCAAATTAAAAAATTTCAACTCATTTTTGTTTTTGTTTTTGTTTTATTTTTTTGTTTTTTTTTTAGTTCAATAAATTTTTTAACTAATTTTTAAAAAATTAAGTAACTCAAATTCAAATACTGCAACTCGAATCTACCGGGGAGAAATCTGCTCAAGATCCCAACACTTATTACCATCTTGCTTCTTATATCTCCGACCTATTCTTCTCTAAAGATACTCCGCGATTGGAGTTGAGCTTTCCGACGCTAATAAGAAAATAATTTAAGAAAATCTAAATACATCAAAATGATAAGTTTAAACAATGAAATAAGCGTATCATTTCCCTCGCGCTCGGAAGTACACGGAAAATGTGGATTTGCAACTTATAATCTTGACCATTGATTTTTAACGATCTGATCTAATTAATCAGCCGTGGATTAAACTTTTCCATGTGTAAATCATTTCCAGTCAATTTTCCTTAAATTTTATTCTAACTTTAATCAATTCAACGGTCTGATCGTATACCATGAGCTAGGAACTTTTGGCACTCTTATCCTATTAAATTCATGGGATATGCTTTACAAACATTCTGACAATTTTAAGGACTTAAATTTGGTAGAGCTTTTATTTTTGCTTTAATTAATCAATTGAAAAAGAGAAATAAAAGCTGTAGCTTTTGAGAATCTCATTTTTAAAAGAGTTTTTTTGAAGTTAAAATGACTTCAAAGTTGTCTAATAAGTAATTAAAATATTTAAACAGAATTTGCAATGATAAACTCTAATACAAATTTTAAAGTTTATTCAGAATAACTTTTTCTTGGAAGTCATATATATATATATATATATTTTTACATGAAGCTGTTTTAGAGATTAAAAGCTCTTCTGATAGATAATCTAAACACTTTCAAAAACAGTCAAAAACAGTTTTTAATTCAGGAAGCCATCATGAAAAACTTTTAAAAAAAGCACTACCGAATAAACCATAAATGTATCGAACACGTTGTCGTAATGCTAAATTATACTTCTCACTCGCACCCTTGGGTTGCTCATCTACAACGTTGTCTAATAATAATTTCTCTCGAAGTGATATATGAGTTATACAGCGTGAATAAGGCGTCACGTTGACTCCGAAATTGACGGGGTAGATCACAGTTGGATACAGTAGAGATACAGAATTTATTATTAACGTTTTCACGCCTATTTTATATGTAGAAATAGTCATTTGACGAACTCTAGAAATGACAATACATATGTGCGTGTGTGTGTATATATATAATATAGGTAGACTGTAAAATATTTGATGATCATCACCGTGGCCAGGATTTTATGGATAACATGCATGCATGGTTTGACCGCAATGTTGTTCTAGTCAGGAAAGAAATAATATTCAACGGCAGTAGGATGTATATACACACACACACGTACAGAATATTCTTTAATAGTATTTGAGAAAGAAAAGTAGTTCACCAATATCTCTTCAACGCTGATTTGCCCACTAGAGGTACTCGAACATGCACGTGCTATGGAAAAAAGAAAAAAAAAAAAAAAGAAAAGAGAATATATATTTGGAAAAGATTAAAAAAGTAATGATTTGGTGGCTATGTAGAAGATGGTTTTTGACGCCCTCATCCAAATCTCAAGCTATATATGAAAAGAGATGAATATATTTAGATATGATTTTCCAAATTAAATTCTTAATATCCTTAACAAAAATTCCACTGATTTTTCAACTTGAGAAGTAATTTATTAGGTAAACTTGTGTATAACCTCGAATTAAAAAAAAAAAAAAAAAGGAGAAAGCTTTGGTATACTTTTAGCTTGCTTATGAACAGATTCGAGCTAAATCATTTGTTCTTTTTTTTATTTTTATTTTTTAAATATAACTTCTTAACTCAATACATACTCCCCCCTTCAGTTTATATTGATCCGTGAGTCCTGTTTTCTTTAAAAAAGAAAAAGAGTAAAAAAAAAAAAAAAAAGAGTGTAAAAAATGAAGTGTTTTAATAAGATTATGATACGTCAACATAAAATTTTAATTATGATCATTTCTGAAAAAACAAAAGTGCTTTTTTAATTTTCAGTACCATCAAGTTTTGGTTCAGTTATTGTAATCACACATGACACATAAGCGTGAGGGTGAGCAACAAAATAAATGAATTGGTAAATAAAAAATAAAAAATAAAATATATTCCATTTTATTTTAGATGAGGTAAGTGTTGAGATTCATAAATATGTGGTTAATTATTCAACTCAATGCCAAAACATATGTATGCTATTAATTGAGTCACAACAGTTAAGTTTTGTCATTAGAGGGAAGATCACCAATATGTTACCAAGTCCTAACAACTAATTATAAGCTAGAAATCTAATTTATAACTATATAATCTTTCTATTACTTTTTTTAAAACTTGAAGGTAAGAGAATTTAAACATTACACTTTGTAAAGTGAGGTGTGAAATTAATAATTAAGGTATATTCTGTTTTTTTTTTAATTCTAAAACAAAAGGTGATCATTGATGCCTTTACGCCCTTCAATTCACATTATTATTCGAGATTACTCGCATCATAAGTAGAAAGATAAATGGATCTAACCTAAGGATTCACATATAACACTCAGAACCTAGGATCCCGAACCATACCAAATACACCATAGATGAATAGTACTTGATAGGGTGGGTCAATAAGAATCGAACCTGAATGAATAACTTGGGGATTCTTAGATGGACATCATTCGATTACTATACCACCATTATCGGTGGTCTATAATCTTCCTATTTGGTCGAATGCTTTTCACCAGTCCATAGATATTGTATCTGAATCTACACGTAGGTTATGGCAATTAACATTCATCACGCCGAAATGAGTCGAAATATTAATTATGTTACTATAATGTAAAATAAAAATTTTATAAAAAAAAAAACTACATAAATATATAGATGGTACTGCAGGTAGTAATTATTAAGTGTTGGGGTGGCCGAAAGAGTACAAACCGATGAATCCCAAGAAGACGTGCATACCAGTGATGATTTTTCTTTCAGTTTTGTTTTGTTTTGTTTTGTTTTGTTTTGTTTTTTGTTTTTTGTTTTATGTTGTTTTTGTGGAAAATAAAGATTTAAAAAAAAAAAGAAAGAGAGAGAAAGAGAGAAAAAGATGGAGGCCGGCATTTGAGAAAATCTAAAAGTAAAAGGTCATGTTTTAATTTAGAGATGGATTCTCGACCAATTTGCATCGACTAACACTGGACCACCACGGCATGAATATGTCTCTAGCTGTAGGGAGGGAGAAATTTATGGAAAGTATATATATATATATATATATAGATAAAGTGAAAGGAAAAAAAAAAAAAACTTCTTAAAATCTTGGTCCCATTTGTAATAAATAATATTAGGGACACCAACCTCAATCCTAATTTTTGAGTACTAACTCATATGTCATATTTTCATTGGTAAATGCAATCAATTGATGTGATAATACTTTAAATACTTATTAATAAAAATATAACAATTCATATGTCACTTACATTGATACTCAAAAGTTAAAATTAGAATTGGTGTCCCTGATATTTTTCATTTATTATTATATATATTTAGTGGTTGGAAAAGTAGTGCTTGGAAATCTGTCAACAAAAAGGCATTCTTCCAAACGCATCCAAGGAATCAAATTAAGGTGGTATAACCATTCGGAACAAAAGAACAACAAAAATTACTTCTCGAGCTAGAGATCAATATGTGTGTCTATATATATATGTATGTATATATATATATATATATAAATACGGGAGTGAATTATTTCATGTCATTATGCATTCTAAAGAAGAGAGCAAATAACAAGAAAGTAATTTTATTTTGTTAGCACATGATCTCTATTGATTCCTAATAATAGTGCATGTATTGAAATGGTATATTTTATAAAACAAACTTATCAAAGTGAAAACAGCATGTAAAAATAGCGAGAGAATTTATAAAAAATTTGATGATTAAAATTATAGAGCCTTACTAATAGTTTTTTTTATAATAAACAAAAATTAAGGAAGCAAAAAGATTTACAGCTCTAGAGGATAACAAGACGGAATAATTATTGAGTATTATTAATTTGTTATGATTCGGTATGTTCTAAAAACTTAAAATAACTAAGTGAATTGATGCAATCCAATTCGCAAAGTGCTAATGACGAATATAATTCTGGATTGGGTCAATTTGCATTTTGCAAAATCCGAGTAAGTGTGGATTTGAAATGAGTGAATAATCAAATTTTAATGTTACTATCTTTAGTTATCAAATCTCTCAAAGGGGGAAAGACAAAGAACAAATATTTCATTTTTGTTCTTCTCTCTTTAATTCCTTCCAGGTATACCAAAATCCATGAAAAACCAATCAATTATATGTACAGTACCACCAAAAATGGGGAAAGAAAAAAGAAGGAAAAACCTAATAAAAGCATCCAAAATGGAAAGCTAATTAAAAATCCAAATTGAATTTTGTTTTTGTTATCTCTCAATTTGGATAGTAAGCCAACAAGTGCATGGGCACACAAGATGAGTTCCTCCAAGTCCTTGCATGCAGCCTCAAAATCTCCCTCGCCTTCTCTTTGGTCTTCCCTCCACAATCCACTTGCAGAACAAGGCACAGCTTCGCCACCACCCCTAGCTGCAGCATCTCCGCCAACACCGCCGGTGTCGCGGAGAATTTCGCTATCGATAACAGAATCCTCACCGCCTTCTCGCTACCGATATGCGACACCCTCAGCACCCGCTTAGACACCACGCCTAGCCCCGCCGCGTGCCCCAGCAGCTCCGCCCGCCCCTCCGCGCACCCGCACATTTGGTCTAGCCCCATTAGTATCATCTCGCATGTCCGCCTTTCAACCGAGTCGAGTAGGAGCTCGATTAGTACCGCCACTGCCCCGGCCTCCACCGCCTTGACTCGGTTTCGCCCCCACGGGCAGAGCTGGATCAGGAGCTTCAAGGCGGCTTTCGTCGCCTGCGGCGAGACCTGATCGCGTAGGATTTGGACTAATTCAGTGAAAAGTTCAGTTCTCAAGTTGATCATTCCCATCGGATCGGCCACATCGAACATCGATTTCAACAGCATTACCGAATAAGCTCTCGAATCGTAGCTTCCCTGTCTCATCACTCTCGTCAAGGATTCAACGAATTCGCCATTTTTGCCGATTAGGCCTTTGAGCACGGTTTCCGAGAGATGCAGATTGTGAATTATCGACAACGCCTCGTCGCTCCTCGATCTAGCGAAATCGAACGACTCGTCATCGGACGAAGAATACGAGACGGCGTTCTCGTTATCGCCGTCGTTTGAGATCACGGCGGCCAGGAACTCGACGGCGCCGGCGGATTCGAGGCACCGCTTGTTGGTCTCGCTCTCGGCGGCGATGGATCGGAGCTGCCGGAGGCATTTGATCTGCGATTGAGGCGATTTGGCTCCGCTGATGAGCTTCGCGATCTGAGATTTGCTGATCGGAGGCTTCGGAGTCGGGATTCTCTCGATTCCGAGCGAGGCGTTCATCGTGCACCAGGCTTGGATCAATCGGCGAAGAGTGTGGTTCGGAGTCAGATCCGAATCAGAGGAAAGGACCTGTTTGGTTACCGGACAAGTCTCTTTCTTCCCGGAAAATAGCCATTTCTCGATGCTTTCCCTGTCGTAGGTAATCCCCGACGAGACCGTCACCGGATCCTTCATTATCTCCAGAGAAATCGGGCAGAGAAAGAACGGAGGAACATCGATATCCGCGTCCATGTATCTAAAAAAATGCAAAGAATCCTTGAGAAAAGAGTGTTTGGTTCTCGAGAAAATATTCAGAAGATGATTTTCTTAGAGAGAATGTGAATGGGTTTGAAGACGTCCGTTGTTTGAGTTGAGGAAATGGAGAGATGAAACGGGCTTATTTATATTAGGATAAGAATTAGAGGAAATGAAGAAGAAGGAGTGAGATTTTCAAAAAATGAGAAAGTCAAACACGGAAAAGATAGAGGAGCGTTGAGAAAGAAAAAAAAAAAAAGAAAAGAAAAAGAAAAAAAAAGCTAGAGAGAGAAAGAGGAGAGAGATAGAGAGAGAGAAGGCATGACTTTTCCTGAGCTATAATTATTGAAGGGCTCAAGGATGACATACTTTACCGAGTAAAATCGGCACATGCAAATGCATGGCCAAATACTCAATGATATATAATAATAACAATAATTCATCCGTAGTAGGGAAAAAGCCTAACGTTTGACTTTCTTTCTCTACTTTTATTTTTATTTTTTATTTTTTCCGATTTTGCTTTTTTTTTTTTTCTAAAAAAAAAAATCATTGGTGTTTTAGGTATCCGAGATAACAGATTTTAACTTCTTCTATGCATTTGGATTACATGTTCATACATAAATTTTTCATCTCAATTTTTATTTTTTAATTTTTTTTAAAAATTAATAAACATTATAATTAGTTTTTAAAAATTCAATAAATCAATATAAAACTTTCATTTCAACTTTATGTTTCAAATAGAGCCTAAGGTAAAATAGGCAAATGACATGATTTATATTTTCTCACGTAATATCTTGAGAGTAAAAAATCTCACAACAAATATAATTTGAATTTGATCATTTTTTGATAAAACATAGAGACAATAACACATAATTCCTACGGGGACGATTGCCCAAAATGTCTTTAAGAGAAAGACACTAATAGATCCATAAGTAGATCCTAATAAATTATAAATTTTAGATAATTACTGACTAAATAAGAATTTGTGAACATTTATAAATTACTTAAATTCTTTATTGAATTCAATCGTCTTAATAAATTATTATCTTACAGTTATGTCACTACCATATGTAATCTGTGATTTTGTTTGTCTTTCTAACTCGTGCTTTTTTTTTTTTTTTGAACTTTTTTAATTTTTTAAATTTTACTTTATTTTGTCTAATAGCCGACAAAATATAATGGGTGGTGGGAGCAATCTTACACGATCTTGGCGGCCGTGGTAACATTCACTCCATGGTTTTACTTGAATTTGGTTGTCTGTTTTGCCCGTTGCCACACACACCTTTTGACCAACACGCGCTGGTCTATATTTGTATTTTATTATTTTTCTTGATACATATCTCTTGGGCTTTAAGGCAAATATGGAAAGTGTGTGGAGCTAAGGTATGTGGGTCCCTTTATCCATGAAATGCTGTTCATCTTATTATGGTATCCGAATAATCGGATTTGTTTAAGTCAATCTCATTATCATATATAGGTAGGCACCCTCCAATAGATCATTTCAGTTGATTCATAAACAATAAATATTACATATATATATATATATATGTAACAAATAACAATAAACAAAAACCATTAGAGAAGGTTGAACCGTTGAACCATTTGTAGGATAATATATCCCAATGACAGTTATATCTAATCATAACAACAAATATTTGAAGCAACATATGATCCAAAATTGTAATTCGACTTAATTGGAGGTATAATTTAGTAATAAATTCACACATAGTATTATTATAAAAATGTAGAATTTAAATGATTTTATTGTGAGTTTAAAGAAAAACGTGGTTCGTGAAATATTGCCAAGTGTCTATAGGAAAATATATGGAGGGGGTTAATGGTGAGTGGTGACTAAACTAAAGTGCATTGTGTCATCGATATTTTTGTCTTTTCATTAATAATAATAATAATAATAATAATAATAATAATAATAATAATAATAAAGTGCATTTGCCAATTTCACCGCCAAACCGGCCTACGCCCACAAAGAAGGAAAATATAGTTATGGATGCACCTACCAAAGGTTGGATAATATGGTAGAGAGAACCGGGAAAATAAAAATAAAAAGTCAGGAATATGAAGGAGAAGAATTAAATCGTATTTATTTTTGGCCCTACTAGATCGTCGATGAGGGTGGCACCCCCTAGCTAATTTGTTAAAAAAAAAAAAAAAAGGTTGTTTAAATGTATGATTTTTTATGTATTTTTGTCGACTCTAATAATTGTGACGTAACCCTATTATTTTTGTAACAACTATTAGAGTGATTAATTAATAATTAATTAAATGATCTTATGTATGTATGTATGTATGTATGTATGTATATTCGTATAGCGTATATGTGTGTATATTTCAAAACTCATAAACGTATGTACAAATATCTCTTGCATTTTAGGTTTTTTTTTTTCCGGTATAAATTTGTGAAATTGTGATTGGGTAATCTTATTTGATTTGATTTGATTTGGTGTTTTTAATCGTTTGAACTAATATTTGACAACCTTGTATCATCCAAAATTACAATTAATGTTTTATTATGATAAGCAATTGTCTATTTCTCTCTCACAGTATCAATAATTAAAGAATTAAATATCTAATTTGTAATTTATTTAAACATCTAAACTTATAAAAAAAATGTATCTAAAGTCAAATCCGTAGGTTATAAATATCAGTTCGAGAGTTCTAGAATATTGGCATTTTGAAGCTCTTTACAAGTTTAAGAAAAGCATTTTAAAATTTTTACATAATAACACTTAGATTAATTTTAAAACCGTATAAAACAAATTTAAAGAAATAGAACTATAGTTTGATATAGCTTATTTTGGAGTAAAAACCACAAATCAAACCAATTTAAGTAATCAATTTTTTTTATCTAAGTAATGGTATTTTTGTCTTTCCCCATTGTCTCTTCGCTCACAAAGTGTGCGAGAGATGAAATTAAAACAATTTTTAAAATTTGAATGATATTTTAATAGTTTCTAAAGTCAAAAAAGTAAATTGAGAAATAGTTAAAACTAAAATGGATAATTATACAGTTACCCTTACATACTTTTCTTTGGTTTGATTTTTGATTACTCAGATCGGTTTTATTGATTGTCAATATTGCATTCAATTAAAAAAATTAATCCACGAAAATCATCTCCAGGGTCAACTGATCCTGGAGCTTATATGTGTAAAGATTAGCTGAATAATATTTAGACAACTTTAATGTGGATTCCAAGTGTTGCTAACCTAGGTGATAAGTAGTTTTGTTTTTTTAATTATTGGTTAACCGAAGAATCAGATTTCTGTTTCCATATTTGATATATATGAAAATATTATTATTATAATCATTGACTATTTGTTTGTTCATTATATAAAACTTAGTATGACCTTGACAAGATGCTAGCTATACGTTCATACCTATGTATATGAATAAGATGTATATTATAATCCCTGACTAATTCTTTTTAATAAAACTTAGTATGGCCTTAACACGATGCTAACTAAGATGCTACCTATACATATATTATAAATACATACGTATACATATGTATATTTATATGTGTATATATATTTAATTTCAATTTCACACTAGATAGACTTCATAAAATTAGGTGCGTGGCAACAGCTAATAAGTATACATATATATATTTAATCTTTTAATTTTGTGAGAGTTTCCTTATATATATATATATAGATACCTACCAGCTGCGCCATGAATCTTGGATTCCCTTATATATAAATATAAATATATAAATATATTCATACAAGTAATCGCCATATATATATATATATATAGTTTGTTGCATAACATTTTGCCAGCATATGTGGTCCACGTACACATTAATCAAGATCTTTGAGCCGTGTGGCGCCCTAGCTATTTCATTGCAATTTGCAAAAAAAAAAAAAAAAAAAAAAAAAGAAGTTGAAAAACAATATTATTATGTCCTACTAGGCATGAAACAATATCACACGCGATGAACTCGTTTTCTTGGTTTTTCTTTTCAGTCTTTTCCCCATTCTGCCATGTGTTTAAGCCAATTTTTCCCGTAAGAATATCGAGAATTTTATGAGATTATACATATATGTAACAAATTTTGTCGGTAGGAAATAGTTTTTAGTCGTTATATGATATTAAAATTTATAAAGATTTGACATTTTTAAATTACAATGATGTCAACAACATTTTTTTTAAAAACTTGAAGTGAAAAGTTTCAAACCCTCCTACACCTTACGATGGAATCAGATGTTGAATTATTGTTAATCTAAAATGTAATCACACAATTTTTTATATACTACGCATGTGTTTGACTAAGGTTTGGATTGTAAAATTTGAGTTTGAATTGATGGTGCGTTTATCGAGATATTTGAATTGCTGCAGTTAAAAACTATAAAACTTGAAATGCATTCGGAAAAAAAAAATCAATATGGAGCTTATTTTGTTCGTCTCAAAATTTTATGCAATAAAAAAATCATCCCATTTGGACTTATCTATGCAAAGTTATGGACTTTTAAAGTTTAAGTTACAAAACTGTGTGAATAAAAATCGAAGGAAAAGCAAAATCTAGATTGTAATTGTATGTTTGGATGTGCATCCCTAAATTTATGAAATAATGATTTTAGGGAAATGAAGTTATGATGATTAAAATTAATTTGATATCAACAAACACTCAATATATATATATATATATATCAAGGAATATAAGAAATCAATATGATTAAAAAAAAAGTAATATATAGAAAATATTATTTACTATATATATATATATGTATATATATAATTGTCATGTAGTTCAGCTTTGAATAAATTAGGTCTCAGTCAAACATTGTATAATGCTATATTACCGTTATCATAAATAGAAAAAACCAGAATGCTGATGGCGACGGCAGTGGACAAGAACATAACTAAGGATATAATATGTCCTTATTGAGCAAAAAATAAAAAGGATAAAATGTCATGGGCAGCAACACAGTACAAACAATGCAGCAGTTGAGTTGCCACGCACTATACGTAGTTGCAAACGTCACGAGGGGCGGCCAAAACATGCATCAACATATATATACAAGACACACAAGTTAGATATAGTTTGTGATCTAAAGTACTTCAACCGTCTCTCTCTCTCTATAATATATATATATATATATATATGTAAGAAGGTGTTACACGAGATTTCTTCAACTTAATAATAACATTAAAAAAGTATAATATTAAAAACTTTAATTGCTCAAATTATATAACTATTGCGTGAATGTTATTATTTCGGAAATAACATTATGTTTCTCAGTTTTATATGTTTTTATCAAGAAAGACAGATTGTTAAAACAAAATTATATACGTATATATGTACGAAGGACTATATATAATCGTGTTTGAACGATCATATTTTTAACGTAATATCCAAGAGAAAAAAAAAAGAAAAAATAAAATATAACATGATATTTGTATGATAGTATTATATCGAGTTAAAAGGGCATAATACAGAAGAATTTAGTTATCTAAGATTATTGTTAAACCTTTCTAACTCAATAATGATGTTGGAATGGTATATTAATAGCGATAATTTTTGTCATCACAAAGTGTTGTCAAACCCTTCTAACATCAATAATATACGTAAAAAATATCATGATATTATGTTTTTTACTTTTATTTAACATAGGTTGTATACATGGAAGATCCTAAACACTATATATATATATGAGTAAGGTTGTGAATATCAATTATAATCTTAATTTTTGAATACTAATTCGTATGATATTAAATTATCATAGTTTTAATGATATATTTATTTTAATTAATATGATATTCATGTTGATGAAAAAAATGAAAACTCTAAAATAATACTAAAAAAGTGATATTAAAATTGACATTTTTAAATTTTTTTAAAAATATTATATATATATATCTCGAAGTCAGCACCTACGAAGCAGCTTTTTTTTTTTTGAAGTAGATATGGTTTGCATATATTTCCCACAAAAGTATAATTATGTTGTTTTTTAGTGGTGTCTTTATCTTGCACTTCCACTCTATACCAGCGATATATTTATTATATAATTCCATACAAAGAGCCGTGTGTGAACAGCGTCGCTTGTATCTGTCCATTCAAAATTATTCTTTTATCAGAAATTTCACATTTGGGTCAAAGTCAAAACCCCCAACTTGTACATGCCAAATAATCGTACTGCAGTTTTCGTCTACACGACTTGTATTTTTCAGCCGGGATCAAAATTTTTATTTGGCTTTGAAAAATTAACCTATGTGAAGGATGAGTTTAACTTAAGTTTAACTTAAATTTTTCATCTTAAATTTTATTTTTTTAAAAAAATCAATAAAATTTATAACTACTTTTTAAAAAGTTAACTCAACTCAAACTTAAAAATTTCATCTTATCTCAAATTCAATCAAACACTAAATGAACCCTTAATTTTTTTTTTTGGAATGAACACTAACAATCGATATCTTATTTTATATGTTGTGCATAAAAATTATTCATTTAACTATTTGATTAATTTTTTAACAGTTGATCGTAAATGTTCATCACACAACATAAAGTTACTTCAGTCCTAAATCAAATTATTTAAAAAAGTTAATCAAAAAATGGAAATAGTAATTTCTTATTTATAGTACAAATAGAAGTTCGTATCATAAAAACTTTTTATTCCTTGTAGTGTGTAATTTAAACTTTCTACTATATATAGTACGTTAAATTTGTATAGAATTACGTGGTGATTTTGATATATATTATTCTTTTTCATGTATAATTCAGCATTTCAAACGCCTGTAACATAATTCTACTGATTATATATATATATATAGATATATTTTATAGTTTTACTATTAGGAATTCTTTTTCTAATTTACTATGGGTTACTTAAAATTGTCAATCTTCACGAGCAACATTTAAGATTTTTATTTTTATTTTTTTAACGACAGGTCAACTCCGACAACCGACCGCCACTTGTCACTAGTCACCCCACGCCTTCAATAATGTTTCAACTTTGAGGAGCTCTGGAATACGCTTCTTGATTCTACAATTTTCCGGTTAAGGGCAAAAGAAAAAAAAAAAAAAGAAAAAGAAAAATTAAATAGCGGTGGATTTTGACTTTCATACTTTGAAGTGATCAGGTGATTAGTAAGACTTGTCGAAGATTTTGAAATTTCAACGTATTTGCCACCGACCATCTATACATCTGTATTAGTATATATTTTATTGGTGTGAGAGAGAGAGAGAGAGAGAGAGAGAGAAGAGAGACCTTGTCAGCACATTTATTATTTTTTTACAGGCTTCGGCAATTTAATTTTCCAATAAATAATTTCTTTTTTTCTTTAAACTCAAGATGCGGATATTCAAATTATGTATTATATATATATATATATATATATAGATACAGATATGAATTACTATTTGTTTATGTCCGCGATCATCTAATAGAATCCTTATTTAACAAGCAAAAAGAAAGTTTAAAATCACTTATTTCATTAGTACTCATCAGAATATATGACACAAATTAAAAAAAAAAAAAAAACTTTATCATATAAGTCAGCGTTTCAAATGATGTGTAGGATGCTAGCACCATAATTAAGGTTATCTTTAGGGGATGTATGTTTAGATGGCATCGTTGTCTTGCAAAATTGTGATAAAATTTCTCACCCAAGTCATTAGTGAATGATATAATAATCTACTACTGTTTGGTTTTGGATTGTAAATTTTTTTTTTTGGAAGGGAAGTTTATTTTTGCTAGTAATTATATGTAGCATGCAATTAATAAGGAATCTTCAATACGAACATGTACCTACTGATTACATTTGGCCATTTTCTAGAGGAGACTTTGCCTTTTTAAAAAAAAAAAAAAAAAAAATTGGTTTCAAGAGTAGACTTTGCTTCTTCTTCTTCTTCTTCAAAAAAAAAAAAAAAAAAAAAAAATCCCAATACCGCGACCAGCCACAAGTTTTTCATTAGTTTTACTAAGTTTCATTTTTTTTTTAAAGAGGAGCATTTATTACGTTTTAGAAGTATGCGTTAACGAAAAAAAAAAAAAAGGGATATAAATTCTCGTGGTCCTAGGTTTATCAATTAAAACGAGAATGAAGAACAAATTAAGTCTCCTCCGGACTAGTTTTGTTATCTGTTTTTTGTTTTGTTTGTTTGTTTTTTTAGTTGAGGAACTCGAACACTTAATCTTTTAATAGAATATATTTAGAAAAAGCTAAAATAAGAAGATAGAATATTTATAAAACTATTGAACTAAATAGCATATTTACCACTAAATAAATTATTTATCTAGTAGATATCCCTAGTAAAAATATACTTATTTGTAAATATGCTACTTACTTTTTCGAGCACCAGTAAATATGTTATGTACCTCTTTCTCTTTTAATTTAATTGCATACGTAGTTAATCTTTTGAAACAAATACAATAACTTCCTTTAGTTTAACTTCACGATCAATTTTCATACACAATTGTTCTTTGTTATTGATGCTCGAGATATGAGTGATGCTCGAGCCATTAACATTCTACAACTGAAAATATAGCTTGGAAGAAAACTTCGCAACCCTAATATAAAAACTAACTAATAAAAAAAAAGTACGATTAGCTTTATCTAATAAACTCTACTTTTCCTGAAATAAATAACCCCAAAAAAACGTGAAAAATGCGTGCCACATTGAAATATTTAGAACAAGTGAAGGCATATATTAAAAAAAAAGTTAGTTTTTCTTTTTTGGTTAAGAACAAGTGAATAGTTAATTTGCACTCATTAAAGTACTTAAAAATTTCCATGTGGTTGCTCCTTTTTAATCGAAACGTATATACGGTTGTTGAGTCGTTATTTTATTTTTTTGCTGAAAAGTCGTCGTGAATTAATTAAAATAAAAAAAAAATATAAAACATGAGATGGTTGTTCTATCTCCACTTTTCGTCCCTCGTGACATCAGAATGGTCCAGGCTCAACTACGTAGGCATCTAAAAATATAATACTTATAAGACCTGGATTTTTCACGTATATTCCACGTGGTGTATTGACTTTCTACCCTTGTTTTCTTTAGTCGTTACTTTGGAAAAGGGTTGACAAATTAGGTCTTTTTATTTTTTATTTTTATGAATAAATTAGGTCTTTTATAGATTTTATTAGACGATGGATTTGCAAGTTGCAAACTATAACATTCAAAATTCATAAAAAAAAAAAAAAAAAAAACTATATCATTAAAAGAAAAGCAAGGAAAAAAAAGAGCCCTCAAGCCAAGAGTAGGTATCGGTTATTATTATTATTTGTTTTGTCCATGTTGAAATGCTCACGGTATTAGACTTAGGTACGTAAAACTATAATCCTTTCAAGTTCATCAATAGACTAGAAAAATTTCAACATACTCTAACGATAAATTTGGTTTTCTGACAAAAAAGAGAATCATTAGTGTTATATTTTGTAGGTTCCCAATGATTAATAATTGGAAATGACTTAATCCAATTTAAGTTAAAATCATTAGTTATCGTTCATTGTTTATTTATTATTTTCAGATTTTAAATCTATGAATACATTCCCCACTCCTTGATCTGACCCAGTGGGGAAAATGACTTTCTCTGGATTCAAAAAGCTTTTTCGTGTAATTTTCTTGTTATACTTTTTGCATTTTATAAATATAAATGTAAAGATGTTTGTTAGAGCCTAAAACCATTAGGTCTAGTTGTACCAAAGGTTTGGGTGGGTGGTTTGGGGCTTTAGGGGTAGACTTCAGGTTCGTTCCCGACTTATATTTAAAAACAAATTTTTTTTTTTTTTTAAATTTGTTTGTAAAACGCTTAAAACTTCCATAATTTTATACCAGAAAACTAAATTTCATCTAAAAATATGTCACAACTGACCTAACAACCTCTGCAACTTGCATCTTAGGTCTGACCTTAAAAATTTACTTGGGTAATTTCCCATGTTTCAAACATTATGCCAACTAACGTGTAACATAACTCGCCAATCGCCATTAATTAGTTGACCTCTTTTTGACTCCAGTCAACTATATATAAATAACTCTTTTTGATATATTATAACCAGGGCAGTTAAAAAGTAAAGAAGTTTAACGTTTCTGTTCATATAATTAATTTGATTTGTTCAAGAACGACGACCCAATTACTTTCATTTTATTAAGGGACATTGCCTTTTGCGGAAGTGATCAACGATAATTATAATGCTTCAACTAATTAAATACTAAATAAATTAGAACGTTACATGCAAACAAAGTGTTAATTAGTGAAACATTAAAATAAGAAATAGAAGGTATGATACGGCAAATTTGGCAAGTCCGAAACGCTTAAAATTGTGTAAATGGTCAACAAGAAGAACGGTGAAATTGTGTAAATTGTCAACAAGAAGAACGGTAAAAAAAAAAAAAAAAAAATTCCATTTATAGTAGAATTAACTACTATTAATTATTCAAGTTCAATGAATTAGTCGTTACTCGTTTAATGCTCGTGCGATGTACAGTTGTACATTTTTTTTAAAAAAATGACAAGGATAAAGGATAAAGAGAATTAATAACATGCATTAAAAGCAGTAAATTAAAACATATAATATATTTACAATATGTCTGAAAATTTATATGTTTTTTAGTCTCGTACATTCAAGTTTATATTAATATGTTATCGTTATATATACAAATATATATATATAATATATATATATGTAAAGTCTCGGTGGATGGAACTTTTTGTTATTCATCAAAATGTTGTTACGCATGTTTGATTTTCTTCATTTTTTCTTCTGGTCTGTCATAATGGAAAACAAAATAAATATAATAGTTATTTAATTTTTGTAATTAAAGTTGAGATAAATTGATCATATAATATATAATTATATGTAAAATAATAGTATAGCTCTTTTATTTTTAGATAGTCATATGAGATGTTTGAATTTCTATTAGAAGATAATGTTATTGAGGGTTGAGATAATAATAAATACAATTATATGATAGTTAGTAATTTATAAATATGAAGTTATTATACATTTATAAAGTAATAAAGTTATAATTATAATATAGTTTACTGCAAATATGAAAGGAATACTGAAAAAGCGGAAAAACAGTGACCGAAATTAGAAGTAAAATAACACAAAATCAGTAGCATAATTAATGCTACTATGTATTTGGAACCCTTGAAAAATAACTTAAATCCCAAACATTTACATCAACAATAAAGACTGCCAAATCATATCTAACAATTCTTTAGCAACTAAAAAAAATTATATCATTTTCATTAGCATATACCAAACCAAATAATACATCTGGTATATGCATTAATATATATCAAAGAGATATCATAGCAAGCTTAAATCTTTATACAAAAACTCTTTAGAATACTATTTATGAAAAAAAAACAATTACAAAAAAAAAAAAAACAGTGACAACAATAATAACAAAATAATATCATATAAATATATATACAAACCGAAAAAAACTGAAATGTCAAACATTTACGACAACAATAAAGACTAACAAATTGTATTTAACAATTCTCTCTAACAATTGATAATAATAATATCATTTTTAATAACATATACTAAACCAAATGATGCATCTAATATATGTAATAGTATAGAGATCATCATAGTAAGCTTAAATTTATATAAAAAAATTGTTTTCAAAAAGTAATTATAACAGGAAAAAAAAAAACAATTAAAGCAAACAGTTATAATAACAATCACAGACCAGTATCATAGAGGTATATATATAGATTTTACAAATTATAAGAACACAGAAACATGAATGGCAAAATGATGGAGAGATAATATAATTCAAACAAATAGAATCATATTTCCTATATGTATAGCAATCATATAAACTACCATAATCATCTAACATATAATAACAGTGATATGATCAAGACATTGACAAATTAAAGTTCTAAAAATAGAGTTGATCACACCATATTAAAAAACAAAGACAGAGACTAAAGAAGAGAACACAACAACAAAACCAAATCCTTTCATAATATATTAATAACTATGATTAAATAGTAGAGGAAATAGGAAAATATTATAGGAACAAATAAATAGAAAATAAATAAAAAAGAACTTATATTTAAGGAAGAAACCGAAACCAGTCAAATAAAAACATTAATAACAGTCAAAAGACATAAATAAGAGCAGTACCTTAATGAAAAATGCCCTCTTCGTTGAAAACAATAGTTGATAAAAGCTCAGTTCTTAGAAAGTAAGAAATGAGAGAATATGAAAGTCAAGGTAATAATTAAGAAGGTTGGGAGCAGAGTAAATAGAAAAATATTATAAAGATAGTAATAACTAAAAGACGGTTTTAAAAAGAGTGAGCAAGAGAATATTATAAAAGCAGTGATAGTTAAACATATGAATAAAGCAGTAAATAAAGAAGTAGACTATTTATAACAGAAAAATTATAAAATAAAATTATTATTTTTTATTCAAAGGTTGGTGAGTAAAAAAAAAAAAACAGAAATATCACACAAATAACAGAGTTATCTCAATAAATATAAGAGAAAAATATTGTTAGTCATAACAAATGATAGAGTTTGGGTAAATCAGATATTTAGATCTAAAATCGTAGTCTAGAAGCATCAAAAACAGGGTAACAACTATAAAATATGCAGTGAAACTAAAGAAAGTAAATAGTAAATCACATAATCACATCAAATGGCACAATTGCAGATTTAAAAAGATTGTTTACAAGCATTAAATGTCTACGACAGATAAAAAAAAACCATAACAATATATCTCGATATAAAAATTGCAGCTAAGAAACAACGTAAGATATCTAGAAGCCTAAAGAATAAAATAGGCTAACAATCTATTTAAATCTAACTAAACAATACAGATAAGAAATTCAACA
This sequence comes from Ficus hispida, assembly GCA_025413025.1. NCBI lineage: Eukaryota > Viridiplantae > Streptophyta > Magnoliopsida > Rosales > Moraceae > Ficus > Ficus hispida. The sequence continues at coordinate 30,486,827 of CM046373.1, forward strand.
ATTCATTCAAATAAAACTCACAAATAAAATATCATCTGAAAAGGATATGCAAATCTTAAAAACAACCAATATATATATATATATATATATATATATATATCTAACAATCAAAGTCATGTAGTTTAAAAACGAATTTCACTAAAATATTTCCTGGGGGGAAGAAAAAAAGAGAAAAATCAAAAATCAAAATATCACATAAATAAATGCTTGAAATTTCCACTGCATACTCCCAATCCACCATGTTCACAGCACTATCATCACAATCTACCAAAAAAAATAATAATAACAAAAATAAAAATAAAGACCAGCATATATATATATATATATATATATATAATAAGTAAAGCAAAAACTAGATTCTTACCCCATTTTTTCTTTTATTTTTTGCTCTTCAGCTTTTTCCATGATTTTCTCTAACCATGTAAATACAGGAAGCAAAAATAACAATAATAATAAACAAGAAAAAAAAAAAAAAAAACAAAAATACCTTTCTCTGATTATGTAATACAGAAGAAAAAACAGCAATAAAAAAAAAAGAAAAAATGGCGCAAAAACTCAAAAAAAAAAAAAAAGGATAAACAAAATGGAGAAACAAAAAATTCCATAAACAAAATTATACAAAAACAAAAAAAATATATCCACCAACACATCGCAGCAAAAAACCCTACTAATAATAATAAGGGAATAAATCACAACAAAAAAAGACCAATCAAAACCCTAAAAAAATAAATTAAAAAAAACGACAACACTGATTATATACATGCAGGGAAAAAAATAACGATTAAAAAACAAAAACAAAAAAAGGAAAATCATCAGCCAAAAAAGCAAAAAAAAAAAAAAAAGGATAAATTTAAGAGAAAAACATATAGAAACAAAAAAAATTCCAAAGACAGAAACATATAGAAACAAAATTTTTTTTTTCTCTCTACTAATATATACGTAGAAAAAAAAACCCTACTAATAATTAAAAAAAAATCACAATCAACAAAAACCAACCAAAACCCTAAGCAAAAAAAAAAAAAAAAAAAAGCGAGACTAAAAGAACAGTAAGGAAAAAAAACAAAATAAAAAATTTAAAATCTAAAGTTGATGAAGAACCAATATAAGAAGAGAAAACCTTGGAAAGAAAAGAAAAAAATTAAAATAAAAAAAAAGATAGAAGACGAAGAAAATAATGGTAGAAACAGATCAAGAACATTAAAAATGCAAAAAACCAAAACTTACGATTCGGAGAAAAGGAAAAAACCGAGAAGAAAATTGAATAGTATTGCAAAAAAAAAAATCATAGACAAAAATGCTTCAAAAAAAAAAAAAAGGGCAAACGACAATATAAGGAGAAGATGATGCCAGAAAAAACACAAACCGGATATAAGAAAACGTAAATTAAATTTTATGGTTTCGAAAGAATGAACAAACCAAGAAAGAAAGAGAAAGAGCAACCCGAAGAGAGAGAAAATAGATAGAGTAAATTAGCCACGGAGAGAGAAGTGGGGGAAAAAAATCTAGGATTAGAGGGGTAATTTCATCCATCCACCGTAGAAAAACCCTAACTTAGTACATCTGATAATGACAAAATCGTCAAATAACAAAAACCAAGGGCAAAACTATCCGTTTACTGTAGCAGAAGGGAAAAGTAACATTGACCAAAGGGCAAATCGGTCCATGCAATTAGGGCAAAAAGACAATTATGTCCGTTCACTGTAGCAAAAGAAAAAACAACTTTGCCCAATGGGCAGAATAGTCCGTGCACTATTCAAAAAAAGTAACCTCATGCATTCTTTTAGTAATATTATGCAAAACCAAAATGGACTTGAACAAACCTAATTAAACAAGTAAGTAGTTCCGACTCTTTCAAGATTGAGGGGATGATTATTTCTAAGTCCATATACGGGGATCTAGAGCTTCCACAGTTTCATGTTTATTATGTCAATATATCTACTTATTAATTAACAATAAAGAAAACGAATATCTTAATATTATAATGATAAATGCATGGGAGTATCAATATATTTACTAATTATATAATACACTATCATGACTATTGATAATTACTAGTTAAGAATTTAACATGTAACCATAATGTAAAAATAGAATAATCAAAATCAATAATCTATTTAAAAATAGGAGGATTTTTCTCTGGCGTAGCCAAGTATGTCAACCGTTAGCCGAGTTATATCACTGGTGGAAATTGATTATTTAATCCCCTGGATAAATACAACGCATTTCATTTAACGGAGTTCATGGCATGGTGACTTTATGCCACCACATAACTACAAGAGAATTCTAAATATGGTGGAAGCTCGTGAGAATAACTACAAGAGAATTCTAAATATGGTGGAAGCTCTTTCGATTCTCACAACTATTACACCAACTCCGATATATATATATATTATATATAGTGTTATTTTTACTTTTGTTATATTATTATTAAGATTTGAAATTTGTAAAGGTAAAGTTTGTATTTAAATAACATTTAAAAATGAAAATATTTTAACTACTAGATTAAATGTTCAAACATCAATCAATAAAAAAATCAAATGTTAAATTTGACATTATTAGTTATTTTTTGTGGTAAATTTGTCATTAAGTTTAGCATATGGAACATTTGATATAAAAAATAACACTTTACCATAGAACACATTTATCCAAATGCTAAAATTTATCATTGACACAATAATTTAATACTCTGTTGGAGATGCATTTAGTATTAAGAATATTAGCTATTCTTGGTAGTAAATTTGTTATCAAGTTTAGCATATAGAACATTTGACATAAAAAAATAGCACTTCATCAAAGAGCACATTTTTTTTATCCAAAGGCTAAAATTTACCATGGACACAACAATTTAACATTTTATTGGACGTTCTCATAGTATTAAGAATACTATTCTTGGTGTTAAATTTATCATCAAGTTTAGCGTATGGAACATATGACATAAAAAATAATATTTTATTAGAGTACACTTTTTAATCCAAAGGTTGAAATTTATCATTGACATAATAATTTAATATTGTATTGAAGATGCTCTTAATATTAATAATTTGGTATAGTTTGTGACCCCCACACGTTATGAACAGTGGTGTGAAAGAAATTTGAAATCCTTGATAATTTGATTTAAGAGTGAGGAGTAAATAGTATTTTTTAACAATAAAATAAGTAAATAACAGAAGTTTTTTTTTTTGTTTTTTTAGAGGAATAAGAAAGTATTAAAAAATATAATCAATGGTGGAAAAATGTAACCATAAGATGTTTATTTCTATTCATATAACAAGTTAAGCTAAACCATACGTGTGAAATCACAACTAATACATGGCTAACTAAACATTTGGAGTAAAAAATAAGACAAAATAAATCATTTTTGACAGGGGAAGATATATCTTCCTCGGTTGCATCTAGAAAATAAAAATTGATTAGTACAAGTTTATATGAAAAACAATTAGAAAAAAACAATGTCAGATTTCAGATTTATAGCTTATCTCTTGAAGTAAAATCTTCATGGTTGTATTTATTTGGCGGACATAGATTCCATTGGAATGGTTGAATAATTGAAGAAATAGAAAATAGAAAAGCAATATGCTTTTCGTTTCACATCTCCAATCAACTACTTCTGAAACTCTCAATAGAAGAGACTAAAAATAATAAAACTCCTATAAACTCTCGTTAACTTTTAACGAACTTGAAAGAAAACTAATAATGATATGAATAATATAACTCCTTAAGTTATCATTATATAATAATAGAATCAGAAATTAAGACAGAGACTATTAGTGGTGGAACGTCCTCAAGCCAAATAATATCTTCTGTGATACCTAATGCATGTTTGGCAAGGCCATATGCAGCTTTATTGGCTGTTCTAAATACATGTTTCACCAAATGGCCTGGAAATGAATAGAGTAGACATTTTATATCTTCAACTAAAGTACCTGATTCTATGTAAACTTGAGTGGTAGAAGAAATTGCCTGTAGTAATTCCAAAGCATCTGTTCCAATGTAATGTATCGGAAGACCAACATCTAAAGCCCATTGAAAGAGTAAGACGACGGGCGAAAGCTTCAGCATCACGAAGGCAAAGGTTTCCATGTGTGTTAGAAGAAAGAGCTGCCATCACAAACCTCTCACTATCCCGAATCAGTTCCCCGATTTCCAATTATTTTTGGATTTCCTTCCATCATTCCTGCATCAACATTGAGTTTCTAAAGTCCTTTAGCGGGAGGAAGCCAACTTTTTAGTTGTTGAAGGATGATCCTTTTCCGGTGGAATCTCTGGTTTATTGGCAGTGTAATATTCCTGGAGAAATTAACTTAATAGTCCATCGAGGAAGGAATTCCACTGGTTTACATTAATGCTGATAGTGAAGAGCTTTATTCCTTTTCAGACCAAAATGTACCCATAATAAAGAAAGAAATAGCTCCAGTCTCTCATTATTATATATAAATTTGATGGGCACTAAGGAGGATGTCCTGAAGATATGGAGATTACATGACTTCCATAACGAAATATCAAAATTACTCTGACAAGTTCCAAGATTGACGTAGTATTTTACATCATATATATATATATATATATCAGAGCATGCAGTGGCAAATAATCTTCCTTTAGATGGTTGCATATCGGGGACATATTGGTGATGTGATAATGTTTCTTTTGGCCAAAGCTTCAGAAGATGGCAGTGCTTCATTAAACACCTTCCAAATGAGTATCTCAACTTTTGGAGGTTTTGTCAAACTTCCATAATTTCCTCCACCAGCTTTTAACCAACCCCCTAGTTGAAGATGTGGGAGTATCATCTGAGCCAATATGCTGATTTCACAGTGAACAAAACCTTTATCATGATAATGCCAAATCAATCTATCCTCTCTTGGAAAGACAGTCAGTGGAATAGAATATTATTCCAAGTTCTCTTTGGCATAATGAAAGTCTGAAACTTTTTAGTATTGACACCACAATTATTGCTGAATAATAATGGTAAGAAGGAAGTTTTCCCTTGGAATCCATGGATATATCTTTCAAAGGAGAAATACAATCACCATTTGCCCACTCTCCGACGATTACCTTTGAGTAATAATTCCCGCAGTTGTCGCTGTTGTCAAGGACGTGGGATTGGATAGCAGTCTCCAAGCCTGTTTAGCCAAAAGTGCTTGATTCAAAAAGATAAAATATCTAAAGCCTAGTCCTCCATCTAATTTAGGTTTACAGAGCTTTTTCCATCTAATCCATTGGATTTTTTATTTATTATTATTACCAGAGAATCCCCACCAAAGTATATCCATCATTGATTCAAAATAACAGAAGTTAGAAACATTTAGAATAAATAATAAATTTATTAAGTAAATAAGTTACTTACTTTTAATGAATAGATTGTTTACCTCGTAAATTTAGTATTTGTTTTAAATATTTTAAAATCTTTACTCTTTTTTTTTTGTTTTTAGTTTCATGAAAATGCTATTTATTACAATTTTCGTTTTAGAATGTTCTAAAGTCTGGGCTTGACTGATAATTAATGTTGGTCCACAAGGCACATGGGCTGCCTAAATGACATTTAAAGGCTGGACATGGGCTTTGTCCTTGACCCATTACTGTCCATATGGCAGACAACATGTGGCCCAATTGTGGCCTTGCCATCTATTGCATATACCATTTTGCAAAAATTGACAAAATTTTTTTTTTCTTTTGCTTAAATTGCAAAAATTGAAATTGATTCATTTTGACGTGACCTTTTAATTGTATTTTATGATTTGATAGGGAAATTCATCAATATTGGAATGTGGTCTTTTAAAGTTGTAAATTTTCCCGTCTTTCTTTCTCTCATTTTCTCTATCTCTTCTCCTTCACTCCTTCACTCCTCCACCCACCCGCCTGCCCGCCACTCTCTCTCCACAAGGTGTTCTTCTCATGCTTGAGTAGCGAGAAGATACCGCCTCTAGCTAGAGTTGTGAAAGTTGGCACATTGAGGAGTCTAAATCTGTTGTTTCATTTTCCTATCCTCTTGGCTGTTACTTCATTCCTTATTTGATATGCATCTAAATTTAACAACTTGATCACATTAATAAGAATTAATAATTTTATAAAAATATATATTTATATATAAATAATTCATTTAGACGTGAATATTTAATTGGTGAGACAATAAGAAGATATTACAGATCTCACTAATTCAATAGATGAGTGATTTTATTCAACTCCGTATAAAGTTAACTTTACAAGAGATATATAGAAGTGATGCTTACCTCTATAAAGCTCATTGTATTTCTTATAGAGCTAACTAGCCATAACTTAACAACTTCATGAAAAAAAATTAATAACAAAGATAAATCACTTAATATGTTTGCTGAATTAAAAGTTATATAAAATTCAGTAACGCTAAAAATTATGCAAATCTTCAGAGTTTTATCATGAACATATCTAATATATATTTTTTCTTGGTGCTTAAAATTGACAATGCAACCCGACAAAGTAATTTTGATGTACCAACCAAAGACCCATGGTCAATGAATCGAAAAAATTGCTTTTGATGTACTACCGGTGATTGTGGATGATAGTGAGAAAATTCTATTTAAAATATTTATTTATTTATATTACATGAAAAAATGTATATCTTAATATAAATTATGTATTGATAACTCTTAAATCTTAAACCGATAACTATTAAATGTCAAGATCAATATCCTTTTTAATTTATGCCCTCTCTTTGTAGCTATTTTTTTTTCTCCCCAGTAAAAAAAGGTATCTATAAACTGTACTCGAGGTAATTTTGAAAAGTCTACCAAAGGAATTATAGAGCACTATATTTTAACTAGAAAACGTTGCTCTTATTGGCCGTTGAAGTATAGAAGAAAATTATAAAAAATGTAACTGATTGTATGGGAAACTTACTCAACCTATATATATATATATATATATATATATATATCCATGTATAGCAAACAATGTCGTTGTCTATGACTGCTTTAATATCAACCTTCCCAAGTTTGCCAAATTCAAGTCAATCCATTTGCAACTTTTGATTTTATACGCACAGGGTCGTCTTTTGTAAAACACGTCGTGTAAACAAAAAAATTTACTACTCTAACTTGTCATACAAGCAATTACAAAAAATAAAAATAAAAATAAAAAAAAAACAAAAAACAAAAAAGAGAGAAGAACAAGAACAAGAAGAACAAGAGAATGAAATTAGAAACTATGAAAACAAAAAATGGAGACTGCAAATAGATTTTCTTGTTCGGACACTCATAAATATGTATGTACTCTCATATTTGCTGTTCCCCCATTCTCCCCACCCCCCCCTAAAAATGATAAAAGGGACTGTGTTTTCAAGAACTACTTTTGACTTTTTAAGTTGAAAGTAAATTTTGAAAGTGTTTAGATAAGAATCAGAAGAGCTTTACTTTCTAGAAGAGCTTCAAAGTCAAAAGCTAGAAAATATGACTTCGATAAATTCTTCTTAATAGATTTTAAAACTTATAAAAAGTTTAAATTAAACGTTATGAATTTTATTTTAATATTTTTATACTAATTAGAAAATTTAAAAATTATTTTGACCTCGTAAGGATATTTATTCTAAACACTTACAAAAAATAATAATTTTTACTTCTCTTCTTCTAAAAAAGCAAAACAAAAACTTTGTGTAACTGATCCATGATAAGTTATGTCTTCCTTTGTAAGATCCAAAATATAATAACAATGACTTTTGAAACAACTTAAAAACTAAATATTTCATGTAAGCGATAAACATTTGTACAAACTACAATTATGAAAACGACAATATCCAGTCAAAAAACGAATGTTCGTCCATAGAGCTTAGATTCTTTAAAAAGATTCCGGTCAAAGTCATAGAATATATAGAATTTTGTGGAGACTTCGAAACTTGTATCAATTTTTAACAAAATTTTATAAACTTTATCATTGTTAGTTTTTTTTATTGTTCATGGGTAAATTTAAAAAAATGAATTTTGTTCGTAAAGCTCTTTAAAAAATTACATAGTTTAAAGACTACTTAAAATTCAAATAATTTTAACTTCCCTTTTCTTATTGCATAAAATTGTTTGAACAAAAACTATGCCTAATAGACTGGATCATACAATCCAATTGATATAACTAACTTTTAGGTTTAAAAAAAAAAGATAATTAAGCTAAAACTTTGCTTACCCAGTTGATCATCCGTGAGAGTTTTGACTCTCTCAAAAAGCTTTAATCAAGTAACAAAATATAATTAAAGTAATTATGAGAAAGATTATTTGGAACTTACGTCAAATTTTCAACAAATTTTATTAACTTTATTCCAAGTATTTATTGTTCGTGAGTAAATTTCAATATTATCTTTCTTGTAAATGTGATAATCATGAGTCGTTATAATAAAGCGCTTAAATTCATACATATAGTTTCAAAACTAATTAAAGTCATAACTTATACTAGTCATATTTCATAAAAGTCTAGTAAAAACTATACCAAACCCATTTGACATGTATCATACTGTCCATTTTAACATAAATTTACCTATACTTTTAGATAGTACAAAAAAGAAAAGATAATAAGCTTCAACTTTTATGGTCAGTGACTGAAACCATTTGCCTTAAATAAGCTAAAACTTTTTTTTTATTAATTTTTAAATTTGGAGGTGGGGACTCAAACTCTTTGATAGGTTTCTTAGGAGACGTATTGAGCACTTTTCTCTTGTAAGGAAGATCATGAAAATACAATCACGGATGTTGAGAGGAAGAAAAACAGTAAAGATATTTTGGATATAAAATTAATAACCTTTTAAACTTTTAATACCAGGATGATGCCGAAAATTTGAGTTTTTATTCTCTGATTAATGAGGATATGGGATTTGACCTAACAAAAAAAAAAAAAAAAGAATATGGAACTTTGTACAGATTATCCTTTTTCAATAATTTGATTTATAATTGAGAGTAGTTATGTATTGTATATTATAAAATTTTATACCCAGATTCAACATTTTTTTTTCCTGAATGAATTGAGAGTGGACAACAATTCTCAATGTTACAATAAACATTCCAACTATATTAACACCTCTATTCCAAGCCTATTGTATACTTAACCCACCATACCACTCTAATTTATTTAATATAAAAAATTACTACAGAGTTTTACCTTCGTCTGATTCATTGGTTGGAGATAAAATTTTTAAATTGAATTGATTGACTTTTAAAAATTAGTTATAATTTTTGCTGACTTTTCAGAAAAAAATAAAAACCGAGATACAAATTTTAAGTTAGAGATAGTACATCAAATGCACCCAACTCACAAAAATGAGAGCAAAAAAACTACAAAGAAACTACAAAAATGGCTGAACATAACTAAAACAAGCAAACATATATGTGCCAAGACAAATCCAAAACGTGATCTACTCCTTTTGGGGACCCAAAAAATTAGGATATTCAACAACAAATCCAAAAAAAAAAAAAAAAATAAATATTCAAAACACATCCAATTAAAACAAAAAACTTAATATTATTTTATTTCTTATACTTTTTTTTTGGGCAGATTATATATATATATATATATATATATATATAGAGTCGTGTAATATAGACAACTCAATTAGATCAATTAGTGATCCTTAGAGAGTCACAGATTCTCTTCATCAAGTTCAATTAAAAAAGAAAACCAAAACCAAAAATATATATATATATATATATATATATATTTGGATCTCCATAACTTATTCATCCATCACTTGGCCGTAATGCGAATCATGATTTAAACAAGAAGAGTCTTTCCATTCCACAATATGTGCCTTAAGCATCTCCTTAACTCTCTCCTTCAAGTACCTTCCACACTCCACCTGCAGCAAAACACACAGCCTAGACACCGCTCCCAACTCCACCATTTCCCTCAGCACCTGTTTGGTTCCCGAGAATCTGCAAATCATCGCGAATATCATCACCGCCCTATCGTCCACCGCCGGCGACACCCTCAAGATCCGCCTCGACACGACGGCGATGCTCACTTTGTGGCTCAGGAACTGAGCCCTCCCGTCGGCGCACGAGCACAAGTCGAACAAAATCCCAAAAACGAGCTCCGTCGTTCTCCTCTCCGTGGCGCCGGACACTATTTCGAGCTCTATAAGCTCGAAAACGGCGCCGTATTCAACCATCAACATCCGGTTCCGACCATACGGAGACGCCTCGAGCAGTATCTGCAATGCTGCGTTTAGCCCTTTGTGTGTGACGACGTTCTTATCACTCTTCCTTAGAACTTCTACAATGTTTTTGAATAATTCGGGTTTTAACCTAGAAATGTTTTTAGGGTTACTTTTTTCGATCATCGATTTCAGGACTAAAATTGCATGCGTTTTGATCATGGGATTCTCCGATTTGCAACTCAAAATCCACGTTAGAGAATCCATAACACGTTCGTTCTCGATCAGATTCTGCATATTATTTTTACTATTTATCCGAACTATGTAGTGAAGTATGCTTAAACCTTGTTCCAGCCCTTCTGTTTGGTTCCCGAGAAAACAGGTGGAAATGAATGAGAAAACGGCCTTCGAAACGCCTGCTTCGATCATATACTTGATGTTTCTCTCGTTCTCCGCCGCCAGAATTTCCAACTGTTTGATGGCTTTTAGCTGAAGCTGAGGTTGTTCCTCCAGCTCTTTGAGAAGCTCAAGGACTCGAGCTTTGTTCGACGGTGGCATTGGCGTCAGGATTTGATAATCGAAGGTGTGGAATGACATCTCGGTACACCAAGCCTGGATCAGACGGTGGAGAGTGTGGTTGGGGATCAGCTCGGAGATGTCTGATGACAAGGGCTGTTTGGTTACACGGCAGGCATGTTCTTGGAGGTGAATAGCCAGTGCTCAATGCTGTCTCGGTCGTAGCTTATTCCGGTTATGGCAGTTACCGGATCTTACATGATTTGAAGGGAAATTGGGCAGATGAAATAATGAGGAACTTCAGCATCTTCCATCGGAAGGGGGAAAAAAGAGAGAGAGAGAGAGAGAGAGAGAGAATAATAAAGATAGGTATTTAGGTTTTGAAACTACTAGGGTTGTGATATGAGATTTTGGGGTAGTAGTAGTAGTTGGGAATCAACTACATGACACCAAGTGTGTGTGTATACACAACATAAAAATGGAAGAGAAAACTAATATAGTAGTTTCACCTGAGGAAGGTTGTGTATAAACAGGACCACATATTATGATACCGTCAAATGTGTCGAGATTGTACTCATTCTCAAAAGAGTAGTGATAGAAATACAAATTATATATTATTAACTTTTTATTACTGATTCACATGTTATATCTTTATTAATAGATGAAATCAATTAAATGACAATATTTTAAATACTTATAAATAAAAGAATGATAATTATTATATCACATAAATTGGTATCCTAAAGTTGATATTAGAATTGGTGTCCTTAGCAGTTTTCTTTTAAAAACTAATTCAAGCGAAAAGAGTGCTCAATAGCATCTCAATAATAAATTTAACTTCTAACCCTCTCACCTAATGTAACATATTATGCAAATAGATTGAGATCCAAACACAATATGTTTCATGTAAAATTTAGCTCTCTTCACATGTTAAATAAATTTGATTAAAACTTATTCCAAAAACTAGTTAATGAGAAGATTGTGATCTATTTGGATCTATTGGCTCTCTATTTGGATCTAAGTTTTCCATCTAGTTTTTATCTTTTTTTAAAAAGTCATAAAAATTATTATTAGTTTTTGAAAAGCGAACTAATTTCAACCTAAAATTTCATTTTAAACTACATTCCAAATGCAAGCTTAATATATAATGACAGTTAGTAATCGAGTTATTTGGCAATTATTATATGAATGTGCTCATGACAGACAACTATCATGTTATGACTGCTTTCTACACTTATAGCTTGTATTTGGTTCGTCGGTTGGAGATGAAATTTTTAGGTTAGAGTTGGTTAACTTTTCTAAAACTAATTATAATTGTTGTTCACATTTTAGAAAACTACAAAAATTTAGATGAAAAAATACAGTTTAATTAGAGTTAAACTTAAATGCTAAACAAAATTTAAAATTAGGCATAGCCTAGTTAGTCAATTTGTTTCTGCAATTAGAAACACGCGTGTAACAAAGAATTTTTTTTTTTAATATAAACATGAGTTGAACTTTATTGACTGTTAAATTGTGTAGGAGAAAATTACTATATATATGTCATACAATACCGTTTGACAGTAGCTGTAATTTAGTTCTTTTACATTACAAATTTTGGCAAAATCCAAAACTAAATTTGAGAAACGTTAGTAGAATTAAAAAAAAAAACTAGATATATAATATTAAAGCACAAGAAGATATAAAGACGAAGTAGAGGGAAATGCATTAAAGGTTTAGCTTCCTCTCATGGAAGACCTTCTGCAAGTCATTTATTTTCTCCAAATGATTACGTACGTTCTTTTTTTTTTTTTTTTTTTTTCCTTTCCCCGCTTATTTTGAAGCGAATGTGGCCAAGTAATGTGATGTTAACAGGAGCGAGCCATATCCATAGCAATAATCAAATTTATAAATTGAGATATGTTGTCTTGAATTTTCTTCATATTCGTAATTTTATAACTTATTTAAATTTAAGAATTTAATCACATAATAATTACTAGATGCTAAATTAATACTTAAGTGATTAGATAAGTTGTGAATATAGCATTTGGTCGTCAATAAAATACAAAAATGAGACAATATCTTAACTCTGAATTTATGACCGACCACGCGAACTTGTTAAAAACCTAAAAACGGGACTCTACAATTCTATATTTGACATTTCAAAAAAAGAAAAAGAAAACAAAGTTCGGTCTTTTTTTAAGAGGTGGCCAACATCGGCATCTCACCTGATTTCCTATTGGCTATTATATTTGATCAGTAAAAAAGGGGAAGATAGAGAATGAGTGATGATAAATTTAACATATTTTGTTTAAGAGAATAATATCTGATTTGGAATTAAAAAATTGTAGAATTTTATTGCAAGATAAGAAAAATAATCTTATTTATGAGATATGTATCAGATTCTATCAAATTTTTAACTTTATTATTTTAATGTGACTTTGACCCGATCTTAGGTTTAAAAAAATATACACTACCGATAATAGTCACTAAAAGGCCCTAAAACATTATTCTGCCGTGCAAATTTCGAACCGTCCTACTTTCATCATACTCAATATATATTTGTTCATTTTTTTTCTTCTTATAATAATAACTTGACGCGTTTAGAACTTTCATGTAGCGTGACCCAGAAAAAAAAAAAGAAAAAAGAAAAATAATGTATCAAAAAGATCGTAGGCTATGAAAGTGTTGATCATTATTTTGGTCTTTGTTTTCTTGGTGGTCCTTCGTGGTCAATTGTTGAAAATTTTTACTAGTATAGTATAATAAAACAGACAACGACCTTATGACTGCTTTGTGGACTTAGCAAGTTTTAGCAAACTCCATAGTCAGTCAATTTTTCTAACATAAATACCAAAGTAGTACTGCTTTAATACACTACCGCGTGTTACTCTTTGTTGGCTGTATATGGTACAATGCCACTGACCATGACTGTGTGCTTTAATTTCGACGTTGTCCTAATTTTGGAAAAATCAAGTCTAACCTACTTGGAACTTTTGATCTTTTAACGCGTCCTAGCAAGCATGAATAAAATTTACTCAATAAAATTTTAGTGTCGTAACAACAAATAAGAAAAGAATAAAAGTAATAAAGAGCAAATAAAATTTTGATGTGAATGTGATTATATCCACAGATTAAAAATAAAGAATTCATTAATGAAAGACACTATAGATGTGCTCTCATATATATATATATATATATATATATAAAACACAAAGTTAGGTAAGTTGTCTAATACTTACAAATCTACTACATAAAGAAATATTCTAAATTACAATAGTTATAAATAAATTAAAAGTTCCTAATAAAGATAATTGAATATAAAATAGTAACTTTTCGTAATATAAACAGTAACCTTCCTAATATTTAGTAGTTAAACTGTATTTTAATTCTAGGAGTCTGGCTGTTTTATAGATTTGAACCAAAAACTTTAAATAGAAATTCGAAATTTAACGATATTTTATATGACTGTCAGAAGGTATAAAATTTGATTGTTTTCCTCCCTAAGCTTAAAAAACAATAACATTGATTTTTTTAAGGGAAAAAAAGACTAACTTTTGAAGAAACTTAAAAATGAAATAAAAAATAAAAAATAAAAACACAATTAATGGACAAGAATGAAGGGTATCGTCAAAAAAAAAAATTCATCGAAAATTTCTTATGGTCAAATGGAATGAGCTTTAAGAGGAGATTCAAGAAGTGCTGGGACCACACACTAGCGAAGCACATGATATTTTTTTTAGGTTTACCTACTTTACTGGTAAGAATATTGAGAAAACTACCTTCACTTTGTGTGAGAAAAAAGTGTGGGGATCAAAGCTTCAATTGTGGCAAAGGAAACATTTCTCAGTTGAATGTAACAAGATAGGTTAAGGGGAATGGCCTTTTTCACAATGGGGACAGAGCCCTGCCCCTTATAGCCGGAGGCGGGATGGAGGATTGCTAATTAGGTTTGAGATAAAAATAGGGACAACTTGTCGTCCCATTCTTAAATACATATTTAAGAAAAAAAAAAAAAACTAAATATTAAAAAATCCTAATATTATAATATTTTTCTTTTGTGAGAACATTGAACTTAGGATTATTTTATTTTTATTTCTAACTTATTGAAATCTTATTGATAATCTATATTATAGTGGGAATTGTAACAGATATGGGGACAACACGCCATCATGATTGTCTAGCCATGTCCCCGCTTCTGCTCCTTAAGCAAAGATAAAGGCAGATATTGGGATTGTTTTGAAGGTCGGGGATAAGGATGGGGAAGCACATTTCTCGACCCGACCCCGTTACCATCTCTAAAGGATTTTAATGAAAGCGCGGTGTCTCTAGCCATAGCCACGTACAGTACCATGAATGCCTTCAAATTACCTGCAGCCCTTCTCAAACTTCATCCAATTGGACTCAAGAGCTATTTGAAAACCCTCAAAGTAAATTGTATTTGATTCTCAAATTAGTAAAAGCGTTCAATAGCTAACCATCCTAATGTGTCACCTTTTAAAATCTAAGCATGATAGTTCAAACTGTAGCTTCTTGCTCGGTCCGTGCATAACTAATTCGTTATACATTTTTTCGGCATTCTGCTTCTACTAATTTGTACGGATCCGCTTCACATTATTTTGCTATAATTTCGCTTTCTTTTTCATTGGAAAGTAACTTATGATTTGCCATGTGAGCATTCTGAACAATGTTGTATTTCAAAGGGTAAAATTCACCCCCCCCCCCCCCACCACATAGTTGATAAGAAAAACCAATGACTAAGCTGGACAAATTCTGCAAACAGAAAGTGTAAGGTGGGATGTAACTTCAAGATATAACTTCTTTCAATCCGGCCCTCCTACTGGCCAGGCCATGCAAGGTGGCACTTGACTCAGCAACAAGATTCACTTGCAATCGGATTCAAGAAGGGTCAATATTTCCTCGAGCTCATAGATGAAAATTACCATTTTTAGGAGAGCGAGTGTTCAATACACATACAAATATCATAACAACCTCATAACTTAACAATGTGAGTCAAACTTCTAACATCGTCTCTCATGTGTAGGGTGTCATATCTCTCATTGCCCGTGAAAGTCTGACTCTGACATGAGGTTAACTGAGTTTATACTAAAACTAATCCCAAAAACTAGCTAGTTCAAAGAATAAAAAGGATGTTCAATTTGAAAATAAATATCATAACAATCTAATAATTTAACGTACGATATGCAACATATTTCAACGACAACAAGGAACAAAGCTTGCTTACGATCCAGTGATCAATAGCTTGAGACAAGACATTCCAACGAGAAAAATGAATTGTACGGGCTCTCAATATTATACTTGCTCAAAGTAAAGTTGCTTCTAATAACTTTTTATGTCCATTTATAAGAGCTTTCAATCAAAGTTATTAAATATGACTTCTTAAACTTTAAAGCTTGTTCAAGAACTTCAATAAGCCAATTTCATAAACTTAACTCTAAAATTTTTGTTGCTTGCATATAAATGTAGCTTCATTAAACTCTACAAAAGTTTGATTTTGTATACAATATGACTTCTATTCTTCTACTGCATAAAAGTCCAAGTAAAACTCTTACCAAACAAACAGATAGGATCAATATTTGACAGAACTTTTACCTATGCTTTTAGGTAGTAGGAGGAGAAAAATAAAAGAAAAGAAAAGCTACACTTTTTCAGTCAGGGCTAAAACCATATTTTTAAAGAGCTTATTTCCTTACTCAGGTAATAAGGAAAGATCAAGCAATGCTAACACGGATATTGATAGAAAAAAAAAATAACAACAATATTAAGGACATGTAGTTATCTCTAGGGTCACTCATATTTTACTCTATAAACTTTAAAAACTCTCACTTTGTCTTATGAATTTTGAATTCACCCCTAATTTACCTCTTTATACAAGAATTTCAATCCAAAATAGAAGAAAAATAGGGAAATTAGTCTTACTAAACCTATTATGTTACAATTTCTGCTAAAAATAAACAGAAAAAACTACATAAATGGATTTAATTCACTCCATTTTCAGTGGTTGCTAACTGAAATTTTGATAAAAAGGGTAACTAAGTGGGGTTAAATTGAAAATCCAAGAGACAAGTATAAATAGCTCTAAAATTCCGGGATGTAGATGAAAATAATCTTTAAAATCTTTCATATGATGCGGTAAATGAGTTAGTTATATTCCAATCAATCAAAATGTTGTTTTCTAAAATCACATTCAATAAATGTGACAACTTATTTATAACACCATCTCATTAATGTGTGTGTGCGTGTGTATTTGAGAGACTATGCAGCATGATCCAATATTTAGTACTTATGATAGATCAATTAGCTTTATTATATATATATATATATATATATATATATCTTCCTTTTAGTGATCCCTTTGGGAGTCACAGATTAATTCTCTAATATCTTCATCAACACAATTGAGAAGGAAAATTTAAATAAAAATAAAAACCAGTGACAAGATGATTTGAAATTTTTGAATCCCATTATTTGAGAAATTATATATATATATATATATATATATATATCATCAATATAATATTCATATCACCTTGGGGTAATGAGAAGAACCTACACAAGTAGAGTCTTTCCACTCCCCAGAATGTGCCTTAAGCATCTCCCTTGCTCTTTCCTTCAGATACGCAGCACACTCCACCTGCATCAACACGTTCAGCCTTGAAACCGCCCCAAACTCCAGCATTTCCCTCAGCACCTGTTTGGTCCCCGAGAATCTGCATATCATCGAGAATATCATCACCGCCCTGTCGTCCACCGCCGGCGACACCCTCAAGATCCGCCTCGACACGACGGCGATGCTCGCCTTGTGGCTCAGGAACTGAGCCCTCCCGTCTGCAGAAGAACACAAATGGAACAAAATCCCCAAAACCAGCTCCGTTGTTTTCCTCTCCGTCAATCTCATCTCGAGCTCTACCAGCTCGAATACGGCGCCGTATTCGACCATCATCAGCCGGTTCCTCCCGACCGGACACGCGTCGAGCAGTATCTGCAGCGCTGCGTTTAGTCCCTGGTGTGTGACCACGTTCTTATCACTTCTCCTTAGAACTTCTCCAATCATGTTTTTGAAGAATTCGGGTTTTAGCCTTGAGAGGTCACTAGGGTTAGGCGCTTTCTTGATTATCGATTTCAGGACTAAAATCGCGTGCGTTGTAATGTGATTCTCCAAGTTGCAACTCAAAACCCACGTTAGAGAATCCATAACTTGTTCATCCTCAATCAGATTCTTCTCGCTTGATCCCGAAGAAGAAATATAATTATTACTACTAGTATTACTATTGTTGATCCGAACTAAATAGTGAAGTATGCTCAAAGCCTGTTCAAGCCCTTGATCTGTTTGGTTCCTGGGAAAACAACAAGTAGATATGAACGAGAAAATGGCCTTGGAAACTCCGGCTTCGATCATATACTTCCGGTTTCTCTCGTTCTCCGCCGCAAGAATTTCCAACTGTTTGATGGATTTTAGCTGAAGCTGAGGTTGCCCCTGCAGGTCCTTGAGAAGCTTAAGGATTTGAGCTTTGTCCAAAGGCGGTTTCGGGGTAGGGATGCGATCGAAACCGTGTGACGAATGCTCGGTGCACCACGCCTGGATCAGGCGGCGGAGAGTGTGGTTCGGAGTCAGGTCGGACGACGGCGGAAGGGGCTGTTTGGTGACGGGGCAAGTGGTGTTCTTGGTCGTGAATAGCCAGTGCTCAATGCTTTCTCTGTCGTAGGTGATTCCGGTTATGGTGGTTACCGGGTCTTTCATGATCTGGAGGGAGATTGGGCAGATGAAATAGTGAGGAATTTCAATATCTTCCATGAAAACAAGATCAAGAAAAATGTAAAAAAGATTTGTTGATGACGTTTTGAAGTATTTTGTTACTGATGAAACAAAGTAGTATATATGCAAGGAATGGGAAAGAAGACTTATTTTTTGGTTGTATATAAGGTAAGAGATTTCGGCTGACCAATGGGCAATGGCTAATTATATACGTTTGACTAATAGAAAAAAAGGGTGAAGATAGAAAAAGACTCGTGCAAATTAGTTTTCAAATTTTTCGTTTTGGAGAATGGTATCTCTTTTGGCATATATTATACGATTCTGAACCTTTACCTACTCAATAATGTTATTTATATATATATATCAAAACATCGTTATTTACAAGGTATAAAAAATAATTCATTAGTATTTATAGTTTTAAACTTTCATATTTTCGTGATATTGAATAACATTAATATATGTATTTATAAGGTAAAGTCTCATACTCGACGTTCGTATGATTTGACATATACAACATCAAGACTGTTACCTTATTATAGTAATTTATTAATATATAATATTTTATGTTGATACTTATAAATAATAATAAAAATTACAAAATATAATATGTTATACGTAAAGTTATATAACATTATATTCATAAATAAACTAGTCATTACACGAGTCTAAAAAAAAAAACTATATATATTAGATTTGTAGTACTCTCAGATATGAAACTCGTTATATATATATATATATATATATAATTTATATATAACGTGATTGAAAACATGCAGTAGGGGTGAGTGGGGGCTAAGCCCCCACTGATTTTTTTTTTTTTTGTTTCAAATTTACGCCAAAAATTTCATAGTTTTACAATTTTTCCCATTAAAAATAAAAAATTCTCATATAGTCTATTTTATCTATTTTATCCTCATTAAAATAAAATAATTATCACATAATCCTTACTAAATTAATTATATGTTCACAATTTTACTGCTTTTCTCCATTAAAATTAAAAATTCTCATATAAACATACTAAAATTAAAAATTTTCATATAGCCCATAATAAAATTTATTTAATCTTAAAAAAAAAATTTAGTATACACCCCCGCTAGAATATATTTCAGGCTCATCCTGAGTACTGTAAATAAGTTATATGTTTGGTCATAGTTGTGTTGGTGGTCGTTTTGTGGTCTGTGGTTGGACAAAATTATGATGGGAAACCTTCCCAAGGGCATATTTTGCAAATGTCAGTTCGGTTGGTCAAAAAGGAGGAAAGTCATGGCCTACCATAACCAACGTTAGAACAACACGGTTATGCATGGCCCTATATAGGATTAATTAACCAACACGGAAATAGTTTAATTAGATCGGCCAAATCAATATTGGAATCTCTCTTGTTCAAGTCTTTTTATTGGTTGGTCAAATTTACATAATAAATATTTATGTAAATGTCTACACAGGACCACCTATATATATATATATATATATATGTGTGTGTGTGTGTGTGAGAGAGAGAGAGAGAGAGGAAATTTCTAAGTAGTTTCGTGATATATAAGCAAAAATGTTGTTAGAGTGGGGACTCTGAGAAAAGGCCAGGTATTACTTTTTTTTCCCTTTTTTTTTTTTTTTTTTTTGGGTGTAAAGATAAGGACTTTAGGAAGATCCAATATGTAAAGTATCAACAAATTTGAACCGCCACATATACAGACTTTTTTTTTTTTTTTCTAAATGGAAAATAATGTGTATACTAGCTGGTCAGTTCAGTTATATTAGTAAAGTAAATGAAAAACACAAAAAGCAAGAGAGTACCGAAATTGCTCTTGAAAGCTGCAATTTATGGAAAAAGAAAAAAAATTTGACATTTTACATTATGTAATGTTGATATTGAGTTTACTGCATCATTCCTTTCTTCAAATATATAATTACACATATATGTATTTATAACTTACACTTATTTAAAGAGATATGAAAACGCCCTTAAGTTTCAAACTTAAGAATTCTTATCCAAATCCCTCTTTTTTTGTTGTTGAGCTAGCCCTAATGGGGTAACTGCATCATTCCTTTATTGTATGTTATGTGCACTGATTTATTTTCCCTCTCACTTTGTTTGGTAAGGATAGGAAAATAAAATAGGAAGAAATGAAAGGCAAAAGCTCAAATGAGGAAAATAAAAAGGAAGACATAAAAGTAAAACAGTTGTTTCATACGTATAAATATATATATATATATATATATATGGGGATCTTGTGTAATATTTTATCCGTTCATTTCTGTTTAAAGTTGGACCTCATGAATTTTTCACTTTTCTTTCATAATTTGTCGTATACCAAACAACCTAATGTTACTTTCCAAAAAAAAAAAAAAAAATCTAGTGTTCTTTTACTCTATCGCCAAAATTCATATTCCTCCAATTTCTGTCCTCACATTTTTAATTTCTACTCTACCGAACATAGTGTTTGGCCACAAAACATACATCACACGAACGCAAAAGTACCTTTTCCTAGTGACCATATGGGTCAAGAAAAAAAAAAAAGATGGCCAATTCTCAAGACTGATTAGCAATGGTTTAAAAGATCAACCAAGAATTATTCACCAAAAAAAAAAAAACCAAGAATTAGGGTATGTTTGTTCATACGAAGGATGGGCAGTTAAAAGGATCGAAAGATTATGAAATGTAAAACATAGAGAGGATTGTAGTAATTCTTCAAGCTGTTTGGTAGAAAAAAAAAGTAAAGTTAAAAAGATAAATGATAGTTATTTGTTCAATCTCTATATCATTCATTTTACTATTTGTTAATAAACTTTTCAAAAGGTAAAATTGTCATTTAAAGTTTATATTGATGGAATCCTTGAATAGGATCAAATTTTATGTGTGCAAAGCGAGACTTTATCCAACCATCTCTTCTCACCAAACCAAATAATGGAATTACCCTGTCCCTCCTTCCAATATACCAAACTCACTCTTATATAAAATGCTAGGTCACATTTGTTGCACCAAATAATACATGAGATTGGAATTGTAACTACTTATATAATCCTATATTTATATGTATATAATAGTCTAATCCCATATTTGATGAAAAGAAAAACCCTGAAAAGATATTCATTCCCAAGGTCCCCCACAATTCTTTTTTGTTTTTTGTTTTTGTTTTTTTTTTTAACTCATTTAGTTTATATCCAAAATAATTAGACGTTTTTATATTTGTAAAGTTTAACAATTTAAAACTAATTTATCTTTGTTTTTAATTTTGTATTAAAGTTAATGAACTCCATTGATGTAATAGTCCTCCAACCATAGAATTATATTAAGTATATGTGATATAATTTAATTCAAACCAATAAATATTTTATCCAGTTGCGTATGGCAAACGCATCCCGACTGAGGAAATAGTAACAGACCAGTCAAAATCTGAATGACAATAACCCTAGCTATTGCCCTTGAGTACTTTCTTAACCAATATAAAAATATAGCTCAGATACAATAAGCTAGCTCTATAACTAGAAAAGGTAAAAAGGAGTAAGAAATGTCGAAGGAATAATCAAGAGAAAGCAAATGCCAAAGTTCGTTCCACATTCTTTAACTATGTTCTAATCCATATAGAGATCCGTTTAAACACTTTTTGACCTCTAAATTAAGTGACACAACATTACATAATCATTCCTTTTACATTTGATTTATCCCGATTAAAAAGAAAAAAACTACAAAGATATCTTTTGGATTTGAAAATTTTATTTCAATTTCATCATATATGTCATTTGTCAATTAAAGAAAACAGATAAAGTGATCGAAATACCTTTTTAAGAGTTTATGAAGTCTATTTTATATGTCTATATACATGAAAAATCCTAAAACAAAACACAAAGCCTGAAAAAAAGATCTTGAGTTTTATGTAAAATAGTATACATAATTTTTTTTTTTCAAGAATGATCCAAAAACAATTTTGATGTAATTAAGGGTAAGTTTATCTCTTTTTTTTTTTTTTCCTTATTTTATCCACACAATGTGTGAGAAGATGAAAGTAAAACAATCTTTTAAACTCAAAAATTATATATATAGTTTTTTTTAATAAATGAATAAATTGAGAAATAATTAAAGTTAGAATATATAATCATATAATAATAATTATATATACAGCATTGAGTTGGGAAAATGTTTTTAAAATAAAGAAGATATGAAAAAAAAAAAAAAAATTTAACCCAACAATAAAAGGCAATTCTTATCGATTGTTATACACACACACACACAGACACACACACACACCCACACACACACACACACACACACACACACACATATATAAACCTGTTTCTAACAAATCTCCAAGAAATATCCCCTTCGAGAAAGAAGTAACATTTTTACAAAATTAAATTGGATAAAAAATAGGCAAAAAGAGAGGGGTACTTCTAGAGCCCTTGTGATTCGTTAAAGAGACTGAAACTTTGAAAGTATTAATGACTATTATGGAATAATGGAAATAGACCATGCAAATAACATTTAAAGACAAATACATAGAAAATTCAAACAGTCACGTAGGCATGGCAGTCTTCCAATGTCTCCATTATCTCAGTCAAAAAGCATGCAGCCCATGGTCAACTAAACTGACTTTACACGTTAATCTTTTCTCTTTTTCAAACAATACTTTACACGTTAATCGTTATATATACAATCTTTATACATATATATATATATATATTACATATGTATCTATAGTCGAGCAAAAGTTCAATTTAAAAAAAATTTAAAAAATAAAGTCATGCAAAAAGTTCAGTTAAAAAAATAATAATAAAGTCATGCAAAAAGCAGAATCGGCAATTAATTCATCATGAGTTTTTCATCACATAAATATTGCTCGTTTTTAACCATCTTGATATTAAATATTAAATAATCGCATTGATAATTGCATGATGTTAACGAGAAAGTAATATGAGAAAATGAACCATTAAAAAAATATCAAAAAAATGACAAATGTAAATTTCCTAAAGCAATCAGTATTATTGTCTAGGCGATGAGATGTGCACGTGCGAAAAGTATGTTTTATGTAATTATCTTTATAGAGAATTTAAATTCATTTATGGTTATTTTAAGTTAGGACATGTTTTGATTTTAGAAGATTCGTTAGTTTGAATAATAATATGTAAATACATAAATTCTCAATTCATAATACTTTTACTAACAAATTTCTATGCTTTCGTTTGCTTTTCTTTTGATTTTCAATGGAAATAAAGATGGAAAAGTAAAGACATAAATCAGTATGGGAGAACATAAGAATAGAAGGACAATAGTCATCAAGAGAAGGCATAAGGGTGAAGAATAACAATCGTCAAAATGATGCATGGATGCAGAGATGACAATCATCAAGATCGTATAGAAAGAATGATAATCATCAAAAGAGAGTGCAAAAATATATAGAGGATCCATGACTCGTTGGAGAAAGAAAGCAAATGTATCAGTTATGTATAGGATCAATTATCAAGGACCCAGTTTAAAAATAATCAAGTTGATATCATAAAGAAATTAAAGAATGAAGAGGACACAAAGTCATTTACATAGACATGCTTACGCTCACAAACTAGAAAAGATAGAAAGATGACAATACATCATATATATTTATAATTGCTATCCAACCTAACAAATCTCCTAAAATCAATAAACATCCTAACTTAATAAATATAAAGAAATTCAAATTCCTAATAAAATAATTACATAAAAAAAATATACCTTTCTCTAATATACAACACTAGGTAATAAAAATTACTAAATAAAGATTCCTCTTGGTCATTTACTAATGAACACCAGAAAATCTCTCTCTCTCTTTTAAAGGGTAGAACACAAGAAAACTCAAACTTGAAAATATTTTTTTTTCTTTTAAAGAAAGTTAGGTCATGCACAAAACAAAGGCAAATTATCTATAAGCAAAAACCCAAAAATGATACTTATTATCATCATTGGCTGTTAAATTAAGTACAAGAAAATTTTATGTGGTTATTGCACGTAAACTGAGTCAAACCATTTTATTAGCAACATTGACTACAGGTGCCTTTCTCTAGTCTTCTTTGCTAATTTCGGCAAAGTCAAATCAAACCATTTACCTCTACCCGTCTTCATATACAATAATTGCGCCTATAATAAATGTGTTTACATAGATACACACCCACATATATGAATGTAATGTAAATATAACGTGTGTTTATGATTTAAAATTTTAAATTATATATAAGTTAGGCAGTCGTGTGTATATACACACAGACACATTAAATATAAATATCTACATATTGAGAGTTGTAATTAATATAAGTTTTAATTTATGCGTTTGTCGAATTATTTTATAAGTAATAATAGTTTTCAATAAGTGAAAAAGATTATACAAAAATATTTAAAAAGAAAAAAGAAAAAGAACTTGCAAACTTTAAAATCTAGAAATAAAAAACCTAAACCGTAAAAGACCTAAAAAAATTAGGAGTACCGTTTTTGAAAAAATTACAAAGTGTCGATTTACAACAAGAATATCGATGTGAAATTGGGTGTGTGTATATATATAGATATAGAATATATTCTTGATTGCTACATACAATAAATTATTCGTAGCAGCCCTTATTCCGTTAATCCTTTCAAATCCTTGCGTAATTTAAACGTACGGAAGACTTTATCAGTTCCATTCATACTCATAACAAAGTTCTGGACATGGAATTAGACAAAATAAAAGTAAAGCGTTTCTTTACTGCCCAACCTATGTATCTCAATTCTGCAATAGAATAATTCTCCCCTTTTTTTTTTTTTTTTTTTGAATAAGATTAATCATATGGGTTTTGACCAATCTCTATGCATTAATGTAATAGCCCAAAGAATAGGTTTTCATTTAAAAAATAAATAAATAATCTCAAAAGAGCAGCTTGTCCATAATTAGAGACATAATCTAGCAGTAATTTCGTATTTGACTCGACTGCAAGTGTAGAGTTCAAATTCTCTCATCCCCAAATTAAAAAAAAACAAAACAAAAACAAAAACGGCTTGTCCTGGTTTTTGATTAATGATTCAAATTCAAAGTCGTCCAGTTTCTTTTTTTTTTGTTTACCTTGTTTGTGCATGGCATCATTTATTTACGCTATATGTATCCTTATAGTTTAATCCTTTCTGCTTCGGAAAAAAAGAAAAATAGTTTAATCATTCCTACATCTTTTGCTTGAAGTAAAACCTAGTTAGCTTCTCTGCGCTCAGATAATTGATATCAAAATATATAATAAAGCTAATAAGCATTTTGAAAATTGATCCGGTTACGGAACCTTTCGTATTAATTTTTTTTTTTTTGGGTCCATTTGAGAATCTAATAGAATCACTTATGACGGTGAAATAGTATTAAAATCTAACACAATCCTCCATTAGGGACTAGTCTATGATCACAAGCTTCTAATTATTTCCCTGGGATTGAAGGAGATCTAAGAAAGACATCCATGACCACTATGCCATGCATCATCATTCGTGGTCTTTATATTAACCAATTAGTTTTTATGTTGAATAACTTCCCTAGTTGCAAACCCACATTTTGTCAAGTGTGGGCAGATTTGATTTTTAACCCCAAATGTTTCCAAAAATTTTAATTGTTCTCCCATATCACGAGAAAAATTACAATTATACTCCCCATTTCAATAATTGAAATATATCACTGTGTCTTTATTTATGAGAAAAATTACAATTGTGCCACATACAATGATTTTTATATATAATTATGTCTTCACTAACAGACTATCATCTTTATAATGTCTCTGAAAAAAAAAAAATTCTGCCTCCACCACATAGAAACAGTAATTTTAACCAAGTTATTCAGTACTTATAAGAAATAAATTAACTAAAAATAAAAAATTTAAAGAAGGGAGGAAGTAGAAGAAAGAGTGCCTGTTTTGAGTCGACGGGATCACGTATTTCCAAAAAATGTGTTTTCCACAAAATGGTAACACATTTTTTCTTCATGCAGAAGATGTAATTTAAATACTGACATTAATTCAATTACTAGCTTCTAATAATTAAATAGCTACCCTCCCTCTCTCTCTCTCTCTCTTCTATAGTTTTTCTAAAAAATGATACTTGGCTAGATTTCTTCTAATCTAGTTTTTGGGCAAGTTATAAGAAAAAATTGTAATATGAAGATCGATAATAACATGACAGTATTAAAATGTTAAAAAAGTGACTTCACTATTTATGTTTATTAGTGAAACTGATTGTCTGTTAGTATTGTAACTTTTTCTTTTATAAAACTATGTGTGGATTAATAATTGTAATATTACCTTTCTTGCTTTTGAAATTTGTTTTCTCAAAAAGAGGAAAAAAATAAAAGAAAGAAAAGAAAGAAAGTAACTCCACAACTATTAGCATAATTTACTTTAACACAAAGTGAGAAAATATGACTATATGAGAGCACTATGGGTTACATGTAAAATAACTTTTCTGGTGACTTGTGACTCAAAAATTGGAATTTGCCAATTTTTATCTTTAAAATCAACTAGTCATGAAGAGGATTATTATATTAGAGAACTGAACGATGTTGGCTATTGCAGTTAATTAATAAGAATTAACATATCCACTTGGTCTAAATTGAACCTTAATAATTTTTCCCTTAATCATATATTTTGCTCGTCCAACTACTACTCAAAGTCTAATATTTTCGGATTCAAACAATGACTATGTTTGATAGAGCTTTTCTAAAGCTGTTTTTGGCTTACTGATCGTATTCAAAAACTGCTCCTGAAAATGTTTAAATGATCTGTTAGAAGAACTTTTACTTTTCATAAGAGCATTGAGTTAAAGCGACAATATTATGATTTCTTAAAAAGTTTTTTTGAGTTGACTTTGAAACTTATAACAGAGTTTCTAAAACTTTTATTGCTTGTAGAAGATTTAAAAATCATTTTCACTTTTATGAAAAGATATTTTTAAATTCTACTTATTGAAAAATCATAACTTTTACCTCACTTATATGAACTAAAATTAGCAAAAGCAAAAGTTATAAGGAACTGTCTCAATGTTGATGATTTGTTTGAAAGGTATTTCTAAGTACCCTTTGACAAGAAGGAATTAAGGACACGCCACCACCAACAAGGAGTATCATGTAAAACTTGGTGTGGGCAGTCTAAAACGACCATTTTTAAAAGTAAAGCAAAACGATAATGTTAAAGTAAATAAATTGAAATTAATCCAACAGTTGAAACTACGCCATTCATAATGAATGACATTCTCCTTTCTCCTGCGTACTCTCGTGCCTACAAAATAGGGGTGAGTGTGAGGGAAAAACGGACACTTTTTCTTCCTTGATTTTCTTACTGAAATTTTGTTATTTTCATTTCTAGAATTTCCTCAAATGAATTTTGACTTGAGCGTCAGATGTTTCTCCTTGCAAGAACACAAATTTGTTCAAAGGTGAAAATTCGGAGGAAATTTATAGAGATAAAAAAATCAAGCGAAGTATTTGTGTTTCAATCAAGATCTGCTTATTATAAAACTATCTTTTTGTTTTTCGTTTTTTCAATTCTTTTATTATTTTCAAAGGGAGGAAAAGGGATATATGGTTTTGTTTTGAGTGTCTGGTTAATACAAGGAGGGTAAGTTCAGTTTACTTACATTGTTTTTATTTTTATTTTTTATTTTTATCAAGGGCGAAACAAATGTCAAAGTAAATTATACTGTGTTTCATTATTATATTATAAATACGTCATCATTTGTATTTGGAATTGAATATTCCACTACATGCATGATTATTGGTCTAAGTAATAGCAGTGTGTCAAAGCACGCAGATTTCTGGAAAATGACAATTTATTTGTACCAAAAAACGAATAAATATCTATATCTATTTGTTTGTATATATATTCAAAGAATCTGCAATGGACCATAAACAGAGTATATTCTTCAAAATTCATGAAAACAATTATTAGTAAAAGCTCTCAAATACATGTTTGGAAATTTCACAAATCATTTGGTTGACAAAATATTACTTACAGCACTATTATTACATGACCCCATTAAACGTGTTTCAAACACCAGACTGATCGGCTGTAAATATACATTGAATACTACGACCAGAAGATTAAAACAAAAAGAGGAGAAAATTAATTTAATGCTTGCGTATAGGCAACCACTTGTTAATTTGTGGAGATTAAATGCAGCTTTCATGGTTTTCTTCCAAACCTTAACAAAGCCTTACACTTTTACCAACTTAATTGCAGGGGAAGAATATTTGACTTAGATAAATCCGATAAGAATATCTTCTTCTTCTTCTTCTTCTTCTTCTTCTTTTTGGATTCATTTGAACTTTACTTCTATTTCTAATAAATTCTAATAGTTGTACCGTCTGTAGATTGTTTTTAGATATTATATAAAAGGTTTTTTTACAGTGTTCTCTCTTATATAATTTGCTGCAATTCAAAGTTATGGTCCAACTTAATTATGACTCAAATGGACCGTAAGTTTCACCTATTTTTCGTATTAAATTGATGAGCCATCAGTTTGAAAAAAAAAAGATTGATATCCGGACTTAAAATTGCTTCATTCATAATTCCAAAGATAAATCTACACTTCACCCTTGTTTGCTGTATTTAACTCCATGGACCATAATAAACATTTGAAATAAACTATTCAGTCACAATGCCGTAAAATGTAACGCCTGTCCAATACAGATAACGAAATTGTGGGAAAAATCTAAGAACAAATTGGGAAATTAAAATTGCTCAACTGAGCTCGCCTGATACACACACACACACACACATATATATATATATATATTTAAACATTGAGATGTATTAATTCTAAACTCATGCAATACAAACACCAATTTTAATATGCATGGCCTCAAATTACATGAAAAACATGATCTCGATAGATAATCAATTTTATCAGTGAACTTGAATAAAACAATAAAGTCAGAAGAAATACTTCTATATGATTTAGCTGTGAATATTTTTTTCAGTCTAGAGAGTTATTTTAAAGTAATATAGGCCTAAAGTATTGAGGCCTAAAGCATTATTTGCTTGATGACCAATAGTCTCTAGAACTAATGTTATTGGTGTGGAAGACTAATATATGAGCAATGACACACATCGTAAGAAATTTTTTGATGAATTTCACAACTGCACACTAAAAATTCGGTAAGTTTTGTCCCATTTTTTTGTTTTATCCGTAGAAAGTTATATTTCACCTTTATGACAAGTCATGAAACTATTTTCCCCAATCATATTTCTTATGATATATATATATATGTATATATATGTATATTTATATATTTTTAAATTTGGGGATGAAAGATTCAAACTCTTTAACTTACTGTGGAGTTAGATATGAAATTACTGATAAATAAGGGAATTTTCTTCTGAGAGAAAGAGG
This sequence comes from Ficus hispida, assembly GCA_025413025.1. NCBI lineage: Eukaryota > Viridiplantae > Streptophyta > Magnoliopsida > Rosales > Moraceae > Ficus > Ficus hispida. The sequence continues at coordinate 30,516,551 of CM046373.1, forward strand.
AAAATAGCATTTTCTTTTTTGAAAATATCTATGGGAAATAGCATATAAAAATACTTGAGGCAAATAACAGTCATGATAAACACGGTATTATAAAGCATATTCGCGACAAAATCATCTTACAAATATTATTTTAAATAAATAAATTTGATATTTATAATAAATAATTTACTTATGATAAAATTATCTTAAAAATTTTTATGAAGCAAAAATTATCATGAAGTTATTATTTATCTCAAATATTTTTAATATATGCAATTTACTTAAATATTTTTAAAATATACGCATTTGCTTTAATTTTTTCTTAAGAGATGATAAAAACCAGTTCATTGGGTCTTTTCGGATTGTGGCTAGAATGGGCCTTTGTTGTTCAAAAAGTCCATAAAAACTTAACTCGGGCTTGGACCCAGTTCAATTTAAATATTAAAAAAAAAAACCTCGAGAACTGGACAGCTCAGAGAGAGGGAGAGAGAGACAGCGAAGCCGAGCTTTACCCAGTTGAGAAATCGAATATTTTAATCAGAACAACAAAATTATTATCATCAGAGACCTACTAGTGGCTTTGAGTTTTCAGCTCTTCATTTTTCAGTTTTCCAATTGGGTATTGTTTCTTCTTCTTTTTATCATTATTTCTTTATTTATTTATTTTTGCTAAAGTATTTCGTATATTGGTTAGCTGCTAAATATTTATCCTTTTGCTATTTTCTGTGCTCTAAATCAACCTCTTTTTTCTTTTTTTTTTTTTAATTCTTTTCCATTTATTTATTTGTTTAAATTCTGGGTTGTTACAGACATTACTTTCTCACAACAGAACTTTTTAGATTTCTTTTAAGTTTTTGAAAACAAAATGTGATCTGTTTTGGATCACTTCTCTTGTCTATTGTACTGGGTACGGTGAAAATCGGTGAATGTGCGCCTCCTTGTGATTTAATCCGTTTACTCTTTGGTTCATTTTAATGCATTCCAAGTGTTTGTTTTTATGCCTAAGAGAGTTCCATTTCCTAACTTATATTGGGTTTTGCAAGAAAATTGTGTTTAGTGGACAACCATGAGGTTAGCATTGGTTTTTTAAGTCCTCATATGGTGAACTTTGCATTGATAAGGTGGAAATTTGATTGTTTTTCTTTTGATTTAAATGATGAAGTTTTAGTTTTATCGTTTATTAGTAAATACATTGCCCCATGCTATCATTGTACCAGTTAGAAACTCGTTTATGATTTTTTTTTTTTTTTTCCCCGCTTTTGAATTCTTTTGTACCTGCAGATACCATGTTGCATAAAAGGCATATGCAGTGCTAATCGTGTCTATGGAATCTATTGTAAGTTTCCTAAAAACTTACTTTATAGATGATGTGTGTGACATCTTACCAATATTGTCAGTTCTTTCCACTTTTTCTCGTTTCACGTTTGATCTATACTAGGTTCGGTAAAATTTGCATTGATTTTGGAGTTTGTAAGAAAACTCCAAGTTGTGTTTGTTTTTTGCTAGTTTCTTTTACTCGCTTGTTGAATGGTTAGAATGGAGATTAGTCTTAATTGTTTTATTCCCCTGATTTCTTCTCTTTCAGGGTTCTGAAACAAGGACTTCTTGCAGGTTTGGTGACCGTTCAACGAGTGATGTTGTTGTGAGGCTACGAACGCACGACGGCCGAGATGAATGGTTATACTGTCACTCCCAAATTCTCATTGAAAAGTGCAAGTATTTTGCTGACCGTCTCTCAGAGAATTGGCCAACATGTCAGATTATTGACTCGCGGAACTGCGTTGAGGTTTACTGCCAAGAATCGGATTTCGACTACCATGTTACTGTTATTCGCCTTTTCTATGTTACCATTGATGGCTGCGTTGAGGACCTGTGGCATGGTGTTAAAAATGCTCTTGGCATACTTCGGGTGGCTTTCAAACTTGGATGCCCGAAAATTGTCACTGCTTGTGTGAACTACTTGGAAGCAGTTCCATGGGAAGAGGCTGAGGAGGAGGAAATTCTTAAAACCATTCCAAACATGGGTTCTCCGGTGGAACTGATTCTTGCTCGTCTCCAACCAGTCAATCCAGAAGCCATAAGGAGAATATTTCTCTCGTCGATCCAATTTGCCATGTCATCACCTCCTACGTCCATGAATGATATCAAGTCTTCTGTCCAAGAACAGCTCGAGTACATGATAACTGAAGATGATGATTCCCCTTTGTTAATAGCCGACGATGAGATTAAATCCGAGGTGAAAGAATGCGTGAACCACCTGTTCTCTAGATTTAACAACCTAATAGAAGCTACGTTATGTGAGCCTATGGAATCATCTTCTGAGGTAGGGAAAATGCAATTGTTTCAATCCCTTCTATCGGACTTGTCGTGGGGTTGTCAGATACTGAACAAGTTGGAAATTATGCGGGATTTTGTCCATAATTGGATGGATGCATCGGATAAGATAGTTAAGGTCGTAGATCAAGCTAATCCAACGGCTGAAATTATTGAGATAAAGTCGAAGGTCATTGAGGTGGCTGCAAAAGTCCTGGAGGCAATAGGGTATGGCACGGTCATTTTGCCAACGACGAAACGACTTCATGTGGTGAAGGTGTGGCTGCCTTTTGTGAGGGTCACAAAGCCTCTGATTGATTCTCTCTCAAACCGTGATGGTAATGATGATGAGGACGAAACTCTCACCCTCAAAATCGATAGCGAGATTTGGCAATCGTTGGAATCCACATTCGTTTCGATAATTCTTGCTTTGCCATCCGGCAAGCAAGCAGAGATTTTGACGGAATGGTTGGCTGATGAGCAAGTTCGATATCCAGACCTGACTGAGGCATTCGAGGTCTGGTGTTACCGATCAAAGGTTGCCAAGCGAAGACTATCATCACTAGGAGTAGATAGCGAAACCGCCAATACAATTTGAACTCTTCACTTAAACCCCTTTCCCCTCCTCTTTTGTTAGGATACCAAGCCCGGATTACCTTTGCTTTTAAAGGACTTTGTGAAAGTTTGAAGGCACCTTTTTTTAAAGATCAGGAAAGTAATTGAGCAAAAAAGTTTCCATGTTTTATTGTCCTAGATACTCTGTATAGATCAGCCACCATATTTTGAACTTTAATTGTAAATTCTGATTCTGGTGCCATAATTTCTTACCATATATATATATATATATATAACTTAAAGGGACAAGTGATTTGAACTGAAGACCTTAGTAATGAAGTGGGGGTGTGAAACAACAAGCCTACAAAATTTTGAAGGTGCTTTGTTGTGAAGGTACTGAATTCAAAGTCAATAATAATGAAATAATGGAGCTCAAAGTCTTTGATTTCATTATTTCTATATTTATTCATTACGAAATAGAAGTTAAAATAGGGATTACGCATGTCATGTGAGAAACTTTTCTTTTTCTTGTAAAATTAAAAAATATATATTCAAATTGAAATGTAGGCGTAGAGGATCTTGTTGACTACTTGTATTGATTATTTTTTGGACATTTATTTATTTTTCTTGAAATAATAACATGTCGCGGGATCCATCATCAGCATACCATAGTGCAACCTATAACCATGAAACAACCGGATTGAGTAAAACACCGAATAAGTCCAAATGAAATCATAACCTTATTAAATATATGTGTGTATATAATATCTTTTTGTAGAGGCTAAGTGGGAAGCTTCTCCATGTATGTCTTATTTTATTATTAGCAAAAGTCCATCTCTTAATCATACCAGTACCTTATCGCAAAAGCAATCTTAAGGAAAGTATATATCAATAAAATACATGTATTAGAGGAGCCATAGTTATCGTTTAGTCTCAATAATGCTTCTCTTTACAAATATACTAATAGTGTTATGATATGGATTTTTTATTTTTTATTATTCGTTTGAATCACACATTTATTTTATATTGTATTTCAATATAATAGATGTATTATATGTGTTTAGAAGTTCCCTTTAATCATTTTGTCAAATAAAATGTGTGTTTAAATTATTTACATTTAAATAATTATTATATTGATAGGAGAGAATATATATTATGTGATGTAATTAGTAAAAATAAATATGAAAATGAATAAATAACTAGTATTTTGAGTTGATTTACTGTTCAAATAAAAAAAATGCATATTACAATGTATTGAAATACAATATATATTAAATATATGATCTAAACACATGATTAATTTTTCTATATTCGAAATTTGAGAACTTCTATTCAAACTTATTCTCTCTTTTTTTTTTTTTTTTTTTAACCCTCTGAGTTAGTTCAAACATGATGTCTTTGGATATGGATTGTTGAATTTAACAAATACTTTATCTTGTGAACATTTCTCACTTTCTCCAATATCCCTAGCAAAAGAATCTCAATTTAGGGGGTCCCTGTGAATGCATGGGAAAAATTACTTTTGCGAATATTTTAATTAATGAGATCCCAATTGTGAATGGGATGTGCAACATTCAAGCATGAAGGAACTCATATTTTTAAGCTGAACATTGACAGGCTTTCCTCTTTGAATTCCAACACATAGGCCTACCAACACACCTCACTTTAGTGGAAACATTGTACAATTTCACCTAATTCTTATCGTTTGGTTTATGTTACTTGAATACTACGAATCCAATTGCTTTAACATTCAAACCAAGTGTTATAAAGTTCAACACGAGGTAATTAATCAGATATATATGTTTATGGAATATTCTCTGCCGTCTAACACGGTATAATTTGTGTAGGAAATCAGCACAACTCGAGAAAGAGTGTAATAAGATCTCATAGAGAAAGAAAGAAAGAGAGCTAAAGAGAGATAGAGAGAACTCTCCCATCCAGTGGTCCAACGCTATCGTATGAAAAAGTTCTCATATATATATATATATATATTTACTAGATTTAGATATAATCTTCTTTAGATTGGCACAAAGCTAGTTTCTATGAGAGCAAGATAACCCTTACCTGTTTGCCCCAAAGGGGAGGAGTAAAAAATATATAGTTCAAATTTAACTAGGGAATACGTCAAGACAGAAACCAGTAGAAAGTGTGTGTGTGTGTGTGTGTGTGTGTATTTATATATGTTGGCCATTGCCTTTTCCCCATCTTCTCAACCTTTCAAGGCAGCCAAATAAGCACATTATGGTTCCTAATTGTTCTCCTTCATTTATGAAATATACAAATCACAAAGTCTACATTTAACTATATAATGGTATACCCAATTGACCAATTTATGATACCAATCACCATCTATCCATCATCAAAACTTACAAAAATAATATACAATCCTCAACTTCAAGCATATGCTCTCAAATCCTAAGAGCTGAAATTGTTCTATAGCGAATGTATAAACCTATACTGCCAAGTAAAATTCTTCCTTTCTTTACACTAACCATGCATTTTTCTTTTTTTTTTTTTTTTTTTTTTTTCCCTTTTCTTAAACCCCACTTTGTTTCCCCTAAAAAAACAATTTTTTGGAGAGACACCCGCACTAAAATGCTGATGAAATGTCGCTTCATCTTCTTCTTCTTCTTCTTCTTCTTCTTCTTCTTCATCAGCATCATCTTCTTCAAAGACATTATTCGGAGAATCAGTCGTCACGCTACGTAGTCGGGTAACAACTGCGCGGCGAACCGCTTGGGGTTCTGAATGTTGATGTTCTCAAAAGCAGCAGAAGAGTGAGCAGCCGAAGTGTTTATGGCACCAAAATCATTACCTTCACCAATGTCGAGTCTCCTCCCCAACTGAATACCTTGGTTAGGGACAAAAGTCTGGTGGGCCCCAGATAAAGTAAGGTTTTCACAGTGTGGAAGGCCAAGTGTTAGGGACACCTGATTTCCTGAAAACCTTGGTGTGAACTGCTCTGCATCAAATCTGCCAATTTCCCCGATTGGGTATTGCCCAAAACCTGCAATGAAGTTGGTTTGGCCTCCCATGAAGGAGTACCCATCTCTGCTCTGCCTCTCATCCCCAAACTTGATAGAAGAAATGTGGTCATTGTTTCCCACTTTCCCTGGCTTCACATCCATGTTTATAGACGGCACACTGTGTGGAGACTGCATCATGTCATTGCTCCTAGGCTTCTTCGGGCTGCCCTGCGTTATGCCGTCGAGCTCCGACGACCCGATGAGGGAGAATCCGCAGTGGTTCCTCTGCGGCGGAGGTGGAGGATTGCCTCCCGTGGGGGACGTCGAAGGCGTCGACATTGAGATCGCCGAAGGGACAAATTGCGCCGTCGAATTCTCTTGCTTCGAGTTGTAACTGGCCGTTTGGTTATCGGCGGCGGCGGCGGCAGTGCTTTTCTCCTTCAGGGCGGCGGATTTCGAGTCGGAATCCTCGTTGCTCTTGCTCATTTTGTCGGCGGATCCGTTCTGCTCTTGCTCCTTGACCTCCTCCAAGTACATCTCCTCCACCATTGGCTTCCAGAGGCGAACTCGGGCATTTATGAACCAGTTTGAAACCTGTTCCTCCAAAACACCAAAATTAGTAATAGAAGAAGATGAGAAAATAACTTCTCTCCGCTTAAAAGTACAGAGTTTGAATACAGCAGTTTTAAATTAAAAAAATAAATAAATAAATTGCAGTGATTTTTTTTGCAAAGAAGTTTACCTGACTTCTTGTAAGCCCTGTTTGTTTCGCAAGCATGTGTTTATCTGAATCCTTGGGATACCTGAGACAAGTGAAAAAAAAAAAAATAAATAATTCTGATTGGCTCTGTATCATACTTAGTTTTCTATTACTGACTAAAGCACCGGAGTGGTTTCTTACGGGTGAAGAAAGTGCTCGAAAAGCCAAGCGCGGAGAACGGAGACGGATCGCTCGGGCAATCCTCTTTGAGGTCTCCAAGCGTTTTGCTGGATCATTCCCAATTGTTGGAGAGCCCGCTGCTGCCGGAGATGGTGGTCGACGTATTTGAGCCGCGAACCTTCAATCTTTCCTCCGAGGCAGTCTTCTTCTCCGAGGCTCTTATTCGCCGCCCGGATTTGCCCCGTGATGGCGTCTTTCAGGCACCGGAATTGCTTCGAGATCGTCTGCAGCGCGAGGGCGGTGTAAGTTCTCGCCGAGCCCATTCCAGCTACTTGCTCGAATGAGGATATCACTATCTGCATCTGGTGATGGTACTGTCTGTATCTTTGCTCCACCTTCAAACCAAAAAAAAAAAGTTTTGAATTATGAAATGGAATTATAAAATTCAGTTTCTAGTACTTTGATAATGAATTTCAAGAAATACCCATTGTAATTCATACTCACGTATCAAAATATGACTCTTAAATTTCATGAAAACAATTTCTTTCATTAAACAACATGTAACGAAAATCAAAAACTAAACAACAACATCCAAGGCTCAATTTTTCATTTATATTTTCTTTTTCAGAATCTCCCATTAAAATAATTATTATAATGATGATAGTAAAATAATTGTTACCAAACAAGATTCCCAAACCATAATAATTGCAGTACGTACATATGTACATATATTAGTATATTAGTATATTACATACCTCATCAAGCATGCTAATCAACTTGGCTTTCTTCATCTGAATTTCCTGCCTCTCCGCCGGCGTCAGCTCCGCCGCTCTCTTCCCACTCCCTTCTCCTCCTCCGCCGCCGCCGACAACCGTCGATCCATCTCCACTCGCCGCTGCCGACGACTCTCCGACCTTCCCGGCGCCGCCTTTCTTCACGGACTCCACTCCGACCCCATTTCCGACGTTCACGACCTCGTCAAGAAGCTCCTGAGCAGCCTTCAAGTACTTGGAGCTCAGAAGCACGCTCTGAATCCCGGAGACGCCATTGTTGGTGACGCCCGACACCGACGACGACGACCCGCCCGACACCCTCATATCCTCGCCGGAGAAGGCCTGCGGCGGCCCGTGGGCCTGCGCGGGGGGCGAGCCGAAGCCCAACTGCTGCGACGAGAGGGTTAGCGACAGGCCGCCCTGCTGGGCGCGTGGGGTGTCACGAGCCTCCGCGGAGGAGTCGGGATGGGGGTTCCAGAGGTTGTATTGTAAGCGCGGAGGGGGGATGAAGCCGTGGAGGGCGGAGAGCTCGTTGGTGGCGGAGGCGGTGGAGACGAAATGTTGAGTCTGGGAGGCGTGGGACTGCTGCGGCTGCGGCGCTGGCGCGTGGGAGATGTTGTGGTGGTGGTGGTGGTGGTGGGCGAGTGAGGCGGCGGAGTTGAGGAAAATGAGGTTGCCGGCGGCGGCGGCGGAGTGCGGCGGAGGTGGGGTGTCGGAGTAGGGGATGTATCCGGTGGGGTTCATCAGGACGAGTGTCTGGAGACCGCCGTCTGTGGCGGCTTGGATATCGGAGTTTCCATGAAAGTACGTCGCCATATTATGATGATGATTTCTTTCTTCGGTTTCTTCAAAAACACACCACAATCTTATGTAGTATTTCTGTCTGCTCCGTACTGAAAAAGATAAATATTGAATTTCTAGTTAGTTATGAAGCTCTCTCGTTTTCATTCTTCACAACACTCTCCAACCCAATTTCACCACACAGACACACAAATATATACACACACATGGCTCGCACTTCTCTCTCTCTCTCTCTCTCTCTCTCTCTTGTTTATACATGCACGCATATATACACCTATATACACAACTGGGTTTTTTTTTTTAATACCTGTTTCTGAATCAACCCATTAAGAAACTAATGGAATTTGGTGTGTTTTGATTTGGCTGTTCTTCTTCTTCTTCTTCTTTCTTCTTGTTCTAGTTTTCGTTCTTGTTTTTCTTCTGATGATCAGATCATGAATCCTGGAGAGAGAATCAAGAGGCAAACATGAGCCCAACACCCGGAAGTCACCATAATTGAGATAAAAATCCGAAATCGGAGGTTGTTATTTTCCTCAGAAGAAACAAAGTTCTAAGCTTGATCAGCTTATAACTATAATAAGTGGTACTGATCTTTAAGGACGGAAATCAGGCAGAAGAGAAGAGAAGGAAAGGGAAGGAACGAGAAGCAACGTTGCGCTTTATATATAGGCAGAAAGAGAGAGAGAGAGAGAGGGATCAGATGAGATATGGAAAGAGAGAGAGAGAGAAGAGAGAGAGAAAGAGAGAGGGTACAGAGAGTGATTGAGAGATAGTGAAAAGAATTGATTATAGTATTAGTTTAAATAATATTTGGGTACCTGGTGTGATGGAAATCTGAGTATGCACGTGCTTCTTCTTGATCATCATCATCTCTGCATACTACAAAAAAAAAAAAAAAAATTTCATTTCATAATTTCATTTCACGAAAACAAAACAAATCCATGAATCAAAATCAAATATTTTCTTATTTTCCCAAAATTTATCGAAGAGAGAGAATCCATGAGAGAGAAACTCAATTTTAACAGGTTTTTAAAGTACATGGAAGAAAGGGATATATACATCAAAAAGAGAAGCACTACCACACCCACCTGCCTATACAACTATGTATGATCTATATATATCAATCTATATCTATTTACGAGGGATTTATCAGTCCCTTCACTTCACATACACAAAGAGAAAGAGATAGATATATTACATAGATAGATATAGCAAGGGAAAGGGAAGGAAAGGAAAGGAAAGCCCTTCTGTCAGACTCATATAATGTCTGCAAAACTCACCCACTGAAAAGAGAAAAAAGCAGTAGAGAGATATATTGGTTTAAAAAGGCCCTTCAAAAAAAAAAAGAAAAAAAAAAGATACCCATCTTTATTCACTTCATTATCCACAGCCCACCCCCCCTAGTGACCATTTTTTTCTTCCCTCTTTTTTTTTTTCCCTGAAATTAATTATAAGATTTCCCAACAGAACAATTGAGTTTTTTTTTTTTTTAACTTTATTTTTTTGCCCTTCTCTTTCATCTTTTATGGCTTTTTGAGTGAAGTACCTGCGAATAGATCAAAAAACAGGAGAACTTCCTTCTTTTGATTTGACCCTCCCTTTTCAAATCATATGATGCAGCCAGGCAACCCTTTAATGAAAAACAAAACCCCTTTTTTTTTCTTAATTTAATCCTGAAAGATAGGGAGAGAAACAAAGGGATGGAAATCGATGTAAACTTGTGTTAGCTAGGAAAAAATAAATTACATATATGTATATACTTACACACAAGTGTGTGTGTAAATATATATGTACATGTGTATGTATTTGATCCAAATGAAATGAAATGAAATTTGAAAGTGTGTCAGAAGATACAAACAGCTGAAAAACGAGGAAACGTCTCCTTCCACCAAAGCTTAATAAAAAAAATGAAGGAAGATAATGGAGAAGAGGGCCAAGGGAAGGGCGTATACTGTAAAAGGGGGTCCATTTTTTCAATTCAATAATAAATATCTCTTTGTCTTTTTCTTATTTTTTTCAATAAAGTTTTTAAGTACATTTTTTTTTTTCTCTCCTCTTGATGATATCTGTGTGTGTGACTGTGTGTGTATGTGTATTATATTTATATTTTTATTTTTGTGGTTGGATGAGTTTGAAGATAAAGCAATTTAAACTTGCTAGAAAGCCACAGGACCAGCCATCATAAAACCTACTTTAATGCTTTCTGAATGTAACACGAAACATATAAATTTTGCGTCTAGTTATTTTACCCCATCTATGAATTATTATGCAAAGTAGAATTTTACCCTGTAGCCAATATTTAAATTTAAAAATTAGAAATTTGTACCCTTTTTTTCTAAAAAAATTAGTATTTCCATGAACTTAATTTTTATTAAAATAAAGCCTCAGATCAATGTTGAAGAAGAATAACATTTGGGAGACATGGTCAAATTGATTTATGAATATGCATTATTAATTTGAATAAGAGAACAGTTCAAACTACAAATTTATCCGTTAAAAAAAAAAAAAAAAAAAAAAAAAAAACTAGCATCCTGTCCCTAACTATTCTCATATATGAAAATACTAGCATTTAACATAAGAGTAAATGAATATGATTCCCCATGAGAGATTTGGTTTTCTTCTTAGCCTAGAAAATGTCACATTTCCATTTATTTATCTTTCCCTTTTTTATTCATGACCCGCCTCTTGAAGGCTACAAACTGGAACTAAAGTTTTTTTTTTTTTTTTTTCCTTTTGGCTAAATAAAATAAAATAAATTAGTTGACCAAAGGAGGGGAAATGTATGTAACTTAGTATGTTTGTATATATAAAATAAGTGTACAAATAAATATTCTTTCATATATACACTCCAACGAAAAGGGAAGTCCCAAATATGTTTGCAGCAATACATAACACCTTGAGTTGGGGGGCATTACAAAAAAAAAAAAATGAATTGATTTGCAAATCGTCCCTTATTAAACCCTATTTTTTATACTTCACATTACTTTGCTTTTTATAAATAATATGGAGTCTATAACTCCTATATATTAAAGTGAAATGAAAATAATACCCAAATTATTTTCTTCTCACATGTTGAGCTATACCAGCGGGTTTATACTCTACATTACCCTTAATTCAATATTAATTAGTGCTCTCCTATCACTTTCAGTAACAATGACAGGTACACATGAATGAAAGTAACAGCGAGAAACTTTACAATTTCATGACGTTAATATAGGACTAGACTAATATAACAAACTAATATGATACATGATATTCATTTTTATCACCGTCATGATAAGGTAATTAAACAAATAGTCATGAAGGTAGGCGCTATAAATAATATGTACTGCGCTCTATATCTCTGAGAGTAACAGATGTGAATAAAAGCTGTCATTCTCTTAAAGATCAAAATCAATATATATATATATACACACATACACAAACAAATATATGTATATATATATATATAGTGGCAGTTATTAACTTTCCCATGATTCCTAGGATTCTTTCTTTCATTACAAAACTTTTAGGAACTTTCTAACAATCGACTTAATTATCAAGATGGCTGTCTTAATTGATTGGTTTATTAATTTCACTGCTATATTTGTATCGCCAGATAGTAAATGCTTCTGACACATGATATATATGTGTGTGTTCAACTATCTTAAATTACCCATTAATACAGGGGGCGTTCTTGGGGGAGAGAGTGACCAGGTTATTATTGAATAGTATTAGATCCGTTTTTATAAATTATTAAGTGTAATTAAATTACAAATTAAATTAAATTATGAAAGGTAATAAAAAAAGAACGCCCGTAATTTTTACGAGGTTTGGTCACACTTACTCTTTGGGGACACGTCCAGTTATTAAGCACGTCATTAATCTGAAAATGATTACAAGTACTCTTGGGCTTAAATAACTTAAAGAATCTCTCTTCTTGTTGCAGCCGGTCGTCTTGAACCTATTAGCTAATTGTGTTTGGCGAGTACCACTTATCTTGACGCTAAACTTCCTATAACTGAAAACGCCTTCTCCCGAAAGCTTCAAGTTCCTCTCTCGAAAAACGATAATGTCTCCTCCCAAAAAACAAAAATCACGTCAAAAGACTAAATCTCAAAATATGTTATAAAACTCTTTCTGTACTCGTGCTCCACAATCTGTTTTTGAAACTATAAATAAGCAGCCACACAACCTTCATAAAATCTCGGATTAAAAAAATAATTTAAATTTCAAAGTATTTCATGATCTGTTGCAACACTTTCGGAAATATTCTGAAACTCAAATATGGAAATTTCCTTCATAATTAATATGAATTTATTTTCCTTCAGAATAGTTGCTGATAAATCATGAAAAACCTTTAAGAAACTCTAAAAATAAAATCTTTCAAATTCAAATGAAATATTCTTCTCTTTTTGGGAAAGTTTGAATTTTTAATTTAAATAGGAAAAGAAAACCGACTCAAATTAAAAATCTCTTTTAAAATGAAATCCTAAAATAATTTCCAATTTAATGTACTCAATCATCCTTGATTTTTTCAAAAATATAAACTGCCATTTGTAGACTATGTAGACCAAGTCAAATATACTCGACCAAGTCAAATTCTAAAACAAGTAACTTACCCAACTTCCAAAATAAGCAGCTAGTCATATCTTCAAAACAAAAAACTTACCCAACTTCCTAAAGCTAGCTAACAAAATATTGTTTTTAGTTTTTCTATCAAAGTTACCATAAATTCCAACATACAAAAAAACCTAACAAATAGTTTATATATATATATATCTTGATTAATTATTAATTTAACCCATTTAAGGTTCTTTTTATTTTATATTTGTATCCATTGCATTAGATTTTGTCAATTTTACGTAATTTATATTTTGATATGATTTTGATAAGGTGTAATGTTTAAAAATATTTATTAGGGTAAGAATAAACTACCATTAAAAGCTTTTTTTTTTTTAATTATGATTTAGTTTTCATAAGAACCCAATATTTTAATATAGCTTACTCAAAACAAATATTTTAATATAGCTTGTCATTGATTGTCAAACTCTCATATTGGCTAGCTAACAATAATATACTTGAGACAACAAAAGAATCTTTATTTAGGTTCGTTTGTGGTGGAGTCCAATTATACATTCCAAGAAAACTGATAATCATGATAATTATTATTAAAAAAAAACTTCCTACACAATCATTCAACTTTCATCTATTTCAATCTTATAGGTTTTCTGGAGGCAAAATTTCACAGCTCATCACTATGTTTTCTCGTGTTCAATGATTTCCAAGAAAGATCATGACAATATGTTGGCTCTTTTAATTTATTTATTTATTGTTTTTTATTTTTTTTGGGTTTGTGAAACTTATCTTTAAAATTTTTAGTAACCTGTTAGTACTGCAAGAGGAACTTAAAACCATAATATCCAATAAAATACATGAAAATTCATAAAATACATGGAGATTCTAGATTTTGCATGCAGGAGACTGTCAAATCCTAATTATTCCTAAACTTAACATCTACTTTTTATATATAAATATCAAGTACATATATAATTGCAAATTGGTCTAGAGGATCTTAATCAGCTGATCTAAAAGCTAATTTTTTTTTTTTTTGGATTAAAAGAGACTCATGTACAACAAGGTCATCCAATTAAGAAAAAATAGCTCAATTTTTTTTCTAATTTTTTTGAGCAAATCATCCTTGATGCGACAGTTTCGAGTTAAAACTAATGAATTTCTATTCAAAAAGGACTTTTTAACACAAAATTGATAGTTACTAATGATCACCAACTTATAATTAATTTATTCCCAAAGCCACTATCATTTCCTAAATAATTAAACTTAAATAACTTTATAATTAGCATAAAATGCGCATTGCCATGAAGCAAATTGAGGGGGGTGTTTTAGTTTAACTCCCTTTGTGTACATGGCCGTACGGATATGTCCCCTTAATGGTATTATTATTAAATTTTTATCTATAATAATACATTTTTTTAAGAGTTTGCACACATATCACATCAAAAGTTGCACAAAACTTTTTTCGGCTGCCATCTTGTTATACTGGAGTACTCTCTCTCTCTCTCTCATCACTTTCTCTCTCTATATCTACCTATCTATCTATCTATATCTCTAAAAAATGTGTCAGATTTTATTACAGTTTGTAAGTGGGTACGGTCCCTTCCAAAATGTGCCTCTATCTATTTCAATACTGTTATTATGAGACCTCTTATTGCTGCTTGTCTCTTCTTCCTCTAGTTCTCGTTTTCTTTTTTCTTTTCTTTTCTCTCTTTTTTTTTTTTTTCCCCATGAGAAAATGACTTCCAAGGAAGAAAACATTGAAAAAGCTTTAGATTTTGATACTTAAAAGAACTCCCACAATGTAAGTGTCAAAAAAGAGGCCAAAAGATTATCATTTTTTTTTTTTTGCAGGCCGTGAAAGCGCAGTTGTACTATTGTGGAGAATACAACATTAACCCACATGTGTAAATTGAATACTTGAATTTTTTAGATTTTGACCAATATATATATTACTTCCCTCATTATCATCGTCACATGTACAACTTAACATTTTGGAAACATACATTCTTCTAATAATATATATATAAATATATGTCAATACATATACTTATATATTTGTGATCAGCAACATCGTTTTATGGTGGTCTTTTTCTTGAATTTTATTTTTTTCTCCCAAAAAAAAAAAAAGAAAGAAAAGAAAAGTGGAATTGGAATTGATTTGTTGACATTAATGTGGGAATTTATGTGGAACTTTGTATGGCCAAGACAAAAAACAAATGGTGGACCCAATTCCTCAAATTATCTTTTTATGTGGACCACACCCCACCCTAAATGCAGTTGATCGGATCATGAAGAACCAACACACATCAATCACAACTTGCAGAAAAATGTAAAGTTTCTTTTTCATGTGAAATATTAGGAAATTAATTAAGAGTTTGAATTTTTTTTGACAATACATATGCATCACATTTACATGATTAGGCTTTAATTAAAGCACGTACTATATTAAATATTTTTCTTTAATTGTAATTTGTGTCTCTTTATTTCATTTTTACATCCTCTCAAACAAGCAATCTCATTTTATTTCAAATAATAACTAGGTACCCATCAATCCGTTAATTGAATATTCTACCCTCTCATCACTTTCATATTCTAAACGATATAATTGTATGTATATATACTATAAATCAAATAGGCGATGTACATAATATGTATGTGAAATCAATATCACAATATCCAAGCATATAGTTGTGATTTTCAAGAATTTCAGCAAAGAATAAAATTGAGCTTTCAGCTTTGAACCTACCCCAATTCAAGCTTGTTGACCACGCAGAGAGAGAGAGAGAGGTTACTTTCAATAATGGACCCACGGTCTTAATTATCAACAAAAGGGCTAGCTGCTTCTGTTAACTACTATGTGTGATTCTCTATTTTCCTAGAACACCCGTCCAAAGACGCAACTATTATTGTGTTTTCTTCAAGGGTCCTAAAGACCCTTTGAGATATAGCACAAAAAGTAATTGGGACAATTATTACCTACTTATGACCCCACCAATATTATCAAGATCGACTAAACTCACGCGCATGTAGGCACACGTAATTATATACACGCATGCAGTGACGAAGTCGAAAAATTTTATTAGGAGTTATTAATTATATATATACATATATATTTTAAGTGGTATGGAATTAGATTTAAATTTTTTTAGGGGACTTCATGTAATTTTTTTTTTTTAAATATCTGCCTTTTTATTGTAAAATAGTTGAGGAGGGTTATATCAAATTGCATTTTTATTGTAAAATATATATATGAGGGAGAAAGTAATATTGCATAATGATTTTTCCCCCTCACCCCACCTTTGTTGGCTTTAAGACTTTCAACCTTATCATCAAGCCAAGGTTCATTGTATTATAACAACAATATTGTGCACGCTTTTATTTTTTGTTTGTTTTTCACCACCCCCTAAGAAAAGCATTGGGTTATCAATTGACAAAATTGTACTGATGAGTTACAACCGCAGCCTTAGGTTCCAAAGATCACATTGTAATTCTATTATATTATTATTACTATATGTATACATACATATATATATATATATATATTCTTGTTTTGTTATATATAACCCTGGAAAGGACACATGCATTTTTTCGAACTTTCTTCAACACATTGAAAGGACCTTATATCTATGTAAAAGCATGAAGTGAAAACACACAACTATTAAAAAAAATAAGCATATATAAACACAAATAAGATATATGATATATTTATATATATCTGTGTGTGTGTGTGTGTGTGTGTGTGTGTGTATACACATCACTATCCATATTGAAGGCAGTCAAGGCAGCAAGAAAACTGTCTAATAATTGATGCACATCATCGGGTGGGCATGCAATCTAGGCTGCGCCCCATAATGCTGTGACAGTTTGAAAGTCTTAATCGATTTTTTTTTTTTTTTTTTTGGGGTTCCTTTTTCACATTGAAAATGAATAGAACACCTTACAAAAGTATGCATATATTGTTGAAGTGAAAGCATATTCTTCTGTAGAGATTGTACCCTATTCCATTCCCCAGCATTATTATCCATTATGTTAAAAACAGTAACTTGTGATTGTGAATTGTGGAGAAGTTCTTCAATGCCTAGTCAATTGTTATACACAAAGTGGGGGGAGGGATCATCATGATTCTTTTTTTTTTTTTTTTTTTTTTTTTTGCCCCTGTAATTTTCGATACTCAACTTGATGATCCCGGCTCTTTATCTCTTCTTTTTTAAATTTGTTTTTTGTTTTTTTTTTTAAGTGTACATGCGTACGCACCTCCTAAATTGTCTTTTTTTTTTTTTTTTTTTTTTTGTTTCTTTTGTTTTCTATACACAAGGATATATAGTGCTCTCTTAATCGCTCAACAACTTTAAAAAGGGATTTGATCATTCTAATGTCCTCTTATTTCTGTCAAATTTACGTCTTTAGTATTATGTTAATCGAGTAGAATAATAAATGTCACATCACTTTAAAAGTCATGTAATTAAAATGATTTAACTAATGTGGAACAAGAACATAAAAAAGAACAAGAAAAATGAGACATATAAGCCGAATCCCAAAATAATTATATCCATCACTTTTTAGTTTAGATACTATGCGTATATAATTAATATTGATGGTAGAAACACATTAATTAATAGGATAAAGTCTCATGTGAACTTACCAGATTGATCTAACAAGTTGTAAATTTTGTAAATTTTAGGGAAGAAGAAAATACAAATTAGAGAACATAAGATTTATACTGGTTCATCATCAATATATAGCTATGTACAATTTGGTTATTGGGTTTCACTACAAGGAGAAAATCAGAGAGATTACAAATAGAGCATGAGTGAATAAATTGCAATTAATATTTACTAATGGCCAAATTAGCCTATTTATGCCATTCTAAAAAGAAAAAAAAATATAAACGCACATTTAATTAATAAATACTAGACTTGTCCCATGATGATCAGATGGCCTAAGAAATAACCCTTAATCTTCAGTTTCAACTTGAGTTAAGGAACCAAATTCTAATTTTTTTTTTGGTTGGGATTAGTGTTCTTAGTTTCAGATGATTGTGCCAAGCTGAATACGATCAAAGAATATATATATATATATATATATATATATATATATATATATATATAACAAATAAATCATATTGATACCGCCGAGATGAGCTCGACGATCAGTCAACAATTAACATGTCATGAAACCTTCTTGAATAAACTTGAAGCACCAAACATAAAACGTAAAAAAAAATTATAAGAAAATAAATAAATAATCACCTCCCGATTAATATAAAGCATGTGCATTTTTATTCAATACCTTTCTTCTTACACAATGTTAGTTCTTTTGCTTGTTTGGTTAAACTTGAAGAAAAATCTAATTGAATTTGAAACACAAATTCGGCTGTTGCATTTAATTGGCAGGTAGGTTTTCCCCAAATGAAGGGAATTGATTTGAAAATGGTTAGAGAAAAATTACGTGCATAAAGTCCAAAGCTAATTATTAATTGAGGAATTATTTAAGTTGCATATTGGAATGTTTATCAATTTACAGCCACTGCATAGAACGACAAACCCTAGCTTTTGCACCGTATATGTCGATCATGCACTAGACACCAAATACTAATTACAACAAGTCATGAACTCCTTCGGGACGGGTTCGTGAAGACTGTGAGATAATTTTCAATCAAGGATATTATGAATATATATAAATTAAAACTGAGATCAAGATTCAAACTTTATATCTTATGATATTTGATTTTATCATTAAATTATAGAACCATATATATATATAATATTCATAAGTTACAAAATTATATACCCTCATAATAATGCAAAAAAAAAAAAAAAAAATCATGGTATTGTGACCATCACTAGTGTAGGATGTTCCTTTCCTTATAACTTTTTTACTTGTCAATATGGCAACATCAAATGAAAGCATTGCTTGACATGTACCAAAAATAGAAATCTCAAGATCTTTGACAATTTGTAGTAAACTGCAAAAAAAAAAAAAAAAGTGTCAATGCAAAAGATTAGTAAATAGGCATAATAGATTTTCTATAATGCAATGTTGTTTTTTGTGTTCTATTTGATATATGTTATATGGGATTGATTGGTTTAATTACTATTCAATATTTATTATTTTTTAGAATTCAATAATCTATTGTTGAATATTATAAGTTATGGAATTCAAATATCCCATCCCTAACCTTTTTTTTTTTAGTATATTAGAAAATAAAATGAATAATCAGGCCAAATATAACAGTTTGGTCTCATTTTTTAATTAACTTTGATACTAGTAATGATATTTACACTCAAGATGGTCTATAGTGCAAAATATTTAGTGAAATACAATTATCAACTTTTTAGTATCAACGGGATTATGAGAAAATAAATAAATAAATAAAAACCTTTAATTTTCAAAACATCAATTGCTTTATTGAAGAACTAGAAAATCACGGGTATACACAAATTTTGCTTTCACAACTGTTTATAACGTTACAAGCAAGAAAAATTTTAAAATTTAAGAATTAAAAAGACTTTAATTAAATTTTAAAAAATTTAAAATAAAACAAAATCCGCATTTAGCACCCAAGGGTATTATGGACGGCCACGTCAGAGAGGAGGAGCACTCAATAGCAAAGAGTTAGGCCGAAGCGGGGCCCGTCGCGTCGCTCCCACGCGCCACCTTTTACGCCGTGAAAAAAAAAAAAAGAGAAAAAAAAAAGAAAAGAAGAAGAAAAGCAGTTGGCGGACTTTTCAAATACTTATTAAAATAATAATATATTTATCTATGGGCTTTGGTTGGGGTTTTGGACTTTTGCGGGCAAAAATATTATTAAAAAAAAAAAAAAAAAAAAAGCGGTCCCCCAAATTAGGCCCGCTTAGAGCCCCCACACAGCACTGTACACGCGTCAACCCCACAGCACCCCTATCCCCTACCCCCCTTTTTGGATTTTTATTTTATTTTATTTTTATTTATTTTGGGGTTTGCACTTTGCCTTTAACGAAGATTCGCTCTCTCTTGGGAAAAAGAAGGTCCCGTGGGTCCCACGAGCCCTAGCAATCAAACACCAACACCTTTTTATGTATTTATTTATTTTTATATTTAAAAAATTGAATAAAATTAAATTAAAATTTTCGGGGTTTTGGCAATTCCAATAGAGGGAAGGCATGTACGTCCACAAATAGTAGGGTCCCACGTGTAGTGTGAAAGTCAAGAAAACAACCAATCGGAGAAGAAAGCTGGGTCTGTCCGCAACCACCTTTTCTGTTTTTCTTTTTTCCTTGTAATTTTTAATTTTTCTCTCTCTCTTTTTAAATGCGGATATATCTCCAAGCTTGTCGCTGTCGGCTGAAATGATTTGCCACGTGTCCTATTCTAGTTGCCTGACCCTCTATCTTTTGTTGCCACCTAAGTAGAGTAGTAATAGCAGTAGTAGTAGAAGACTCTTCTTCGTTGTAAATCCTCTCTCCATCTCTTTCATTAAATTGACCCTTTAGCCCCCACCCTTCTTATCCACCCCCTATTCCCCGTTCGAATGCAGAATATGCAACTTTTTAATGTTTTAAACAATAGGCATGGTAAAAACTTCACACATGTTTCTATTGGGAGTTTCTACTATAGAAATTGTCCTTTTTTTTTTTTTTTTCAATTACTAATGGAAGAGCAGAGGCTCTTTACGTTCGGAATATATAAACAAAATAACAAAAGAAAATGTCACATGATGATTGATGAATCTCTCATGTGATAGACTGTCGGGATGTTCATTATATAAAACTTTATCATCTAAATTGTCCGTTGCTTATCATCCGCTGCGCTTATCTTCTGTTAAAAAAATAGCCTAGCTTCCTACAAGCAACTCGATCAATAGAAATCAGATGAATCCGCACAATGGCATCTACCAATTATGTTACATTACGTAAGTGAATAGGGGTGAGTTTAGCTAATGAATTGGTTTTTGAGTTGTTGATACAAAAATCTCACATAGTCTTTTATCATTTTTTTTTTCAAAATGAATGGAGTTTGTAGCGGAATTTAATTTAATCTTAGAATTCAGAGTTAAAAAAATTATATATTTTTATATTAGTAAATTGATTTGTGGTTTATTTGAAATATTGAATATTAAGTATGAGTATTTAAAATTCTCAAGGTGAAATTGAAAGTTTTTTACAAAGCTAGGTAAATACAAGTAAATATAATATTTTAAAATATTTCAGGGGAACATATAAAAGATCAAGTTGTGAAAATATTTTGACTAAGGGGTAAAATCATAAGGAATCATTGGAAATTTCAAAATTTACAGAAATAGAAAGGAAATACTTATTTAAAAATCTAAGGGGGCATATGTCCCGCCTCGTCCGCGCTCCATCCTAGGAAATATACCGTCACATTTGCGTCAAGATTAAGCTAATTATATATAAATTTTCATCCTAATATGATTTTAATCATATATATATCTAATATTTAGAAACGTACTCTGTTGATGGAGATATATTATAGTAAAAAAGCTCATTATATTTTAGTAGAAAAGTTTCATCTTTTAACACTTTTATTCATGTGGTTATTAATCGAGATTTAAGATCTAATTCACGTGATTTAAAATAATTAAGTGTAATTATGTCGTATATGCAAGCTATCTTAGTTTCACGACATCGATTTCGCTCTCATATTGGCATAAAATGCTCTTATGATGACACACCTCAGTCACCGTAAGAATTTTCATTGTATATGTAATTTTGAAGTAAAGATCATACAAGTTCTTTTCTCGCATTAGTTAGCTTTTTTTCTTTTTTGTGATGAAATTAACACATGTTGTAAGGATAAAAGATGATGTCCAAATCATTCTTTATTAAACGGATTCTTGATAAATACAACGCCCAAGTAAAACTAAGCAAAACCTTGGAGTAAAAAAAAAAACAGTAGTTTGGTTTGAAAATTTAGTTCACGGAGTACTCTAGAATTCTTGCTTTATTATTCATTCCTTCCTCGTGTTATAATGTATACTAATCATTCCAAGAATGTAAATGCCGGATTCAAGTTTGTAATATGAAGTAGGCTATGAACTTAATACAAGGAGGCGTTTGGAATACTAACTGGAATTTGAGTTTTAGAAATATTTTGAGTGAAAATAAGTTAATTTTTGAATATATGTGTTTGATTAAAAATAAATTGTGATAATTAAATTGATAAGTTGGAAAATATAATAATATGAATATTGTTCTGTTTATCTCATTATTCAATATAATTTAACAAAAAACCGCCTCATTTCAACATGAAATGAGAAAGTTATAAATAAATCTTAAAGTTTTAAGTTTTTTTTTTAATGAATAAGAGAGATTTAAAAATGTGAATAATGTAAAATGATATACTTTTAAAGAAAAATACAAAAAAAAAAAACATTTAAAAAATTCCAATTGGAATGCAGGTACCAAATGAACAATAAAATTTGGTTAAAAATAAAATAAAATCTCATATCTGTAATGTATATTTTTAACGTTAGGTTTAACAAAATCACATCAAAATTTATGAACATAGAATGGATAGCTTTTAATAAAGATATGAAGATTAAGATTTAGACATCAGATCTTGATCTAAAATTTATATATAATTTTTTATCTTTTTCTGATAAATCTATAAATTCTAGGGTAAATTACTTAGGTGTTACACGAACTTTTTATAAAAATACCCATTAGAACCTAATTTTTTTTAATAAGTCCTTAAACTTGTAAAAAATGATACAAAAAGATTCTTAAAATTTTACAAAAACTAACTAATTTAAATCAAAAAATTTCATTCATATTCGATACAGGCAACCTAAAAATTTGAGATTCACTATTTATATATTTTTCAAGTCGGTAGAAAGAGAGAGAGAAAAAAAAAAAAAAAAAAAAAACTAGCCTTATTCTTCCTCGTCTTTGTATTTGGAGGCGCTGTTAAGAGCACACGCCTGTGAAACTAACACCAAACGTTCTCCAATCCTAACCGTTGGTCCAGTATTGTACGTGGCATCTGGCGGCAAGTAGAGCTGAGGGAGGGAGGGGGGATTATTAAAGTGACAGTTGGTGATTCATTTATTAAATTTATGAAAAAATAAAATTGTTATTTTATGGGGTTGCGTGTTAGGAAGAGGTGACGTAAGAGGTACGCAGTGTGGGCATCTTTAGAACGACAAAAATCCACAGTGATATCACGAACGAAAGAGAAGAAAATTTTGGACAAATGATGACAAAACAAACAGATCATAAAACCAAACCAATCCAAACACCACGCGGTATGTGAGGAGCGTATAGTTTTGGTTTTGGTTTTGGCCTAGTCCACTGCCGTGGTGTTTGGGAGTTGCGTGAATATATATACATATACACAGATATATATATATATATATCCATATATAACATTTATTTTATATATCTATTTACTTTGTGTGTGTGTGCATGCATGATTAGACATTCAATGCACCAATAGAAACTTGCCACATGTCCCGTAAAACAATCTGCCCCTGGAGTCACTTTGCCGGGAAGAAGAATTTTCATCTTTATTTCAGAAATACGATTACTTAAGAACTTTGAACGTTAGAATGTGGTATGTAGCTTTAAATGATTTATGATTATCTGCGAACTTAGTTTGATTCTTTATAAATTTGGATATACTTGTTGGTACGGGGTATCGTAAAGAAATCCTATTCACATCTAATGTTAAGATTGATCGTAGTTTTTATTTTTATTTTATTTTATTTTATCATGTTCTTGCTTTTAGTAAGACGACGAATTTAGAACATTTGGACAACATATAGGTGAGATCTATGCTTTAAAAGTTACTTCTTTCTACTCAGTTTTTAATGTAGTACTTTTTATTTATCTCTTCGACAGTTAAATCATATAATGAAAATATGATAATTTGACGATAAAAATATAATCAAATCAACAAGGTGTTTTTTTAAGGGCCCTAAAATGTAATAATTCTCTCACGTCTTTTTTGGTTAAGTTATTAATGAACTTAGTACAGTGCCACTTTAAATTTTGCTTCTTTCTTCTTTTTTTTTTTTCTTTTTTTTTTCACCTGAAATTTAAGGATTTTTACTTGAGAAGCGGCTATATGGTGATGGAAGTAGGTTTTTTAAATTGTTCAATTTCCCACATCGTAGAGAACCAGGGAGCACGTTGTCTTGGAAAGAAATATTTCATTATTAATCTTTGCGATTACTTTGATATGTAGCTAATTGTGTTCATTCAATAATATAATTATGTCGATATTCAACAGGATCTCTTGTGTACTGATAAGAATAATCAAACGATAAATTCTTACTTAACTCAATTAAAATGCTGTAGAGTTCAAATCCGGACCTCCGAGTTATATACATATATACAAAGATAAGAAAACAAAAGATTGCTAGCTAGCTAGGTAGACATTACCTCAATCATAATAGGGTTTACTCTTTTTCTTTTCCCTTCTTCTTTCAATGAACAGATCATAATGACATAAAAAAAAATTAGTTAGTTGTTAATTACATGTTTGCACATAATTAATCTAGTGTCAAAGATGAATAGTCCCCCCCCCCCCCCCCCCCCCCCCCCGAAATATAGAAAAGGTAAATTCCGTACACTTTGCCCTTTTTAGCCGGTCACTCCTATAATAAGGTACGAGTTGTGTAAAGGCAGTGATACAAATATATTATAGTGTGAAGTCGCCTCATATCAAAGCATTATCATGTCTTCCATGCAAACAAGTACGGACTTATTGGAAAGCTACATTTAGGTATTTGGTCCAAAACCTATATGTATATATTTCATAGTCTACAGAAAAGCAGTTTAATCAGCTACAGAAAGGAGAAAAAAAAAAAAAAAAACTACAGAAGAGCATTTCAATCATTGCTTGTGAAAAAATAATCATCACAAGTTTGACAGTATATATATGCTTATAAGTAACACTGCCACAAATTAAATATGGAACTTACTATAGTTTCATAAAAATAGCGAAAATTACGTACTAGCTGCCACACTGCTACACATGTATAGTAATAGTGCTTCAGTGATTCTGGACAACATTCATATAATTACCCACTAATTAATCCTTTTCTTAAAAAAATATATAAAAAAAAAAAAGAAAAAACATTCAACCACTCAAGAAGTTATGTTCAATTATAAATTATTTACAGTTAGATGTGCATCTATATTTTGGATTATATCATTTTTGAATAGATTGAAAGTAACATATGAAAGGATATAATTATAAGCCGTTGGATCATTTAAGATTAAAACACAAGATAATTTAATTAATTTTTTCATTTTTTTTTCTTTTATGAGATTTAATGAGATTATTTATGTCATCCTATCCCCAATTTCCTTAATTTTATAACAAAAATCCTGCTTGGGTGCCACATATAATAGAATAGAAAGAAAAGATTCGACCTAATTCTACTAAAATTAACTCAGTTTGATCATTCCCACCATTACAAGTTTAATACCACACAATCTATTACCAGACGAGGATCTTAAAATAGGGCTATGGAGTATGTGGGAGTATCAGATCTTGAACTCATCCTTAAGTGTAAAGAGAAGATTAAAAAAAAAAAAAAAAAAAAAAAAAAAAAAAAAAAAAACGCTAGTGCAACGCCACGCACATTATTGGTTAATCTTTTTTGATGACCACCATATTATCAAAAAAATGTGCACACCAAAATGTGGTAAGTGTGGCACAGCCAAAGGGTAGAGGTAGAGCCCATCGATGTGGTGGTGCCACAACATAGGCACGTGATTCACACTTTTTGGCCCCTAAACCTAACAAAGGCTGAGAGAGAGAGAGAGAGAGAGAGAGAGAATGGACCACCAAAAAAACTCATAACATAATCTCTTGGCGTTTGGAGCCAGGCCACCAGACATTGAAAGAATATGGATAACAGTTAGGTCTCTCCAATTAATAGAACCCAACAAAAGTCGTTGAAATGGGAGGGACTTGATAGGGGGGGCAAAAAAAAAAAAAAAAAAAAAAACTACTGTCCATGGCTGCTCTCTCTACTTGCTTTTCTTCTTTTTTAATCAATAATATCACATAATTTCCGCTTTAGACTCATATCAAACACCCTTAAAATGACACTCAGTTGATTATAATGTAACTCTTTTCAGTCATACATGCCTTTTGTACTAATAATTCGAATATTATATCTATATATATGTAAGTTAATTAGTTACTATAAGATTTTAAATCTAGAGACAATATTCCTATAATCATCTTATATATATGTATATATATGTTGTGGTGGTGGTAGTTAGCCCCCCTCAAAATATTTCTACATGCATTTAATAATTGTCCTAATTTGATACACAGAATTTGTATGGTAAGTATTCAATGTGTTGAAATCTAATTAAAGTTCGTATATATATGACTTTACTATGATTTATAAAAACTACCATAAAAGTCGTTTATATTTTCCAAACAAGTTGGCAGGAAATGGAATTCAAAATTTGAGCCAAGTTGAGTGAATTTAAATCGAATCTATGCCGACATTTCTTAATCAATATATTAATTATCATCGACAACGCTGATCAATGGTACTATGAGTTTCCTGATAAGTTTGCATTGAATTATACGAGGGTATGGGACCCAATTATGTAACGCTGAACTCCAAAACTGTGATAGATGTAATCGGATTAGGGAAAATCCAAAGGGTCCGATTACTATTACTAATCCCACCAACTAATATTGTTGATTAGTGATTGAGCAATAATAATATTACTAGTGTACCTTGAATCAGCGGTTGAAATCTCTTTATTTTATTCTTATTCTATTTTATTTTTTTATTTTTTGCCATTTTAGTCTTCTTTGCTACCAAACAAGGGCATGCATGTGTCGAGAAAATTCCTTTTCCAACTTGTAATGGCATATATATAATATTCCTAATTAAACAAATTATATAGATTTTATTGAAACTTCATCTCTCTATAATATATATATATATATTTATATATATAAATATATATACGTGTCCTTCCCATGTCCACAGGCTGCCAACAACTAGTGTTTGTTGGGCAATATTTGCTGATAGCTAGCAAAGCGTCACCCACAATCTTCTCTCTTTTGACTCTTCTTTTTATCATCAAAGATATTGACAACTTCTTCTAGACAAATAAATAAGTATTCAAGAAAACCCAAAAAAAAAAAAGCGATCAATTAAAGGAAGCCATATATATCTAGGTATATGTATGTATATATAATATAAAAGATCAGAGTCATGAAGTCTTCCATTTTTAATGTGAAAGGGTGAGAGTAAGTGCGGAGAGAAGTATAGATGTGTTTTAAAGAATGTGCAACGTTTTATAAAAGCAATTGGATTGTGACTTGGAAGATACTATATCCAAAGATAAACATAGGAAAGATAATAAAGAAAGTGTTATTTAATAATGAAAAGAAAGACAGCACTAACTCTAATATATTTTTCATATTATTGTAGTGACAATCCCACAAAGTGTATGTTTGGGGGAGAGCTTCATATTGGCTGTAGGATTCCAGAACGATCGCAACATCCGACGGCTGAAAATGGATTGCTTAAACAAATATTCTTGGTGGGTGAATTATATATTAATATATTTATCAATCCATGGGACATATTAAAAAAAGATAATTTGCAGTTCTTTTCTGCTTTTTGGCTTCTAATTTTGTTGTTCCATGACAATGATGATACTGATTCATGGGTAACTTCTCTATGTGGAATTTGATGCTTAGATTTTGGAGTATTAGTGCTTCAGAAAGTATAGACACTACCTGTCCTATGTAGTATATTATATTTATATATATAAATATAAATATACACAAATACACAAATATATATATATATGTATGTATATATAGACACTCCACTGATTAGATGATTGTAATGTATCTTTCAGTCAGTGTTTTTGCCGTGTCTGTACATGGCATTTAGGATATCAAAACATAAATTAAAAAAAAAAAATTCAAACTTTGCATGATTTGTCAGACTTTATAATAACTTAAGAGAGGAACAAAATCTTCACAACTACTACTCTTTAGGGGCCAAAGAAGAGAAGTGAACATCATATAGTTATACTATTTCTTCAGCATGCTTGCCATTTTTACTGGAGCACATCGCTTTCAACATGTTTTAAAAAGGAAAAAAAATAATAATTAAAGGTGCTAATTTATGAAAGAGAGAGACAGATAAATATCAAGAGAGAGAAAGAGAACAAACTTTTGGAAAGGCTAGCTAGTACAAGCTAAAGAGAGAATACTTGATCATTAGGGGCTGATTTTGCTTCCCACTTAAAATAGGAAAAAAAAATAATAATTGAACTTGTAATATATATATATACACACACATGTAGAAAACGCCATTATAGATATATATATATATATATACACACACACATCAGTCTAGACATGAGTCATAACCAGTAGTGAAAATTCGTCAATATTGCTATAGCAGTACTGAAACATTTAACACAGGAGGCATTCCAATATAGATTTGAGCTTTGACGGTAGTTAAGACTTACCCATAAAAGTGAACAATGAATTTATAAATACACACACATGAGGTTTTTGGTATGGAGCTTTAGGGTATGTTTGGTTGGAGGGAGAGATGGAGGGATGGAGAGGGGTGGAGGGAGAGTGGTGGAGGGAGATGAGAAATCCTTTGTTTGATTGGAGGGAGGAGTGGAGGGAGAGGAGTGATAGAGGAAGAGACTCTCCCTTTGGGCCCATCAATTTGGATCCTTTTATCAATGGGAAGATTCAACAAATCCCTCCAAATTTAGATGAAAGACAATTTGAACCTTCAAAAAAAAATTCTGAACAAATTATAAAAGGAACAATTTAATAACTGCATAGAAAATTATCATACATCCTTTCAACTCTCCCTTCATCTTGTTAAATAACATGAGAGATTTATATAATTCTTTCCATCCTTCATAGTCTACATCTTTCGAACCCTCTCCTTCCTTCCTCCTCTCCATCCCTCGAACCAAACAAAGCCTTAGGGTTAGGGTATCCAAATATGGTACGTTTCAAAATCTACTTAAAAATATATAAAAATTGATAGAATCTTAGCCTTCGTTTGGTATTCAAGTTTAATTCTAACTAAACTGTACCTTTTCATTTCAATTTTTATCTTTTTTTAAAAAGTCAACAAAATTTATAACTAGTTTTTGAAAAATCAATCAACTCTAACTTAAAAAATTTCATCTCCAACAAACTTATCAAACAGAGGCTTACATAATTTGACGGTCAAAAATCGAACTCTATAAAATACCTATAATTTTTTTTTAGTGTTACTGTAAAATTGACCTTATTTATAACAGAATGAAAAAGGTTCACTAAATCTTAAATGCAATGTAATAAGCCATATGAAATGGTGGTATATCTAGCAAAATGTGGTCCAAATTGGGTCAAGTTGAGTTTTTGCAGCAATGACAGAGGGGTATGGGGGCCTGTGTGTTTGTAAGATTGTTTTTGTGTGTTGTTCAATCATGAGATTCTTGTTTATGAGTTAGAGAAAGCAATGGCATCCCTACATGTTTTCTAAGGGCTGCTTTTCATTCCCATTTGTTTCATCATAAATAAAAACTCTTTTTTTTTTTTTTTTTTTTTTTTTTTTTTTTTCCAAATATGGATTTTAGGAATAGAAATCAGTAAGTGTATTATGATATCTCAATTAGATTGACACCTATTTAACATATTTATCATTTATCTATCTCCAATACTTTATTAAAAATAAGAAAAAAGAACAATAATCCAATATTATACAAACTAGCTACAAGACGGGAAAAAAAAGACTTTCTTTGTTTATTTATTAATTAACTTTTTTGAAAAATAGGGTGAGAGAGAAGAGGGACTGGTGGGGCTCTATGTTATCCACCTTTGTCCATATTAATTTACATTCACTAAGGAAGAATAATAATGGAGGGAGGAAAAATTATCCAAGCTTTTCCTTTCTTTTTTGATAAGTGGGCAATATATGTATATATATATATATTTTATTATTGTTATCATTTATATTTCATTAAATTTGACCATGAGATCATGGGGACAAAGTTTATGGGATCAATGATTGTTTGTAATGGTTAGAAACCCCAAAAGAAAATTTTGGAGATGAGACAAAAGATGACCCAATACAATGACATTTGTGAGGATAAGTAAGTGACCATAGCAAAGCTTGGTTGTTACTAGAAAGCCCAGTTGATGTCAGGCCAGATGGTACACAAGCCCAAAGAAAAATTTTCTCCAAGTAATTAAACAGAGAGAAATAATTTTCTTGTAGACAGCATCTTTTAAAAAATATTTGGAGTACATAAAAGATTTATTGAGTAAATATTTTATTTACTTATTGTAAATTTACTATATAAAGCAAATAATATTTATTGAATAAATGCTTTATTTACTTATCGTAAAATTATTATATATATATTTAATAGATTTTCTATTTACGTATAAATTTTTTATAAGAATGATATATTTTTTGAATAATTACACACGTTCCCCTTGTAAAAAGAACATTTTAAGTCTTTATATAATTTCTTTTACAAAATTTCATGCAAAATAATTAAGTTTTCTTGACAATGTTCTGATACAAATAATCATTAAAGTATACAAATAGATATTGTATTTTTTAGATACAAATATAAATATAGAAAGGCAAATATAACTTGTAGTTGTTTTATAAATTAAATAATCTTATACATTTATTAAAATAATAGCGTAAATTTATTAGAAAGTGAAGAAATTATATATATATAAAACGATGGTTGAACAAAAACCAATAAGGTTATGTTTTATATAATCATGGTAAAGCAGATAAAAATCATCTTCTATTCTATTTAATTAAGGTAGATATGCAATACTACATATTAAAAAAATTCATATGTTGAAATCATAACTCTAAGCTTCCAATCTAAAAGGAAGTGACTCCAAAATACTTCAATCACTATTTATTAAGGGATAATAATTTGAGACTCATTTCGAAAACCGAAAGGTGTATTTTGAACATATTCCTTAAATAGTTTATATCACATTAAAAAAATACTTTCAACAAATTTGAGAAACACATTTCCATACGGCAATTAGGAAAAAAAAAAATCATTAGGTCATATTTAAAAATAAAAAAACTAACATTTAGAATACTGTAGAAAAATGTTTGAGTAATAATGTATTTTAGAAGAAATAATTTAAAGGAAAATCAGTAAAAGAAGATTAATTAATTAATTAATTAATTAGAAACACTTAAAAATACAAGATTTTTTAAGTACTAAGTAGAGCCATATTTTGAAAAAAAAAAAAAAATATTGGACTACATAAAAATGTTTAAGAAATTAAGCATGTATTTGCAAAAAAAATATTGACTAAAAATATAAATTAGGGAGTACAAGTATTCTATAAGAAACATTTAAAAAATTAAATTAAATAAACAAAAAAGAAAAGAGATGGGCTAGTGTGAAAAGAGATTTGTTAAAGTTATGTGCTCATATATTTCTATAGGCTGATGTTTTTTTTTTTTTTTTTTTTTGTAACTGTTGTCGTTTTTTTAAAATGCTTGAGATTTTTAGTTGATGCTGCGTTTTCTTTACTCGTTATCTCTTTCTCTAATCACTAGTTAAAATTGTTGATTCGACGACGGTTATTAACAATAATTTAAAATTAACATGACGGTTAGACAATTATCGTGAAAAATTTTAAGATACCACGATGGTTTATAAACTGTTGCGGTTAGGCAATATTTCATGACGGTTAACACCGCCATCCAAGAGAGAAATAAGGCGACAAAACGTACTAATGCAAAGACTTTAAACGATGGTGTTTATAAAATTATCATGTAAATCTAACCTTACACGATGGTTTATTTAGTATACTATCGTGTAAAGTGGGGTTTACATAACGGTTTTTCAGTATAAAGTCCAACATTAATTATAAAAAAAAATCACATTTTTTTGTGATTTCCTACGGGCAGCCTTACCCATGCATTATCCAATACATGACCCATAATGAGATTAACAAAATAATAGCTACATTATATCAATACAAATATCATTCACTACATTACAAGTTTACATATCATATTTAATGAATTGTATTACAAATTTAAATCATTTTCCCCTAATCGAATCCATATCATCACTGATATAAAATTTTTTGCTTCACAGTAAGTCTAATCCATTACATTGGAGACTTTGTCCCTCATAAAACCTAAAACAAAAAAATCACATTCAATACTATCCTCTTGGCTAGGAGAAGGACAATTCGAGATTTTTGTTTTATAGTCTCGTAATTTTTTAATCCCTTCTCTGACTATAAGCTTCCAATTTATTAGGGCCCTAGCAAGTCTGTAAAATTCAAAATAATTAAGATGAATATCATTAAGATGAAATCACAATTTAGTATATGAAAATTTACTTGCATATTCATTAGATTAGTAAAATTGTCCCAAATAACAAAGCCTTAAAAACTATTGTGTTGGTCAATGGTTGACATATTCTCTTGATCAACAGACGACTCCACATCTTTCTTTGCACATAATATTTTGCTAGTCCTCTAGTAAAAGAAAGAAAAAAATAACGAAAAAGAGTGAGTGCTAATTCAGTTTGATTTACAAAGCATGCCTAAAAAATTTCTCCTATTTCATAACTCAAGGAAAACTCTAAACATCGTGAAAGTTTAGAATTTCAATTCAAATACTTGCCTGCTCACCTTGCCTTCGATTATTTTTTTGTGTGTGTGAGAATAGCCTTTTACACTGAACCACTCATAACTCTGACTAATTTATACAAATAAGTGAATTATGATTGATCTCTAGATGAAGAAATTTTCAAACTCCATATGCTTACTTTCTTATCACACTCCACTAATGTAGACAAACACATTACCAAGGATCATTAGGAATTTTTAGGCTTATAATGTTAGGCTAGTGTAATGGAAGGATAAGGATAATAATGTGACTCAAATCATCCTGAACACATAATCATCCTAGGACCTTCGTAGAGCTTTTACAACACTTTCAATAGCACTCTCAAACTTGATTTCAACTTACTTTGTCATCCACGTATTACTCTTTTATTTATTTATTTTTTTTTTGAGTTACTACACCTCAAACTTTTTTTTTAAATTTTAATTTAATTTAATTTATTTTTGAAACATGGCATAGCATTTTATTTTAATTAACCAAAACAAGCTTTTCACAACTCCATCAATTCTCACAAACTTTAGCATAGCTCAAAATAATTCCTATAATGATCAACATGCTTAAGGTAAAGAACTGAAAGTTTAGAAATTAATAAAAAGCTAGACTAAAAGATGTGGGTAATAAAGAAAAGATAAACATTCAACTCAAAAAGGTGACTAAGGATATGCATATATAAAGGTTGACTTAAAAGGCTCAAATGATCCAAAGATGGTCTAAATCATGTCCTTGGCAAAGTGTAATCTAGGATTTTCACCTCAAGTGATAATCAAACTAGTTCAAGAGTTTGATGAGATCAAATAAGTTACTTAATTCACACAAACTTTCTCTAAGTAAGTAGAATTGTTAAATGATCAAGGCTATGTGTGCAAAGTGTTAAAAGAATCACAAGCAAGAGAAAACTCATACAAGAATCAAGCACACAAACAATATAATATTTATCATTTTCTAAGAGCTATAATTAGTTCAACCTATTTTTAATCATTGGACTTTGACAATCAAACATAATCAATACTCAAAAATTTTTTTTTTAATTTTATTTTTTATACTTCTACCCCTGAACTTAAAATGCACATTATTCTTAATGTGTAAGCAATCATGAAAATAAAAAAGCTTATTGGAAACTTCCCTCATTGGTGCTTGGCTCCACAAGTTGACTCCTTGACTTCAAAGCTTGTACCTAGAGAAGAATAACAAAGAAGCAAGATAAATAAACAAATAAACAAAAAGATCCTAAAACTTGAAAATAGAAATTTGAATAAAACAAATAAAAAGCATGTCAAAAGCTTAGGTTGCCTCCCAAGAAGTGCTTAATTTATAGTCATCGGCTTGATTGTGGAGAATGGCTTGTCAAAGAGCGGCTTTCACCCATAATAGTTGTCATATTACACCACATACAGGTCTTGATTGTTGATGCCCTCAAGCTTGGAAAGATATGGTAGAATTCTGCTCATGGCTCCACAAGACTAGGCTTCGATATATGTGCTCGAGGAACATGAACGAATGATGCTAATGTAGGTGAAGTAGGTATTGGCCACATCGGATCTTCTTACATGTGATCACAATCTGTTGGGCACTAGAGATTTCTTCTTGTGATTCTTCTTCCATGGCAAAATCCTGTACCCCACTATCACTTCAAGAGTCGTTGTCATGAAACAACCCCAAGTACTCATCTCTCTGCATCGGCTCCTCAAGGTGGTAATCTTAAATAGTCTCTGTTGGATACTAGAGACTGCTTCTTGTAATTCTTCTTCCATGGTAAGTCTTGTACCCCAATCTCACTTAAAGAGTCATTGTCATGATACAAGCTTCTTGTAATTCTTCTTCCATGGTAAGTCTTGTACCCCAATCTCACTTAAAGAGTCATTGTCATGATACAACTCCAAGTGCTCCTCTCTTTGCATCTTCAATATTCTCTATTCGTGCATCGATAGTAGGAGTGGAATGCTACCAATTCTTCATGCTCTTAGTCGTTTCGAAAAATATTCTTTTCTCAAAAATCATGTTCGGCCATGTCTTCCAACATATAGTAGGCTTCGTCAATAGGCCATTGGAATAACGGTAAATTGCCATGTTCACTTTCAACCCAATATCTGGTTGTATCACATAAGCCATTGATGAAATTTTGAAGAATATATTCCTTAGAGAAACCATGATTAGGAAACCTGTTAAGCAAGTCTCTATCTCCATTAAGCACTATACATCGTTTCATGTTTTATTGGGAAAAGCTCATGAGGACCTGTCGATGAGACATCTTGAAGTACCTCAAATAAGACAAAAACAAACAAAAAAAATTAAAATAAAGAAAAAAAATTCAAATTAAAACTAGAGTTATTTGGTATCGATATAAGTAAAACAAAACAGTCCCTGACAATGGCGCCGAAAACTTATTACGAAAAATTACAAGTGCACAATATCATAAACAAGTAATAAAGTGATAAGTAAAGTATCGTTCCCACGAGAACTATCATTAGTAATTACCGAAATTATATTAATTCTAACTTTAGTTGAATAACTGAAAAGAAATTTTTAAATAAAAATAACAAAATAAGTAAAAAGATAAAAGACTTAAAATACTAAAAATCCATGGTTTCCGATTTCACCAGATTAATCATATTCAAATCCTCTAATCCAATTAATCATCATCCATTCTCTATATTGCCAGCGAATCTCACTAATATAATCATTAGTCTTTCTCAAGTATTAATAATTTATCTTACAATAAGCCCGTTACCACCTCTCAGTCTCAAACTCTAAGCCTATCAGAATTCATTAAGAACAAGAAATTCAAAGTGCTACACAAGTTTCATAACTATCTCTAGCTTATGACAATCTCATGATAGATTAAACAATGACTTATTCAATTATCACTCCTCAGTCTCAAATCAAATACCAAATCATGCAAAAGTTTATCAGAAATTCATAAGCATTAAGCACATATTAAAACACTTAACATAAAACTCGAATAGAATATCAATAAATTAAAAATAGAAACTCAAATAATGACAATCTAGATATATCATATCCCAAAAAAGAAAATTACTTCATCATAAAAATAAAAATCTGCATAATAACGGTTCAATCATTCTCAAATTATAAATATAAAAAGATAAGAAAATAAAGTAAGAAAACCTAGTTTGGAAGTGCCACAAGTCTCAAAAGCTTTCTCTTAAATTTTTTTCTCCCTCGTTTTTTGATGATTTAAGATAATGTCTCCCTAATTTTATAGAAACCAAATGTAACAATTAAAATATTTATTTTTATTTTTTTTTTCTTTGGTTTTTGGCTTCTCCCACAGCCAAAAGACGTCTTGCATAGAGCCCTAGAACTCCTTTTATAGCCATCAAGCGAACCGCCGCCTTTCATCTTTTCTTTTCTCTTCTTTTTTTTTTTCCTTATATTTTTTCCTTTTCTCTTCTCTTTTTTTGTTGCTGCAGTTGACGCCAGTCAGCCCCAGCGGGGCCCACGAGACAGGTGGCGAGTGTCGATTGGGAGGGCGCTGAAGCTTGGACACGTGACGGGCTAGAGTTCATTAGAGCACGCAGGCACACGGAACACGGTGGAACGTGCCACACTAGATCCCTCAAGGCCTTAGGGCGCTAACATGTGGACGGAGATGCACTGGCTGGAACAAGTTTCATGTACTCGCGGTCTAGGCCACATTTAAGGTCTATTGGACAGTTCGAAACGTGAGTGGCACGCATGTAACAATTGTGCGAGTGGTCGAAGTCGGTCCAAATTTCTTTTTGTAATTTTGAATTTCTTTTATTACATTTTAGCTCCAAATTGCTGTTAGAAGAATCGCATCCGATATCAGAGTTACGGCGCAGCGGAAGTTTTAAAATTTTTATGCTGATTCGGAAAGAAGCTCATGATGTATATAACAATAATTTGGATTCCAAATTTCTTAGATTCCGGAATTACTAGAGTATTTGGCCAACATGTCTTCTCTACTATTCTTGAGTTCCACGTCTCAGAGTGTGCATGGGCACACGTTCTATGAATCTACGTGACCGGTAATGCTTTTCGAAGTCTAGATCCCTCCTTCTCAATTCCGATATTCCTCGTTGAGAATATGATCCAGCTTCTTTCTTCAAAACTATAAAATAGGAACCGGTTAACCTCCTATGAAAATTATCACTCGGTTTAACTTTCCTCACAGTTTTGATTTAATGGAATTTTCTCTATTTTTCTCTCTCACAAGATAGCCGAATTTTATGAAGTAGAAGAAACCACAATTGGTTTTCTCTCACTCCCAAAAAAACATTTTTTTCCTTAATGACAATCACAAAATATATATATATATATATATAGTTTTTCAAGAATTCCTAGCCTTTATATAGAAGTCAAATCCTTTTCAAAATTTATCTCCTTCTTGAAAAATAATTAATATTAATTATTCCGGATAAATTTTGAACCAAAAGATCATACAACTTTAGGGGCTAGATTCATTGAACCTAAAAATGTTTTTCCAAGGGGAGATTTTTCCCTTAAAAAATTCGGCCACTATAAGAAATAAATATTGATTAGTGGTTTAAATTTTAAATCAAGAATCTAGACTAGTCAAAAAATCCTAGTCCTATCTAGATTCAAATTTCTTTTAAACTTTTCGAATTTAAATAAGATTCACTTATTTGAATAAATATTTTTCACAAATATTATCCATATTAATTAATTTAAATGAATGGAATATTTCAAATTTTCTTTCCTCACAAAAACCATGCACCTCTTTTAAGGAAAGAAAAAACCACTAAATAATCTCCATTATTTAAATCAATTAATAATTTAATGTTAGGAATATATTTGAATAATTTTGAGACAAAATTTTCTTCCCTCCACTCAATTAAAAATCGTGCACCTTTTTTAATTAGGAGAAAAAAAATTTGTCTTCTAAAATTAAATAATTCAAACACAATATTATTTCCAAAATTCACTTAACCAATCACATGTTGACAAATCATATTATTTGTCTATACAAATTTCACATGTCCAATCCTTTCCGGATTACATGTTAGAGAGTACTATGTCTTAATAGACATTACTAAATTCCATTTAAATTTATCGATCTCATTAGGAACAAATCCCGAGACGCTATATAGAACTATATGAGCTAATAAAGGGACCCGAAGGAAATATGTAAAGAGGCTCTTATAATTATGAAAAATTAATCCAGATTAATTATTCATCAATTATTAACTTCAAAACTATTCCACTAAAAGTTTGAAGTTGAACTCCTGTTTACACACTGTATTACGAAAGCTCTCTCACGTAGTGCTTTTTCCATGATTTATTCGTCGCTTGCTTAATCCCCATATGTTATCCATGATTGAATTAAGAGCTTTTTCCGTTTTACATTTTCAATCATTTAAACTTAAAATTCCATTATTATCTATTCAAAGAACCACCAATTGCAAAACCATACAATTGGTAAACCATTAGAGAACATAAAGTAAACCGATGGCCAAGATCTTGTTATAATATCTTTCAATCCCCGAATAATGTCTTTAAGTAGATAACATATACTATCATTAAGATAACTATGGATTCCATATATATGAATCTCGATTTCTTCATCCATAAATTATGCACCCAAAACACAAGTATATTGACCATGAATTGACAGTGTCTCACATGTAATGCATTAAAGTACATAAGTCATGGATACGAACTTAAGAAATCATTTCAGGATTAAGATTAATGTATGATAATAATCAAAGTGTCATTGATTCTTATAAACAGAATTATTAAACCGAATCAATTAACACTTTAGGTTCAGTTCAATGTCATACCTCAATACTGGTATATATTAAAGTTTCTACTTGGAACCTATCCGATGGTTAAGACAAACCATCCCCCCAAGGAAGTAGACAACCTTTATAATCTTATCATGAATAAGATCCCCAAATCTTATTCCATCGATTGCGGACTATTTATTTCGACTGTTATCAAATTACCACATCTTCTATGTATACCCCGTATACATATGATAATCCGATATATTACCAACAGCCAAAGAGTATTTTATGTTTGCTCAAAATAATCATACAATCAACAAATAAAAGTAAATAGGACACGTCTTACTAAACATGATTAACCTCCTCTTGTTAATATCAAAATGTCATATTTATAGAAAATCCCTAATATTGATTTTCTGTCCTTATGGCACATTTAGATCCCAATAATTGCTACTTTTAACCCTATTAACATAATTAACTACACATTTGGAAAAACATAATAAATTTGGGGAAAAATTAATATAAATTACCAAGATTATAGCAAAAATATAAGCTTAAGAATGCTGAAATAACTCTATTTTATAGAGTTATCAACCACACACCATCTCCTTTAATTTTCAATTTCACGTCTCATTGACAATACTACAGTATCAACTTTTGAACTTTGCTTGTGGTTGAAGTACATAGTTATGTAGTTTTTTTTTTCTTAGGTGTTGTTCTTATGTTATTTTCTTTGTTAGTAAGTTATAAATCTGCACATTTAGTTTCTAAACTTCTTTCACAAAACGTGTCCAAATTGATGTTACCCAGAAGAGAACCAAATCGCTTCCCGTTCTCATCAGATTGCAGAGATGAAAGGGCTGGGACGTGAGTCTGAGTTTCTCTACAGCTCTAGTGTAAGTCTTATTCATGTTTTAATAATAATTTGTGTTGACACTGGAATTTATCAAGTACTTTGTTTACTTGTCCATGTTGCTTTTGTGCTCAAATAAAAAAAGGTTTGCAGTTGAACCAAGAGAGATGTTACTACTTTAGGTTTCTATGACATCTATGTATATATTTGTTTGTTCAATAGTGAATGTTAATCTTTGACTTCAGTTGCCTAATGTGCTAGATATTAGTTGTGGATTTTGTAGCTTTGGAACTCATTTAGGACCATTGAAATATGAGGCAACTGGAAACCAAGCTCAAATGGCAATTGAGAGAGGAATCGCAGCATTTATTGGAAACTTCATTGCACCTTCCAAAAAATAAAAAATAAAAAATAAAAAATAAATACATGGATGATGTATTGTTCTCGTATTTTAGGTATGTATATATGTATATATCTGTTGATCTTTGTGAAGGAAAAAAGAAAAGTGGGGACTATATGGTTGTTTCTTGAATTTGTGATGACTGTTAGAATTTTGACAAAAAAATAAAAGGAGGGACTAGTCCCACAACGGAAACAAAGAAACATTTGAGAGACTTTGAAGCAG
Organism: Ficus hispida; assembly: GCA_025413025.1. Classification (NCBI taxonomy): domain Eukaryota; kingdom Viridiplantae; phylum Streptophyta; class Magnoliopsida; order Rosales; family Moraceae; genus Ficus; species Ficus hispida. Next base: position 30,556,233 of record CM046373.1, read on the forward strand.
GAGCATAAAGTTTCTGTTTCTAATTATCCTACTCAAATAACACTTCAAGAATTGTATTTTAACGATGAGGATTCCTCCAGTCTTACGATGTATTCTTCAGTAGCTGACACTGCACATTGTCATGTTTGTGTTCACTTCGTCTGCTACATTTTAAGCTTTGGAAATTGAGTCCTGTGAGGCATAGATCTTTTGTCCGGTGATGATCACCATTTCAAATGTTTACCGAGTTTGCAGCTATGCGCGGATGCATTTGGTTGAATACTAAGTCACCAGCTCTAAAATTGTAGTTGGTTTTCATATCCATTCTTGGATGTTTTTCACTTATTCTGAATACTCCACATTCTGCATCACTGTGATCAGGATTCAGCCGGCCGGCTAACCTTCATCTCCGGCATGTATCGGGTAACTAAGGCCTTCACAACTTGGAGACTTTCCTTGTGATTGTCATAGCATTGGATGATAAATCCACTCTCTTTTAGTATTCTCTTTAGGGTCTTCCTGTTACTTTTTGTTGTCTAAGTTACAGTTATCTTTTGTTATCTCGATTGTTGATTAATGTAAAGACTTCATCTGATAATGTAGTTTTTTTCAGTAACAAATACATGAATTTCAGTTTTTTTTTATTGGTTTAATTTATGTATGAGAAAATTAGAGAAATAATCATTATTTGGACACCTCCTTATAATTTTGTCATCTCTAATTTTAAAACCAATAATTTTCCCATTTCAGATTTTTTAATTATTTTCTTAATAATTTATGGTTTGAATTTCCCATTTTGTCCTTGTATATATATCTTTGATTGAACTTGCACTCTTTTATTTTCAATTTTTTTCCTCTCTCTTTAATTCTGTTTCTCGCTTTACAACTCTCTCTCCTCCCTTTCCTCCCTCACCGGCCATCTTCTTCTCTCTCTCCTCCCTCTCTGGCCGTTTTCTTCCCTCTTTCTCATCCTTCTCCGGCAGGCCTTGTGTCTCTCTCATTTTCAACTCATTCTTCGGCTGATCACGATTTCTCACATAGCGATCTCTGCTGCCACGATGTCGGCGTTTGAGGAGAGCGGCATGTCTCCCGATCCCGACGACTATCTACAGATCCTATCCCGATCTACAGTGTTGTGGTCTTAATGATTTCGGCTCCGGCGATAAGCGATTATTTCGCACCGGATCCATGAGGAAGGTTCGTTGACTTGGAGATCAGAAGCTCCAGATCCACGGAAATCAGCCTTGACAATCTCTCCGTCGAGTTCTTCAAGTCTGGAGACCAAGAAAGTTCATTGAATCTTGTTTTGCTTTTGGATTATTTTTTGTAAGATATTTCTAGATCTTTTGTTTTTTGTTTATTCACTCATTATTTGTCAACATATATGTGCTAGGTTCTATAGTTTATGAGTTCTTTTATATTCTTAAAATGTGTGTGTGTATGTGCGTATTTTTACTTTCATGTCTTCCCTTCAACACTTGGACAATCTACTTATTTTAATTGGGTTTTTGAATGCAGCTAGATCATCGACCATCAGTGATAGCGTGTGTTTGGTTTTATGTGGATTTATTGGTAAATTTGTTTTCTTGGTTGAGCAAAAATTTTGGTTTTCTTGGAAAATTGGATATAAAGCCATATCACTGACTATTAGTCATAAGGTGGAAGCCACTGGTGTTACAATACTTGTATTTTAAATCCTTTCGTGGGGAAGGAAATTTTCGTCATTTTGTGAGGTTTTAGTGACATCTAAAGCATGTTGTGACGAGAATATTGTACAATCTGTATGCATTCTTCTTTATATGCCAAGCAAATTAAGTTTATTTGTAAAGGGATTAAAAAAAAAAAAAAAGAATAGTAGAAAACATAAGTAAGCAGGCTTGCCATCTGAAGAGAGGAGTGTGCAAACTTTATGTGACGTAATTCATTTTATGTGGAATTTCCATCATAATTCATTTTACATTCAATCAGAATTCATTGTGCATTCAATCAGAGTCATGTTTGCATTATATCAAAATCTGTTTTGCATTTTATTAGAATCTATTTAGCCTTTTCGGATTTTAATATAATCCGTTTTACCTTCTCGGATTATGATAGAATCAATTTTGTATTATATCAGAATCAGTTTTGTATTCTTGGATTTTGATAGAATATATTTTGAATTATAATAGAATCCGTTTTGCATTCTTTTAGAATTTATTTTAGATTATCGGATTATGATAGAATCTATTTTGCGTTCTATTAGAATCTATTTGGCATTCTATCAGAATATGTTTTATATTATATTAGAATATGTTTTGCCTTCTCAAATTTTGAAAAAATCCGTATTACATTCTATCAAAATCTATTTTGCATTCTACATAATCTATTTTACATTCTATCAGAATGCAAAATTCTGATGACCAGCGACTGGCTGGAGAACAACGACCAACATCGACGCCAGTGACTAGGGCCATATACATCCGGTCACCTTTGTTGAAATATGGAAAAAAAAAAAAAATTCCGGCAACTAGAGACCAGCCAACGATCGGTGACCTGTTAGCAACAGGCGGCCGACGAACGAGTTAGAGATTTATGAAAACCATTCAAATATATAAAAAGGAGAAGAAAATAAGAGGAGATAGTGGTGTTTTTGTCTATTTACTATTTTTTTATTTAATTATTTTATTAAATATTATGAAATAACAAAATTATCAACTTTACTCTCATAGATGATAAAATTATAAGGAGGTGTCAAATTTAGGGCATTTTTGAAAATCACCCTTTATTCATTTAATTAGAGCTGTATCTATTCTTAGACAAATATATTATTTATGTTACGGTACTTACGAATTTATTAGTTTTGTTATTATTCAAACCATGAAGGGCAATTTAGAGATGTATTTCCACGAACCTTCATGATCGGGGACTCGGAACTCGATATATATAAGCCCTTAAAATCTTAAACGGACCGCAAAGATATCCAAATTCTAAAGCAAACCATTCTCGTGTGCATGATTCCAATCCAAATTGTGTACATATTCATTTCTCAAATGCGTCTATTGACGTGCATATTGAGTTGTAAAAGATTTTTGATATTCTGCCCCTAAAATTTTTTGGATTTGACTACTTGTTTCTTTTAAATCTTGGTAATTTGCTCCTAACGTTAAAACTATTTTGGCCTATTATATTTATTATGTTCTGAATTTTGATTGGATTTGCAGGATTAAAATAAATTAGAGAATGGAGATATTTGTGAGAAGATTTGAATTGAGATTTTTAAAATTTTGGTTATGTGTTTCTCCTCCACTAATCCAACATGATCCAACATGGACAAAGTGAGTCACTAACAAGCTGGGAGAATAAATTTCTGCAACTATAAATTTTAAAACGAGTCATCCCTAAAAGTTCGAAGGAAAAAATACAAATGCCTCAATTTTGTTGTAATACATTTCATAAAGTAAATATGAAAGTAGAGCGTATTGAGTTTTAAAAAAATGGTATTTTGTAAAGTTCATAATTTTTTTAATATAAAATCTCATTCAATTAAAAGTCTTGCCGACATGCATGAATATATACATAGTAATAATTTCCACAAGTCTTGGATAAATATTTTTTTAAAAATAATAATAATACTACTAAGGCTGAGGACATCACTCCATGGTGACTACAGAAAAGATCAAGCATGCACATATATTAAATTTTGTAACTTATGGAACTAAAATGATGGTTTTATTCAAAAATTTTTACCTTTGATAACTTATATTTTATTCTTATGATGCGTCATGAAACTACTTGTTCTCAAATGTATCATTTTTTATAAACATGTTATGTCAACACGCGCAAGGTGGAGATTCAAACTCTTGAATCCTTGACCTTTAATATAGTAGGGTTGTAGATTAAAACTAAATCATGGAATCATTTCACCTCTATGTACACAATACAATATTCTTCTATTGTATTCGTGTGTGTGTATGTGTTCGACAGACCATATATAAAGGTCTTTACTTGACCGAAAAGAAAAATCAATGTCCATAATGAACAATCAAACACCAAATATTTAATGGCCAAATGGCATCAGAATATTACGAAAAAACCAACCAGTTTTGAACATTTCCCTCACATCCACATATATATATACGCGTATACATCCAAACACACACACACACACACACACGCATATATGTATAAATATATTTAAGTGCGCGTGTAAATCAGTCAAAGTAAGTCTTATGCAGAAGTCAAGAAGATTAGGCTGTTGGGTCAAGGTTCTTTTACTACCAAACTAGACGATAATGTAATATATTTACACTCTACATTAAAGAATTCCACGTGAATATTTTACGTAATTGCACAAAATTTTGTGTGTCAACAAACTTAACATACTTACTCAAATGCAAGCGACAAAGGACAAGTGCGCAATCTTTCTACTTACAACTGATATATATATATATATATATATATATATATATATTTATCTATTTTTGCGCACGCACTAATTATACTTATTAATTTACCTAAACCCTCAAAATCAATATTAGTATAAATAGAAGATATATATATATATATATATATATATATATTACAAAAGTGAGTCAAAAGCGATCGAACTACATATTTTGACTCTTATCTTTTAATATATAATGAAAGAATTATGAAGTTTTACGTTATTATAGTAGGAGAGACCTGTAAAATCATTGCTATGGATAGTGCTTGGCAATCAATCCTAGTATGTCGTTTAATTTTCAGTACAACATCAAACATGTGTCGTCTTATATATGTCACCCTATTGACTCGGCCCAAAAACAGAGAGTATATATAAGATTGAGATGTAATATGATATTTATTTAACATAATAATAATAATGTAAGATAATTAAGTTTTCTGATGTATACGTATTTATAAGTTCGTATTTGTTAAATAAATATGTAATACTTTTAACTTCTATTCATTGTACACAACGGACCCTAGACAAAAACCATGTTCAAGATATATTTTACATATACATGTATTAAAAAAAAAATCAATAGTTGTAGGAATCATAGCAAAAACGATGTAGAAAATGCAAACTTGAATTAAACGAGGACCAAACACTTGTTTTTGGGTGGAGTTGGCGAAAGTAGGGGTGGGTGCTTTAATTAGGAGTTATCCTAAGAGAACCAATTATTGTTAATTCTTTTGACACGAACTAATATTTAATTAAAGATACTGGTTTCTTGAGCCAACAAATTTAGCCTTACCTACTCAAAGTACACGTTTAATTATTATAAATGGACGTTTACAATGTTGGACAAATATCTTTTAGACATGTCACAATCACTATTCGGTACGGAATAAACTTGGTCATGAGATTTTATAAACTTTACTTAGATGATAATCCACAACAGAAATTAATTACGATGTCATCTAATTTCATGAAATGGACATGTATTGGAATTAATAATAATTAGACAACAAATGTTAATTGTTAAAATAATTAGAAAAAGATTATGTACCTAAATTTATTTATCTATTTTTTTAAAGAAAAAAAGGAACAAAATTAGTACTCATATATAAGAGCTCAATGAAATCAAATTAGTGGTTTCTTATAATATTATCTTTGGCTAATTACAATTAGGACACACTTTCCTTTAATTACTCTCCATGTCTTTTCATTTTTTGTGTAATTAATAACTAATAAATTAATAATTATCTTTGAGCGTGCCAGCTATAATTTTGCAAAGTTAATTAATTAACAAGCTTCAGCTCAAGTAAAACAGTGATTATCTCTTGCTTTATGTAGCAATTAGTTTATTGAAGTTTGCTTGTTTTGTTTATTGACGATTAAGGAAGGTATTTACTTGTTTCTTAATTGGAATATTTAGTTCGTTTTGTGTTGATAAATATTTATTTTTGAGCCGCTTATATTCGTCACTTCCACAGAGTTCAACAGAAGCTACCACTATTATAACCTTTTTTTTTTTAATATTTTTAATAAGGACCACTATTATTGTAACTTACCAATTCGAGTTGAGAACGATCTTGTTTCCATTATGTACTTAACATGATCAGACAAATATCTACATATAGATATACACACACTCACAACTGAAAAAAAAAAAAATATATATATATATATATATATATAAAAGAGGAAAAATCCATGCCCTTGATCATTGAGAAAATGAGTATCTTATAACTAGTACTACAAATTATGAAATAATTAAGGTTCTATTTTTTGTCTAATTAATGCAAATTAAATTTTGACACTTTACTTAACTGCATTAAGATTTTCATTATTCAATTATTATTTCTTATGATCAAATCATTAAATTCAGATGACATGTTAAAGAAATAGTGAAGGGTGAAAACGAAAAATTAGGATAGCATATCATATATGATATCTCGATTCGTATTGGTTCACAACTAACATATCAGTTATGATCTTATCTCTAAATCAGTGCCAAAAAATCATTAATGCGTAAACCAGTTTTTACCATTTCAAACAAGATCCTTATATGGGTCTATATATATACACTCACGCGCGCGGACAACCTAATTATCTAAACATCTAGAACTCAACAATCAGAGGCAATATTGTATGAAGAGACTGAAATAAGCATATATATATATATATATATTGTATAGTTAATTTTTTTTTTCTGATCACGAGGCGTATCATATGTATATATAGATTTAGGACAAAAATGAATATATTATTCTTACATGTCCACTAGTATGTAAAGCTTTCAGTGAGACTATAGTTCAGCAATCCCCAAAAGGGGACAATTTAGTTAGGCCTCCACCGCCCGGTGTTCTAAAGCCAATAAGATTTTTTTGTGACACATGTATATGTATACATACATACACATATATATATATATATATGCATATACAATGTCTAGATTCAAAAATTGTACGGCTGGTACTACCAGAAAAAGGAGCAAAGTAGTGGATAGGTTTGGATGAGGAGAAAATGGAGAGTCGAAACATAGGACTCAAGCATTGGCCCTGCTTTGCTGTTTCCCTCTTGCTATAATTGATATTATAACAACTAGGCAAGTTGCTCGAAGGATATTTATTTGGCTAGTGTTTTGAGTGTGGATGAGAAAAGAGAGGCAAAAGAATGTTACCAAATAAACGTAAAAGTTAAAAACGACACAAGTTTTTATGTCATTTTTAATAAATATACACATATATATTTCCATGCAAAATCTTTTTAAGAGCTCTCACATGTTGGGTATGATTGAGTAGGATTCTACTCACTATATTGCTAGTGATTTGCTGACTTGGCTATTTTGACAAAATAAAAAAAAAAGTCACGACTACTTAGTTTAGTTGGATAAGTACTTCTAGTACTGATAATAATCAAGAAGTTTTGTAAACTTTATGCAAGTAATATTCATTTGTATGCTTCAAGATAGAAGCACACATTTTTTATAATATATATATATATCTATATATATGTATATGGATATACATATATATATATATATATATTGTCACAATGTTGTCACCATGACCTGATTCTGATGCAAGACATTCACTCTTGAAATGCAAGGAGTAGTGGTGCCCTTGTTCTCTTTTGTACTGAACTAAAAAATATATATTAATTGGATGACACATTCTTTCATTTTATGTAGTTTTCTTTCCTAATTAGTATGTTTAATATGAGTTTAATAAATTAATTATAAATAGCAACAATACCTAAGCATGATAGCTTATCACACACATTCTTTAAGCTGACAGCATATACTTCCAATTACTTCATATGTCATATACACTTCATCTGTCCTACATGAGATCAGACTATCTAGTTCTTGGTCTAATTAATTTGTATTACGGAACAATGCTTTACATTATCCAAATTTGATTTGCTTTGTAAAAGGGGTCAACAAAGTTTCGTGAGACTAATTCATGTCTTGTTCAATATTTGAAGTACAATTATAAGCATGATGGACAATAATTAAAAAATAACCTCATCAAGACTAGTTCAGCGGGTGAGAGGAGAGATATTTGAGTAGAAGTTCTTCGGTTTAAAATCTGGAAGAGTCTTCATTTTTCTTTAAGAGTGTGTTTGGTAGGAAACAAAAGTGGAAGAAAGGAGAAAGGTGGAGGGATTAGTGGAAGAATATTAACATTTATGGATTGTTTGGTAGGAGAAAAAAAAAAGGAAGTGAATATATAGAAGGGGTGCCAAATCTATTCTTCAAAACATCCTAATAATAAATAGTAGAGATTACTAGAGGTATTTCATAAAAATATATCATCAGAGAAAAGGCATCCCCCTCCTTTCTCATTTCTCTCACCTAGATGACCCATCATCCCCTTCTTTTTATTTTTTCCTCCTTCCTACCAAACATACATGAGAGCCATAGACCATAAGAAGTGGAAGCCACAGACTCTATATTGAGTATTAAGAAAAAAAGCTAATGTTAGAAATATCAACTCTGATCACAATATAAATAATTGCATATTGATAGAAATTAAGAAAATTATATCTATCAATTAAAAAAGACAATCCATATGTCATGTGATTGGTATATATTTAATAGTTTGGATTAAGAGTTGGTGTTTGTAACTTAAATATATTTATATGTATAAAAATATTTGTCATCGGAAAAATGCATAATCTTATTAGAAGTTGCTAATTACGTGTCAATGCTAGCTGTTTATGAATAATGTTTTCTTATTTTAATGTTATTGGTACAAATTTAAAGGTCTTTTTAATTGGCAAGATTTAAAAGGTATTTAGGCTATGTACTAGCTTCATCATTTTTCCACCTTCTGAACTAAAAAAAAAAAAAAAAAAAAAAAAAAACCTAGTTAATATATTTCTGTTAAACAAAAAGGATGAGCTGGTTAATGGTTTGGGAAAAAAGATAAGCAAGCATGATAATAAAGTCAATTAGGAAAATAAAATATTCTGTTAAGTTGAATAGATAAAACATCGCTGACTTTCCAAAACCAAACAATCTAGAGCTGTTTAAAAGTGGGATACAGTGCATATCACAAACTTTTTAAAGTGAACACTGTCAGAAATATTAAAAGAATAATTTGGCACCATTTGTTCTTATGTGCATATTTATATATATCTATATATATATGTGAGATAATAAAGAAAGGGTATAAGAAATTTCCTCAAAGCCAATGGCAATCCCAATACCAATTTTGATATGAAAACTGCTATATATATATATATATATATATATATATATGATCTGCTTCAAAAGTAAGAAGTCTAGACTTTAATTAGGTTGTGAGGCTTGTGATCATTAATGGAAATAACTCAAAATTCCTTTACATCAAGAAGTACTAGTGGGATTCAACCACAAAATTCTGTGAGGTGCTCATGTGAACCTTGGTCTGCTTTTTTTTTTTTTTTTTTTTTTTTTAATTTTTGGTAAGAAATTAAAATAATAATTAAAAAAAAAACCCAACCTTAGATCCAAGTGACGAAGCTAGTCAGCCACTACTTTTGAAGAACAATCTTTTTCAGAGGAAAATATCTTTGTCTTCTTTGTCTTACAAAGAGACACCAAAACATGCAAACCAATAAAATATTATTCTCATATCGTGATTTTCAGGGCTATAAATAGTTAGAGCTAATAAGAAGCAGAAGGCAAATCAAGGGCATTTTACTTCAAGGGAAAGAAAAACTATCTCAAAAAGTTATAGGCAAAAAAAAAAAAAAAAAAAACTCTCTTCACCACCTTCTGTAGCTATGGAGATCGAACGGTCAGATGCTGCGACTCGAGAGAAGTTCGGAGTTTTTGCTCGGGTTAGGGCCTTGCCGGGGAAGGCCAAGGACAAGGTTGTCAAGTTTGGGAAGAGAGTTGAAAAGCTTGGAAAAGATGACCCAAGAAGAGTTATTCACTCACTAAAAGTGGGTCTAGCTCTATCACTTGTTTCCTTGATATACTATTGGAGACCTCTTTATGATGGCTTTGGAATGTCAGGGATTTGGGCTGTACTAACTGTTGTTGTCGTCTTTGAATTCAGTGTAGGTAAGAAGACACAAAATAATAAATAAATAAACATAGGAATATTGTCCCTTAATATATATGTGCATTGCGGTTGTGCTGAAAATAACTTGTGTGTGTGTGTGTGTGTGTGTGTGTCTTTCTTGTTTAGGTGCAACACTTGGAAAAGGTCTAAATAGAGGTTTGGCGACGTTATCGGCGGGAGCTCTAGGCGTCGGAGCTCTGCACTTATCAAGTCTTTTTGAGAATGAAGGAAAGGCCATTGTCCTTGCCATCCTTGTCTTCCTATTAGGTAGGTATCTTTAAGAAATAAAAATAAATAAAAACCTACACTTTTTCTATATTCACAAACTTGTGTGTGATGTTTTGCAGCTGCAGTAGCTACATTCACGCGTTTCTTCCCAACGATCAAGGCAAGATACGACTATGGAGTGCTGGTCTTCATATTGACATTCAGTATGATTTCGGTCTCGGGATATCGAGTCGAAAAGCTCCTAGAGATGGCCCATCAAAGGCTTTCCACAATCTTGATAGGTGGAGCCACTTGCATATTTGTGTCCATATTCGTTTGCCCGGTTTGGGCTGGTCAAGATCTTCACAACTTGATTGCTTCCAATATGGACAAGCTTGCAAACTACCTAGAAGGTAACTCTAAATCTCTTTATACATATATATACTTGTATATCATTCTATGTTTTAGCTTCCATTTTGATCCACTAAGATTACTAACGACAAGGAATCTGAATGCAGGATTTGGGAGTGAGTACTTTCAAGTGTCGAAAGATGGAGACTGTATTGAGGCCTCTGAAAACGACAAGTCGTTTCTAAAAGGCTATAAAAGTGTCCTCAACACAAAAAGCACTGAAGAATCTTTGGTGAGAAGATATAGAATTTTTTTTTTTTTTTCCTCGAACGATCTCTCTTCCGACTATTGCAAGTCATTGAACTTTTTATTTATCTAAACATGAAAAACTGACCTCTTGTTGGGTCCCATGATATCTCTGTGCAGGCAAATTTCGCGAAGTGGGAACCGGGACATGGTCGTTTTCTCTTTCGACATCCATGGAAGCAATACTTGAAGATTGGAGCCCTTGTCCGCCAATGTGCTTACCATATTGAAGCTCTCAATAGCCATTTTACTAATGATATCGAAGTACCTATACTCATACATATCCGTTCTCTTTACAATTCCTTAGAAATATTACTATCATACACTCTTTACACAAAGAACATGAAAAGGAAAAAAACTATAAAATTAGAGTAAACATGAAAAATTATGCTAATATTTATAGTTCTAGTTCACTTTTACCATCTATAGACAACTGGCTTTTCATTAAAGTACTAAAAAAATAATCTTGAAAGCCAAATTATATATTGTCATTTGAATAATCCAAATTATGTACGTACATTGTTTAATAACATAATTTTTTGACTTTTATCACAGACGTCAGCAGAATTTATGAGAGTGATTCAAGAATCATGCACACAAATGAGTTCTGAATCTGGCAGGGCCTTGAAATCATTAGCAGCATCAGTGAGAGCAATGAAACATGATCCAGAATCTGCCAAGGAACATGTCGAAAAATCCAAGACAGCGGTTAAGGACCTCAAAACCGCGCTCAAGGCTGCGGCATTGGAGGACTCAGACCTCCTGTCTATCATATCAGCTGCAACGGTTGCTTCGATATTAGTTGAAATTGTGGACTGTGTGGAGAACATCTCAAAATCAGTTCATGAGCTTTCACAAATGGCCCGTTTCAAGAAAGTTGAGGACATTGCCTCGCCGGAGATTAAGCAGCAGATGTTGCTTCACCGGGGAAGTGTAAAGCCGGTTTTAGACTGTGATCAAACTCCTGATCGCGATCATGTTATAATCACGGTCCGCGACATGTTTAATATGGATGATTCCTTAGAAAATTTGAGGCCTCAAGGTTCAAAGAAGCCAAGAGAGGAAGAATAAATATTTGTTATTAACATTAGTGACTAGTGAAAAATAGTTCTCAACTTGTTCACTCGTTGAGTAAATAACTTTAATTTCATGTTTAGTACTGTAATTTCAAAGAAGGGAAAAGTTTTTACATGTCCCTCTCTTTTTTTCCTTTTGTCCTTTTTATGTTTTTGTAACAAACTAGTCCTGCTGTTATGCTATATGTAAATAAAAAGGCAGGGCAAGATTTTATTACAAAGAAGTACTGCTCTTCTTCTTCTTCTGAGTTATGTGGTACTTTTTTATGATATTTCCTTTTACTTTTCGAAAAGTGTACATAGTTTTGATTATCATGTGCAGTCAAAACAAGAGACTCAAACAGATTTGAGTTTCGCTTTCAGATATTGCATTCCAGTTGGAAACAATATTATAGAGACACTATAAAAAGAAGATTAATATGTTTTAATTTTTTAAAGATAAGTGGAATTTAGTGGATTTAAAAATTAATACTAACTATGAACATGACCATATATATATATATATATATATATATATATATAGGTAACCAACAATAGAAAGTGGATATGTCATGGTAAAAATTTGGGGCTATTCCATTTTGATAAGAAAACTGCTATGTGAGAGAATCCTCAACAAATGCTAAATTGATGAGAATGGAAAATTTTGACATTTAGGTTATAAAAAAAAAGATAATATTTTTTAATAAAGTGTTATCTTTAATATCAAATTAATCATCTAATAAATTTACTGATAAATTACTTATCAATAAAAAAAACTGGGTGGCAAATTCACCATCAAGTAACTAATATAAATGAGTAGTGCCAAGGACGTTTAGTTTTAATTTTGAATACCAACTTAAAATGTGACAATTTTTTAAACACATATCAATATATACACATATAAGATAATTCACATGCTATATAAATTACTACTCAAAAATTGGAATTAGAATTGGTATCTCTAATATTATTCAATATGTAATTTCCTATTTATTTATATCTTGATTTTCTTATCTAGTCATTAATATGTATTTATATATTTAAATTACTTAAATATTGAAAGTTTACTTTTTTTAAGTTCAATCTTAATAATGATAACAAAAAAGTAAAAATAGAATTAGAAAGAACATTACATATAATAACAAAGTGGGATAATGTTGGGGCGCTTTGGTATTCAAGTAGTTTTTATATCATAAGGTATTCAAGTTCAACACAACTTGTCACATGGTATAAAAACTACACAATGAAGTTTGTATCGAAAATCTCAAGAAATTATACAATAACTTAGAAAAGGGATTAAAATTTCCCCCAAGTAATTTCTGCATAATGTTATCTTAGGCATGTGTACGTAAAATTAATTCACGTACCGAGTGGCCATTCTTTCTTTCTTTCTTTCTTTCTTTCTTTCTTTTTTTTGGATACGTCATGAGAATTCCTATCAGTATTGTATTAGAGTGTACGTCCAAATTAATTGGGGGTTTGAATATGTCAAAGATCTGATAAAGTTTACTATATTTTGTGGATCAAAATTGAGCTTGTGTGGGAATAAAGCAAACCAAGAAGAACTTCTAAATGAAAATGGATGGCTGAAAACCGAGGAAGAAAAATCTTTCTGTGTGTCCTTAGATCTTAGAGAGTGCTGGCTTTTGAGCTCGAAGGTGGGTATTTTCATGGTTACAGTGGCAGGCACTAAAATTATGGAAATTAATTTATGGCACCTCTATTGCCGACAAAATATATATATATACATCTCTATGTATAAAAGATGACAATTTGTGTTTCAAAAAATATCAATATAAACACAATCCATTTATAAAAGAATCTGGTTGACTGTCAAGTATACATCTAAGTTTTTCATCTCAGTTTTATTTTATTTTATTTCTAAAAAGTCAACAAAAACTATAACTAGTTTTTTAAAAGTCAACCAACTTCAACATAAAAATTTCATTTCAAATCGGTTAAACACAAGTTAAATATGTGAGAAAGTTTCAATTCAAATACAACCAATTTAGTAATCATGTTAATCGTGACAATCGATTGGTAACCCAAATCATGACAAAGTATATATATACATCTATATAAATAAAAGATGACAATTCGTATTCCAGAAAATATTAATCTAAACACAATACATTTATTAAATATGTTAGAAAGTTTCAATTTAAACACGACTAATTTATTGACCATGTTAATCGTGGCAACAATTATTGACCCAAATTTATATATTAAAAAAAACATTCTAATTTTTATGTAATGTTACCGATCCAAATTATCAATTCTATACAATATATGCATGACTTGATTAAAAGGTATTGATTTTGGACAATTCAAAGTAATATTTTCTTTGGTGTAGTCGTGCACACAAAGGACACTCGGCTAAAACCATTTCCTAAGAATCTAATTTCCAGTGATTAGCTAGACTAATAAATATAGTACGTTTTTCTCAATTTTGTATTTTTAGTTTGGAAAATGCAATGATCACTTATCAAGCGTACGTACATTCTTCATATATAGTTAAAACACACACACGCACACACACCCCCACACACATGACATAGCCAATAGAAAAAAGGAGATATTTATAGATTGTGCATTATTGGTCACTGTCTCCTTATCACAAAAGTAGGGTTTAAATAAGCAGGTATTTGATTAACTGAATATACGGCAAATATATATAGTTAACAACGAATAATTATAATTTATCAACCAATTGGGATCCATTTGCATGGGTTATAAACATAGCACACACATATTTTAATATATATATATATATATATATTAATGTTTTGTTTGGTAACAAAATTTAACTCCAACTAAACTGTACTTTTTCATCTCAATTTTTACCTTTTCTGAAAAATCAACAAAATTTATAATTACTTTTTAAAAAATCAACTCAACTCAAATTTAAAAATTTCATCTCAATTTAAACTCAACTCATTTATCAAATGAACCCTAAGAATATACGTGTGTAATGATTTAAGGAGTGGAAAGCATCATGAGGGCATTTCCCACTTCCCATGCAAGTTGGTCATAGACGTCGTTTGCTTTGGCAGAATTTGAGCGGCCAAGGTTGCATTTGCTTTTTTATTCTTCTTCAAGCACACGCAGTACTTATGAGGCCTACACAAAATATGTTTATTTGAGGTCAATATTGAGCCAGCTCACACCTCATGAGTCCCTTGGATATTTGTGTCTTGTACCAACAACGTCCTGCTGTGTTTTTATGCGAGCACGCCAAAACTTAATGATGCACGCATTTGTGTACATATATATATATATATATTTGTATTACCTGCATATATATATATACACACATATATAGATATAGATATTATATGAACGATTGTCTGTATTACATGCCTACATGCTAATGTATGCATGCAAAATAATAATATTAGGAGGAGAAAATCAATAATCAACTTGTTTAAGGGCAAATCGCCAATTTTGATACCATGTGATATAAATTTGTGCCTAAAATAATTGATCTAGCAATGAATAAGTAATAAAATACAGAAAATGAATAATAGAGATGCTTAATATAGGTTCTTACTAAATACCGGTCGGCTACGTCTCCGTGGGTGTTGTGGTTTTCACTGTATGAAGAGAATTACAAATGCAAGAAAGCTTTGGAAAGGACGAAAAATTATATCAAAGCTTCTTGGAATTAGAATTTGGCAGGACTTTAGGGCATGGTTGTGTGTATTTCATTAATTAGCTAATTAGATGCCCTCTTTTCATGGCCACGGCACTTTTAATGTACAGTTTACTTATTTAGATCAGTTAACTCTCCACACTTTTTTATAATTTTTGATTGATGATTGATTTTCTGATGTTTTTCCCACTTGTTAAGGATGATTAATTCTCGTTAATTAATTCTCATAACTTGAGATTTAAATATTTCCACGGGCAGTTTACAATATTCCGAGGAGTAGTCGACTAAATTCTTCTTCGCTGTTGACTCTAACGTGGGTCGATTTCATTCATAATTTTTCCTTTAACTTGCTGGTCATTATTGATCTATAATAACACGTGAACGGTAAAAATTAAGGTACAAAATTAACCCTCCACACATATTTTCTTTCTCTCGAACTCTTTAATATAGATATAGCTATAGCTAGCTATTCAAGTATTGAAAGCATTTACAGAGCACTACTTGACAACAGTTTAATTACATTATGCGGACCATGTGTTCCGGATTGTGAAATAGATATTATTTATTTAAGCAATGTATACATATATACATTTGAATTGTGAGTGGTATGTAAATTATATAAATAATTATGGGGGTCACCAATCCTATATAAATCCTCATTTATAATTAGCTCATCTAATTAATTAGACTATGCACGTGCAACAGACGGGAACGTTATAATATATTTTTCTCATTATAAAAATTAAGTACTAATATTTATTAGAATATCTAAAAATCGTATCAATTTTTCCACTTAATTATTGATCAGCACGTAGAACCCACCTTTTTGTCCCAAATTATTCGTTCAAAAGCAATAGTGCAACTTGACATATACTATTTTATTATATCGAGTAAAGGACAACATCTTCAAAGCTTTCACCACTCAAAAAAGTTCACGCTCAATTGGAAAAAAGAATCTGATTACTTGAAACTTTTGGCAGCGAATCATATAGAATATGCTTATTTCATGTTTACTTAGCTAAAAAATGATTTCTTAGGTAATTAGAAAACAAACACAATAAGTGATTACAGCAGTAATACTATACTTGACTCTATCTAAAAGTGTAGTATTCGAATCTCCCACCTTAAACTTAAAAAATAAAAAAATAAATAAAACAAGCATTATGATACAAATTAATTTAATCCTTATTATAATTCTGAGTATTTAACATTTGGATGACATAACCAATTATATATCTCTTTGAGGACATGATTCGCATTATGAAAACAATGCACATTCTAATTTCTTTTTGAAGCTAATAACTCAAGTAGATGATATTATTCTACTAAAAATAAAAGAAGGAAAAAAAAGTATAAGACTTCATTAATTTTTATACATCTGTAGATACACACACAAATAAGCACACGTATATAAATCTGAAAATGAAAATTTGCCATTATCATCAATGCGGATACATATAAATACGTGTATACAATATACATATTAGTTGTGAATATACAGACAGTCTAAGAGCAGCACAAAACTCGGTGGAGAGGGCATGCATATATATATATATATATATATATATATAATTCAACTCAGATTCAATTTTTACATGTAAAACTTCATATAGAATTTTAGTTGTCCTCTAAATAAGAAATAAAGTAATTATATCTTCGCTTAGTAATAGAAACTTATAATTGAATCTCTGTTTAACCAAAAATAATCTTTTATATACGTACCACATATTATAATATTGTGTCTTCACTGAAAAAAAAAAATCTCCATTTTAATCATTGCAGTCACGTAAGTACGAGTAAATTACACATATTGTCCAGAAAAATAAAATTTTTTCCAAACAAACTTTTGCCATTTCCCTTTGAAAAAAATAAATTAATATACTCATAGTACAATTCACATATATTTATAGAAAAAATGCAAGAAAATGTGAAACAAGTTTCTACTTTCTCTAAGAACTCTTAAATTTAAAATTTGCTCTAAGAACTCTTAAATTTTAATTAAATTAGAGTATTTCTAAAAAAAACTTAATAAATGAGAGGGCAGCCGTGGCTTCAATCCCACAGTCTGAAAAGACACATTAGAAAGCTGAACATCAATCTTTGCTACTATGATTTACACATGGAATCATCCAATGACAAGAAGTTAATCAAATTAATAAAGTTAAAAAAATAAAAAAAAGAATTAAAGAAAACTATGCAAAAGGGCCAATGCTTATCTCAGAGGTCAGTAGAGTTGTTCTCCGTTGTCTCCCACTATTTTGCTTAATAGGAATATAACAGCAATCCCAGAGTTCATCCCACATTATAAAGCTGAACATTTTGTACTATACTAGTATTGTCTTCAAGTAATTAAATTACTTTTAACCAAGACAAAAAAAAAAAAAAAAAAAAAAAAAAAAAAAAAAAGGGGGTCAAATTCATGGCCAAGCTTGATCTGGACAGTATTAAATGTTTCAAAGTACAGTGAAATCTATATCTGTGTTAAGCATAGAACAACGTGACTAGCACCAAATGTTGTTGAATAAAATCAAATTATTTATTTTGGTGGATATATACACATGATATACGTTTATGTATGTATGTATTATGTTTATGTGTATATAACCACAAATGTGTCTGTGTCTGTGTCTGTGTCTGTGCATGAACTTGGAACATTTTTACTGGTGACTTAAGGCATACATTACAATGTGCATGAACTTCTGCGTTTTCAGTTTTGAGCACAAGAGAGCCAAAACTAAGCAGAAGTTTTTTCTTTTTCTTTTTCTTTTTCTATAATAATAAAAGCTAGGCAGAAGTTGATTTTTGGTTTAAGAAACAGGTACCAGAAAAAACTAGTGTCACCATTGTCGCAATATTTTAAGTTAATCTCTTATATATATTTATATATATGTTCAAACAAAGTGGGTAGCACATGCAGAACAAACATTCACTTTTGCTCACCCTAATCTCAAATTTATTGATTTTATTTATTATTAACCTTAGTCAGACCACAAGTTGCACCACAAGCATAACACTATAAATATGTGTACACACATAGATGCTGCTTTTCTAACGGTGTTTTTTTTTTTCTTTTTTTTTTTTTTTTTGGGTTGTTTTGTTTTCTAGTTGTAATTTTTGGTTTTTTATTTTCTAATCATTTTGCTTTGATTGTTTTATTATTTTTTTTAACTTATTTAAGTTATTGCGGTCAATTGGAATGAAAATGTTCATTAGTTCATAGCCCTTTGTATAATTTGTAATTTTTCAATTAATAATATTTTGTTTTTACCTATTCATTTTATGTTTGTATTTTTTATCTTATATTTGTATTTAAAAAGAGAACACAAGTACATATTTTTCTATCTTTCCTAGTTTTTTCTTTACCATTTTGAGGGGGGGAAATCAAATTCACGTCGTTCACGTCGACATCCTCAACTTTCATGGTAAAATTTGCTAGTCTTAAAATTTAACTTTCATTTTGTTTTTTTGTATTTTTTATCTTATGTTTGCATTTCAAAAGAGAGCACAAGTACATATTTTTCTATCTTTCCTAGTTTTTTCTTTACCATCGTTTTGAGGGGGGAAAATCAAATTCATGTCGACATCATGAAATTAAAATTTAATTCGACTAGTCTTATATTAGACTTATTGAGAGAGGAGGAACCGAACGTTATCGAAGTGGGATTTTAAATTCTCAGTTTTTAGACGATCAAATTTTCAATTTTTGGACACAGCGAACGCTACAAGCGTACGTTAACATTTTCGGCGATTAAAAGCGAGATGAAAGCACATGCAGATATGATAAAGAGTATTAATGTCCAAGCCAAAGGCAAGCAGTTGTTAAGCTTGGCACGTTCGGTCGTAAGCTGTTCGGTCAACAATAACAACAACAACACATATACATATTCGTATTCACAGATGCAAATCTATATTTCACAACACAGTCATCAACTGTTTTCCTACAAGAGTATCCTTTACATGGAACCGTTGGAACATCGTCAACTCCTCCAAAGAGTGCATTTTTCATTTGTATTAAAAAAACTATGTATGTTCTTCCATTACGTTTGGATTTCACTGTCTAAACTAATAGGCTTGAGTAATATACATCCGATATGATTAGGGGGGGAAAAAATGAAATAAGCCTAAGAAATGAAGAAGTATGACAGACTCAAATACCTACAAGACTAAAAGCCTGTTAGGAACAATAGTTGGATTTGAAGGTTTGTAGGTTGAAATTATAACATATTTTAAGTTGAAAATAAATTTTTGATATAGAAAATAATGTGAGAATTTACAATGTGTTCGGAAAAATATATATATATATTATCAATTTTATTTCATTATTTTTCATCGCTGTGAGAATTTAGACAAAAGAATTTACCTTATTTTGACTTAAAATAAAAAAGTTTTGAACTTTGAAGTTTGAATTTTATGAAAACTTAAGATAGAGAGTGATGTGTACATTTGGGAGTTTTTGGAGTTAAAATAAGCAAAATTTCAGTTGGAACTAGTGTTCCAAGTGGGCGCTAATTAAATACACACAAGGACTTGACTGAGACTGACTGGTTAAGTTACCAGCCATAACATGGCAACCAAAATTTGGATTTCACTGACTAATTTCGCGTGTTTCAGTAATAAATACAACATCTTAGAGAAGACAGAGGCGACTTCTAGGTAGTTAACAAGCATAATACCTCCTATATGGCTATAACTATATACCTACGCTAAAATAATACACAGATTACAGAACAGACTGAAGCCGTGCCTTACCAGCCATAAATTGGATTTTCAACCTGTGGGGGCAAGAGATGCAGGTCTTTACAATGTTGTTTGTCGTAATCACGCGTCCCCGGTATCGCTCCGGTGCAGAGTCTAAGGAATTCGTTGCCAGTAAGACAGTAATGGGCAAATGCCAATCCTCCGTCGACCATTTCCGTCAGATTGGGCATCGATAATGATCTCGTCATTAACATATTTACGTTTTCTCTGCTCAATTTGTTACCTTCGTTATTGTTCAGGACTTTGCTAAGATCGGAATACTCCATGAATCTTTGGGTGGCAGCCTCCCACGATAGGTTATATCTTTCCTCCGGAGTAAGGGGCTGGGGTTCATTTGCCAATGCTTCCTTCACTTTGGCCACAAAGTCCTCGGATGTCTTGTAAGTTAAGCAATTAGGAAAGGATCGGAAAAACTCGTTCGAAGGGTGGTCCGCACAAACTACAAATTTCCCCATGGCCAGTGCCTCGGCAGTAGCCGTGCATAGTACATCACTGATGCTGGGGTTTATGAAGACTTTGTACCTTCAAGCAAACACAAGAGGAGCTTTTTAGATGATAAATACGTTAAAAGAACCGAGCAGCATAAACAAAGCTGGTTCACACCATTGCAGAAAAACGTTGAAGTAAAAACGGATTTCCAATGACTTCTACCTGTGAAGAGAATCATCTGCGTGATCTCTTCCTTTCATAAAATTGAGGTTCAAAGCCAACTTTTTAGCCGTACTCTGAACTTCGTGGGCATCCTCTCCATTCCCAAACACGTCCAACTTGAAGCCATTAAGTTCGCTTTTGTGTTTCGCCAACAAATCTATCAACTCCCTGTATCCCTTTGCCCAGACCATCTTTCCCAAGAAATATGCTCCTTCTGAGAAAGCCTGCTGTCCCAGTTCCCTTTCTGCAGCAATCTTTTCTCCTATTTTCAAGAATTTAGGATTTACGCCGTGAACATTGCAAACCACGGATTTAGGTAAATCCTGTGTTGCAGCTGAAAGGCGAAGAACCTAGATAAAGATCGTACGAGATTAAGTTTACATCAAGACAGGGAACGAACCTAGAATCATAAAATTAAAAAGGAAAAGTGCAAAAGCAAACAATGAAAAAGCAACTAGAAAACTTTTAATTTAAATGGAAGACCTCGGACACAGTCCTATATCTAATATAGTATACTAAAATATACCTTGTTACAGTATGCTCTTGTGACCCAATTGTTAATATGTTTCACGAAGAATGCTTGGAGAGCCCCATTCTTCTCCCTCTTGATATATTCCAAATAATTTGTGTGGACAACCCCAACAACATGGTTAAACTTATCAGTCCAACGCTTACCATGATGATACCAATTGAGATGTTCTGGTTCTTCCAATATAGCAATGTCCGCATCCTTGGACAGAATAAACTGAGAAGTATCTCCAGCTGGTATTATGCTTCTCCTCTCTTTTGAGAACTTGAGAAGCAACAACAACACAAATCAGATATCGAGCATAGCTCAACAAAATATGATTTCTATAAATAGAAAGCAACATTTTTCCCCAAAAGACATACCTTCCCAGGATAAAATGAGATCTTAAAATCAGCTCTGAAACCAACTCTTTCCTCAAGCCAGTTGCGGATATAAGTTTCCTGTTCTTCTGGTGAACTAAAAGTGACATTGATGGGATACACTAGCTCTTGATCTGATTTGCAGAGCCATGGAACCAATAGTGTCACGTTTTGCTTTGCTGATTCTGCAAGATATGCAGCACGGAACAGTGGGTTCACGGCTGTTCCAGTCATCCAAGGAAGACTAGCAGTTGTAACAATGGCAACATGCCTTTTCCGGTCTGATGAATAGTGATTTGAATGGTCCGTCCAGAAGCCACCCTCATAATGATGTCCTGTACTTTGAAGCACGCTGGCTATCCTTAAATCCAACTCATCGTTTATGTTTTCATTCTCTAAAATCGAAGATTCTTCTGGAGAAAGAGAGCGCAGTAAAAGCTGATTTCTGCGTTTGCTGCATAAGTTTTCCACTATTTTGTCACATAGATCTGCAATCATTTTGGAAATACAATGAAAACTCAACAGAATAAGTAATGATCTCCCATACACTCTCAATGTATATGAAATAAACATTATTGCAGTAAATCTGAACTCAAACGTAATCGTTTAAACATAGTCACTCGTTGTAATTTGATTTTAAATTAAGCAGTTTTGGATGTAAAGAACTACTTACCCTTTCTAACGCCAAGCTGATCCAAGAATGGCCCAGATTGCCTAACCAAAGATGCCAAAAGCTCAGATACATCCAATGGTGGTACTTCCTATATCAGGTAAAAATGAGAGAGATTAGCAAGCGACATTTCTAAAAAGCTTTCTCTATGCAATGAGGTGAATGGTAAAACTAGCCTAATTCATTCGAATGAGGCAAAACTACACCTAACGTTCATCTATTAACCTTGATACTTAAGACAATGATTACTAATAAATCCAGAAAGCAAATTTAAATCAGATACTCTGTTTGAATTTTCAGTTTTGCAATTACAATTCTCAAGACAATATTTCGTAATAGAAAGAAAGGAGGAGAGGAAGACACGGGTATCTGAGGGTATAAGAAGGTTCATACAACAAAGATCACTGAGACGGTGAAAGAAGAGAAAATGAGAGGGAAAGAAATTTCAAATATGTTCTTTTTCAGCCTTTCACGACAAGGTAGGAAGAAAAATAATGAGATTAAAATTTCAAGAAATTAATAGTTAAAAAAAAACCACTAATTTTTTCAGACAATAACCACCTCCAATAAGGTGTTCATCGTCTTCAAACAAAAGCACAAGTGGATGCCTCTAACACTCAACTTGATTGACTCAATGAAGTCATAGCACCAACTAGTACAGGTTAACCAATTGATAACTCCTGATAGCAAAAGAATCCATTACACAGCCAAAATATGTCAAAGTAAGCAATTTTGTAAAATAAAACTCAACAAAAGGAGGGTAAAATTCTGTGGACGAAATACCAACCTTTGATTCCTGAGGCTCCTTGTAAATTGATTTCTGAAACAAAAACATAAGTTCGATAAACATAATTACGGTCATTTCCTTCAAATGCAAGATCAATATCAGTACTTCCACATATGGGTATCACCTTCAGAACATTTGATTAGATCATCTAAAACAAGCAAAATGCTCTACGTATATGTATGATGATCATAACATGTGATTACACCATGTAAAATAAGCACAATGCATGGTGATTAAGCTCCAAATGATCTATCATGTTAGTTCAAGTGGATCAGGTGCTCTTTGGATGTTTTCCATCTCCCATAAAATTGCCTAAACCAAACGTATCATCCTAAGATATTGTATAGTTCATAAGTTGCAGGATTGAACCTGTAGAGGCTTCATAACATAAATACAAGCTCACAAAAGTAGTTCCAACAACCAAGATTCTCAAAGCTTAAATTTACTCCTTTGACAGGATAACTACGAGGTTCTTGAGAATACCGCTGAATGTGCCTCCTCTCACACACGATTTTTTATATATCTATATAGGAACAGAATTTTGCACTTCAGTTATTCAGCCAATATTCACCTCTCACTCCCAGTTCGTTATTTCCATAACTTAAGGCAGGCAATATATCACCTACAGATGTTAAGTGAAAAAACCATCCAGCTATAGTTAATCCATTCACATGACTCTGATCACATGGATTGACTAATTAATGCACCACCAACATGGATCAAAAGATTCCACTTTGCTTGTGGCAGCCAAGAGCAAAAGAAATTTCACAAATGAATTCTCATGATATGGGTGGAAAAATTCTCCTTCACTAGAGGCTGCTAAGAACAGTGGAGCACTGGAAGCTTTTAAGGAAAACACCAGAAGCACTGCAAACCGAAACATTACAAAATCCGGATGCAAAAGAACTCGAAGACCTCCAAAACATCCGTAAGATTTTCATGTTTTAAGCAGTATCTGGGTCTATTTGAAGCAGTAGGTCGTGCTACATTCCAAAAAAGAATGTAAAGACCAACAATATCAGAAGTTTGGCCCTTAATTCCTACTTGCTAAATAAGGTGGAACACCTTAGCAAGAACTGAAATGAAACTGCTATCAAGTTTTAAATTTTCTTTCAGCACAAATTACTTATGATATCTAAAATTACCAAAATATATACACACACACACACATACACAATTCAAGCGCAATTGTAAAGTCGACATATTTAATTGCTCTCACAAAAAATTAGACCACCACTGAACCATTAAAGCAAGGTAGAAAGCAAGAGAGAACATACCAAGCTGGACTTGAATTTCTCCACAAACTCACTATTCTTAAACCCGCCAAAAATCTCCGCTGACGAGCTCCGCTTCTCAAACTCCTTTAACCTCGTCTTCAACGCCCGAATTGGCTCCCAATCCTTAGTCTGCCCTTCCTCAGCCTTCCACTCTCCCCAAAACTCCCTAAACGCCAATTTCTTGCCCCTCCTAACCCTATTGAAATCGAGTGTCTCGTCGCCGTCGGCTTCCACCTCCGAGACAATCGCATTTTTTATGGCCGACAAATCGATCCGAATTTTCGACCTCGGCCCCCACCGCTCCAGAACCTTCTTGCTGAAATCCGGCGACGAGTAGGCCCTACGGAACTCGGAGAGGTTCGGCTGAAGCCTCTTCACGAACTCGATCTCCGCCGGCGGCGACCGAATCGCCGGGACCGAGAACGCCGACGCCGAATGAAAGAAGTTCTCGATCTCACGGTCGAACGACGTCGCCAGGTTCTTGAACGAGTTCGCCCGCTCCTTCATCAGCTGGAGATCCGCGTCCGCCGAGTGCTTCACCTCGTTCCACCCCTTGGATATGAACGAGAACGCGCTCGACGACGTCGAAGCTTGAGCGTCGTTGACCATGGCTGTAAAGTCAAAGCTAGGGTTTCCAGAGGTTCCTCCGATTTTTTCTGGTCTCCAAAAATGGCGTTTTTTTTTTTTTTTTTTTTTTTTGGGAGAATTTTTCAGAGACAGAGAAAGCATCGAGGAAGAGGACCAGGCTGAGGATTTAACGGGTTGGGATTTAGAGCGGTTCTTAAATTCTCTGGAACACGGTAGTACACGTTTCAGTCCACGTAGGATTAATCACGTGATCAACAGATTTCTTCTTGATGACGTTACATGTCAGTGATGAGGTGGCGTAGCGCTATTGGTTGGTCTCTATTCGGGATTGGAATATTCAAGAGGGTAAGAATATGCTGGGAAGTGGTGTGGGCTGAAATTGAGTGCTTCTCAGTTGTTGTGTAGCCGTCGTTGAACGAAGACGTGTCAAATTTTGATTCGTTAAGCTTGGGATAATTCCGCAAATTTCTGTCAACTCGTTCCACTCCGGCCTTTTTCTGACGGTAGAGTCTGCCGCATGGAATTATTAAGGCGAGTGCCAGAGGTGCTTGAAATGACGCGTGGAAAACATCCAAAGGCTAGTAAAGCAATTTCAGCAAACAAATCTACAGTTAAGTTCGTTTTTTAGATGTCCTAAAAATTAAATAATTCCATTATAGACCAGCAACAGAGAAATTGATGTCGTTTCTGACATTGATTTGGGAGCTGGACAAGTGTACGTAAAAACGTGATTAAATGGTTTTGAAATAATATATAATATATATATATATATATTTTTTTTTTTTTTTGTTAACTTCGTATTGTTGTTAAAATTTTAGTAACAATGGAAAGATTTAGAAAAGAGTAACTACTCAAAAGCCCTAAATCATGCTACCTTGCAATCAATTACACACAATGATGTCTTCTTCTTCTTCTTCTTCTTCTTTTTAAATAAGTGGTGAGGGATTGGTGGATTAATCATTGTTCATTAAAAAATAGTCCTATGTTTTTTTTTTTAATAACAAAGTAGTTATATGGTTGAAAAACAAATGAATAAAGTTTTTTTTTTTTTAAAGAATATTATGTGAATCGGTCCAGATTAAACTCAACTCACGCATCAGATGTGATTCAAGACGTGATGAACCACAAATCAATTTGTTTTACTTTATCATATTTATAATTTTAGACATAAAATTACCAATAAATTACATCTATAACCACTTTTGAATCTCCCTCAAAAATATAACCATATCTAAGCTCATACTACAGTTTAACAAAAGTATTTTATTCTCAACGCCTGATAATAAAAATTAAAAATAGCATTTTTCAAAGCAACCAAGAATGGTACACGTGTTCGTCAATGTATAAAATGTACCTGATAACAAGATTTAGGGGGAGTTTGGCATAACCATCCAAACTCCCCAACTCAAACTTTTTTTTGTCTTTTTCTTAAAAAGTTTTTGTCTTTTTCTCAAAAAAATTTTTGTCTTTTCTGAAAATTCAAAAAAATTCAAAAAAATTTACTATTTAAACTTAAAAATTCTAACTCAAACTACTCTACCAAACACCCTTATAGGCTCGAGGAAGAACCTAGAGGGGGGTTGACATGGCATAGAAAGAGAACAACAAAATCTCTAGTCGACAAAAATAATTTGTGGTTTTCTTTTCACTAATTGGATATAGATAGGGTTCCAAACAAATTTAAACCACGTTAATTCCTTAAAATTATCCACTGAATTTGTGGGGTTTTTTTTTTTTTTTTTCACTAATTACATCTGAAAGCAAAAGTTGCAACAAGAAACAAGCTACAAAAAAGAACAAAAGTCTTACGCATTGGCAATTTGACTAATGTCACAAGTGGCTGCCACAAATTTTGAATATAAAAGTAATTCCAAAATCACAAAACCAAAGTTCAGGTTTCTCATTGGCCGACTAAAATCCTGCCTTGTGGACTTGTCGTTTTTGTACATACGAAAGGAAGTTTACGGTTGAGAGCATATTCCTCTCTTTTCCACGGCCAAGAAAATTCTTTCAACAGATGAGTGGCTTGCCGTTTTCCCAAGCACTTGTGAGCTTCTAAGAATGTGATCCCACCATTTTTTGTTGCCTTGTGTTACTTACCGTCCACGTCTTTTCCTGTTGTCTGCTTTCTGAGAATTCATGTTCCATTACTCAATCGACCTAATCATTTATTGACGGAAAAAGTAACTGATAAATTTAAAAATCATTACATTAACGCAATATTAAAATTTGATATTAGATTGATATGATTCAAAATAAAAAATAAAATTTGTATTATTGGTCAAGAATAAGAAATTTTTGTTATGTTAGTCAATTGATAAAAAAAATGTAGGTATTTGGATAATTTTCTCTTTATTGGTGTGAAAGAATATACAGTAGATAACATGATTAAATGGGTTTTTTATCTGGTTAATATTTTTTTCTTTCAATAAATAACATGATCAATTCCTATTTGTAGCTTTTGGAGCTTTCACATCCCACTACCGACGGACCACTTTTGAAGTATTTTAATTTGTTTGTATTACTTTGATATAAAAAGTTAAAGTTTCTTCTTTCCCCGAAAGTGATAAATTTTAATTCCAAATTTTTATAAATAGTAATGATCTAATAGGCCGAATTCAACTTATATTTTCATACGAGCCAAGTTCCACTGACGACTTCATTTCTCCTTTTCTTTTTCTTTTTCTTTTTTTTTTTAAATGTACTTTTTTTAATGAAAGAAATAAATAACATTCTACAATAAACTATTGAACTAACTAGCCAGTTTGAATTATTAAATGAAATTATTTACCTAATAAATTTGTTATTTACTATCACTTACTTCAGACATTTAAAAACCTTCCTATTTACTTTCTTTAGTTTTATAAAAGTACTATTTACGTCCATTTTGTTACAACTTAAATTATGGCAACGTACTGAATTGCCCAATTTGAGTTTTTTCTTTTCTCTATTTTGCTGCCAAAATTCCTATTTCCAATTGTGGGATAACTGTAGAAGGTTGAAGCCCTCGTTTTTCTCATGTTTAGATCAACGCGACTTTGCTAAGGCCTAAATGAAGGACATCCACTTTCAATTTAGTGGGGCTCTTAATTTCCAATCGAATGATGCCTATATCTTAAAATGTGTGTATTCTGGTGGAGTAATAATAATATTAATTGACCTTATTTTCCCCTTATTGGGAGAGATTATTGTCTAAACTTTGACTTACATAATTCATAGAAATTTTTTTTTTTTTTTTTCCTCACTTAGCAAGTTTGTCTTCAACAAGAAGTGTTATGTTTAGTTCTACCTTTGAAAGACTCTTAGGAAGTAGTTGTTTACTCTTGCAACACAACTAAGGAATAACAATGTGTTGGGATACTCTATTTCCATCTTACTTCTAAATTTTAGTGTTTTGCATGACACAATTTCCCCAACCTTACAACTTTATTTTAGAGATTTTTTACTCCTCTAGGACAAACTTAGGACAACACTATCAAGACAAAGGGATTTCAACAGTTCATACAAGAGAACTACGACCAACCAATAATTGGTTCGGTTCAGTTTTTTCCATTCATATACTCGGTTTGCTTCAATCAGTCCATTTGTGATGAAGGTTCGATCAATTTTGTCAGTTAATTAGGTTAAATTATTTGTTTGGTCTCTAACATTTTTATAAAGTTATGATTTGGTTATCAATCCCTTTTCTTTTTTTTCTTTTTAGTTAAAATATCCTTAAACTCTTTAAAAGTATGTAAAATAGTCATTTTTGTTTATCAACGTTAAAAATTTAAGAAAATGTCACGTTAATAATACATGATTTACTATTTAAAGATAATTAAAAAACTAAAAAATATAATTCAACTTTCATGTGTTATGCATGTGATTTATTTCATCCAATTTTTAACCTTTATTAGTAAAAAATAATCAAATCGCATCATTTGAAAGAGTTTAGGACCTTTTTAACAAGAGAGAGAGAAAGAGATATCGAATAGCAATTTCGTAAAACGGTTAGACCATCTCCAACCGAGTGCCAACTTGAAGCAAAATGCCAAGTTAGCGCTGGAGAAGGTCTCCAACCAAACACCAAAATAGAGTGGTGCCACAACTTAAAAAAGTGCCCGAAATAAGAATTCATAATTTATCCCAATTGTATTTTTTTCCACAAAATTACTTCCTTTTATATCTTTTTTACCACATAAGTGGATTTATTTAATTAATTAATATTATTATATCATTATGTTAACATTTATTAAATGAAATAAAATTTACATGTAATATGTCATACAAAAAAAAAACACTAAATTGAGAAAATTAAATCAAATGGAGACATTAACGACAATTAATGTTTTCGTTAGTTCATATCACATCAATTATAAATAATATTAATATCAGAACAAAATATATAAGTGGATAGTTGATAAAATAAAATAAGGCTAAACAATCAGATCCCCTCACTTTTCCCCATTAAAAAAAAATCAACCGTTAGATTCCATTTAAATAGTTCAGATGTTGTGAGTACACAAAATTATTGTGAACTAAACCACATATGATTTTAGGATAATTATTAGGAGGAAAAGGAAAAACTAGTATGATTCTTATTCCAAACCTCACCGGTAGGCAAATGTGTAGTTGCCGGAGGTTGCAGTGGTGAAGAACTTCACCTTCTCGACACTCTTGTTGTGGGTCAAACCACGGCGGCGATGAAGCAGCAGATGATCATCGCCGCCCAGGGAGTAACGGCCACGTAAGGCAACTTACTAGTCATTGATAAATAATTACTTACTAAAAGATGTTTGTGTTTTTAAAATCTTAGGACTTGTTTGTTAATCACCATGATATGTACATATTAATATATGTCATGTAATATGTATGTATTAAAAAAAAAAATTCTTTCGCAAATTTTAATTATTAATGCTAAGTACTATAAATAAGTGTAGTAACAGCCACGTAAGTAGGGTTTTTACTCAGGGTCCACGACGGAGCACCCAACAGTAATGGCGGCGAAGCCTACGAACAGGTCGTTGCAGACGTCCTTCACTTTCAATGGCTGTTGCAGACGTCAGGACCATTTGGGATTGCCATTGTCTAGATCCAGCGAAGATACCTCACCGTCGCGATGGATCTCACATTTCTCCGTCGACGGCTTCTAGAGCGAGCGCGAGCCGCCCATAATTGCCAACCCCGCTGCCGTCGCCCACGTGTGAGCTCGAAGATCCGTCATGGATCTCACGCTTCTCCGTCAACGGCTACCAAAGCGAGCCACCCACATCGCCGTCGCTAGCTCAGAGATCTTTGTCGCTATTTGCCACCCATCCTTTCGTCGCCGCCTAGCGCCCACCCTCCGTCGTGAACCCGTCGCACACAGGAGCCCCTCCGCCTTCGCAAGCCCTCGCCGGGGGCCACCACAGTTGCTGGTCTCTTGGGACGATGGATAGGATTTTTTTTTTTTTTTAAATATATATAACCACATGTAAAATGTTTCACAATAAGTTTAATGTATTTTTTTTCAATCTCGACCATTAAAAATCAATCTATAGGTTGAAATTTTTTCCTCTATCAATGGGGTAAAGTCCCCATAAAATAATTGTTGTAAATGGAGTCTAAAGAATTGTACATAAAATATTCTCTTCAGATTAAAATTTGAAATAGACAGGTTAAAAATGAACTTTAAATTTAGTGCAAAAGATACATTATTTTAATATAAAAATGCACTAAAATAAAATTATAATGTTTGATGTTTGAGTTGAGTTGAAATTTTTAAGTTTGAATAGTAATTTTTGATGACTTCTTAGAAAAATAAAAAAAATTCAGAAAAAAAAAAAAAATTTTAGAAAAAGATAAAAATTTGAATTTAAATCTTAAGTTTAAACTTAAATTACAAACGGAGCCTAGTTTGGAGATGGTCTAAAAGGAAATAATCTAACATTAACAAACAATGGATTTGGGTGAAAGACTTGATCGAAAAAGAAAAGGTTTCGAGAGAAGGGCAAAAACGTCTTTGCACACGATCACAACATCTCATTAACTCGTGTTGGTATCGTTTCTTGGAAACATGCTTGGGAGAACTTTGGCCCGTTTGGTGTTATTTTCAAAACATTTTGAAAAATAAATCTCATAGTTTTCAGGAATATTATTTTGGAAATGATTCTAAAATAGCATTTACTCTGCACAAAGCCAAAAAATAGAAACGAAAACAAAAAATCATTTTCATTGTTTTGTTAAGAAATTTGAAAAGAAAATAAAGTTGTTTTCACATTTCTGTTTTCATTTTTTAAAACTTACATGCTTAATAAATAGTTTCATGAACAAACTCAAACGAAGTTTTACTTTTTTTTTTTTTTTATTATACTCAAACCAATTTATTAGAAACATAATCAAATATAATCTCAATAAATATCTCAAAATTATTTTTAAAATTTTATTTTTATATTCAAAATAAAATCATTCTTAAAGTATTCCCACGGCTCATTATTATCAAACTTACACGTCAATGTGGGACCCACTGTTAGTCTAACACGCTGCTTCCTCGTACCTCTTTAGTTGTTTCACGTTGATTTCGTTAAGTTTTTATGTTTTTGATTTTGTTTTTTTTTTTTTTTTTTTTTAAGTTGATTTCGTACAGCTTAAAAACGCCACTACTCGATTTTCCATTCTCGTCTCTACCAAAGAAACAGGGGAAAAAGCAAAAAGACAAAAATTTCTCATCGGAAAAGACAGGGAAAATTGGATCCGACGAGAAAATTGGAGAATGGGGGTGCTCACTAACAGGTACTACCATTTTTTTGTTCCTTCTTTTTTCGTTTTGTAGTTTTGATCCTGTTTGGTTGGTGAGGTTTGATGGGAACGTGAAGCAAAATGTGGATTTTCTCGGGAACCAAACAGGAGTTTAGGGGTAAAAATAAAAAGTTGATCGTCCGTTTCAATCTTGGATACAGAGTGACAAAGGAGAGTCTGAAACCTGGGGATCACATCTACTCGTGGAGGACTGCTTATATTTATGCTCATCACGGTCTCTCTCTCTCTCTCTCTCTCTCTCTCTCTATACTATTTTCTTCAATTTGATTGTTGTTTTCAACATATATGTCTTCTGTATAGATTTGTAGTCACTACATTTGTGCATAATTCTCGAAAGCAATGGTCCGAGTTGACGTTTTGAAGGTTGGAATAATGTGTGTTTAGTTGAAATGTAAATTGGAAATGAACTGTGATATGAGGAATAATGTAAAAATTTGAAAAATTTTCGGAAAAAAAAAATTTTGAAATATGGATTTTGTTTTGTTCCTTTTGTTACTCGTGTGATTAAAAAGAAATCATCTCATTTTGATTTGGAAATAAGAGAGTTATGGACTTTTGAAGTTTGAGTTTTTTGAAAATGGAAGAGAGAAAAGTGAGATGTAGATTTGGGAGTTTTGGAGTTGAGTTGCAATATTTCGTCTGGAAACGCCGTTCCAAATGCACCCTTAATGAGAAACAAGTAGAAATGCAGGAAACATTTGGTGTCAAATAGTATAAAGGGTTTGTAGCATTTCAATTTATTTGCCTTCTGTGTTTTGTTATTTATATTAGAACAAACAAAATAGCTACCTACATTCTGTTCTTAAACAATTTGCATCATAAGTAGTGAAGAAATAGAACAATACACAACAACTAGTAATTTGCATAAAAGGAATTTTTTGGTTTGGTCCACATGTTTCGCAACTTAGACCTCAAACTTTATGGGATTTTAAATTTGAAATTCTGTTGTGAACCTTTTAATTTTGGTGTTAATTGAATGACGTTGTCTATTAGATTGCAATGCAAAAGATTGTCAAATTTTGGGTCCTAAATACCAAAATTAGAAGCTTGGGTTCCAACTTACAAATGAGGAAAGGTTCAAGGTGTTTGGTGCAAATTGCCCTTGCATAAATGAAGGGCAATGCAGAATAGGTTGTTTGTGGAATCAAGAATTTTACTTTGTTAATATGTTTTCAGTTGTGATTGATTTTCAATGTGAAGATTTTTCCTTATGTTTACAAACATTCTAAAATACCGTCATCGTGCACAGGCATCTATGTTGGGGACGACACAGTCATTAATTTCACCAGGCATGGCCAGGAAGTAGGAACTGGAACCGTGCTGGATCACCTTTTGGTTAGTTCAGAACCGGCCCCGTTAACCGTACCCTGCCCCAACTGTGCTCCACATGAAGAAGGCAGTGGAGTCATCTCCTCGTGTCTGAACTGTTTCCTCGCAGGTGGCATTTTGTGCCGCTTTGAGTATGCTGTCAGCCCCATTATTTTTCTTGCACAAGCTCGCGGAGGGACTTGCACCCGTGCAGTCTCAGACCCAGCTGATATCGTGGTCCACCGAGCAAAGTACTTGCTCGAGAAAGGATTTGGCTGCTACAATGTGTTCAAGAACAATTGCGAGCACTTTGCCATCTACTGCAAAACAGGAAAGATTGTTGTGCACAAAAGAACGATCGGGCATAGTGGCCAAGCTACGTCGATAATAGGAGGTTCAATCTCATTCCTGTGTTCGCTACCAATGCGACTTGTTACCACCAACGTTTATGGGATGGCAGTGTCAGCCTTTGGCTTCTATTGTACTACTAGATATGCTGCTGATATTGGGATGAGAAGTGATGTACTGGAGGTTCCTGTGGAGTGTCTGCCTCTCGTTGAAACTTTCCTTCGGTAGTTGAATCCCAAATCTCGGCACCTCCTATCCCATGGGCTTCTCAGATCATCACCCGACACTCGGTGACCGAATATCTTGGTATTTGTCCTTTGGTTCGCTTTGATAACATCTGCAAATTGCCAATGAATCTATTACAATTGCTTCTAATTATGAAATATGGATATTTTTTTTAGTGTTTTCTTTTAAATCGTGAGACGTTTGAGTGCTTGTTTGTTGCATTTTCTACTGGATATGTACTTCTTCTCTTTCTAATATCAATGGAGGTGTTATCAAAGAATAACTATAAATATTGCCAGTTCATCTTATCCAATAGGACTTTCCCTCCTGGAGTAACTAGGCCAGCTCACTGCCATTCGCCTGAAATTTACATAAAGATAAATATTAAAGATCACCAAAGTAGCATACCATTTTTTTGTGCGTGTGTGTGTGTGTGTATATTAGGGAGCATAGAAATATTATTCACGTTAGCATAATGGAATAAAAGAATGATACCCCTTAATGGGTAACATTGTTATCTAAAATTTGACTTATGTAATGCATAGAAA
Source organism: Ficus hispida (assembly GCA_025413025.1). Taxonomy (NCBI): domain Eukaryota; kingdom Viridiplantae; phylum Streptophyta; class Magnoliopsida; order Rosales; family Moraceae; genus Ficus; species Ficus hispida. Next base: position 30,590,571 of record CM046373.1, read on the forward strand.
GTCGTGGTGTAGATATAATGTAGTGGTAATTGCACACCTAACTCTATCATAAAGTATAAAATTCGAATCCTTCACTCCAAATTTAAAAAAAAAAAATACATAGAAAGTTTCTTTCTTACTAATCAAGTTTATCTTTGACAAGAAATTGTTTTCTTATAATTCTTACCTATCAAGTTTAAAATGTGTTCGAAATGGTTTGCTTTTGCAACACAAGTAAGGAACAATGTGGTGTGATGATTTGTTTCCATTTTGCTACTAAATTTAGTGTATTGCAAGTAACTAAGTACACAATTTTCCACATATATATATAAGTGTATTTGAAAGATTTCATTCTCCTCTAGGACGCACGTTAGGCAACCTTACCAGCACAAGTAGATTTCAAAAGTTCAAACAAGATAAATGTGAACAACAATGTTTTGCAAGTTCCTTATTTCATGTACCTCCTACTAAACAAAAGGATAGGACTAACAACGTATACAATACATAATAATCGAAGCAAATGTTATATACATGAATTATCGAAGCTAATGTTATATAATTAGTTTATATCCTTCAGAAGCTATGATAAAAATACAGTGGTGTCTATTGATACCCATTTTTTTATTTTTCTCACCCCTTTACTTAACCACTCGTTATAAAGATTTTAAATTTTAATTATTACTTGTTACACTCATTTTTTATTCCAAAAAAACCCTACAATCAAATTATAGTATTTATCCTGTTTTCACCAGTCAAACCACATCTACTAAACCAATGTTAGTTTTTTTTTTTTTTTTTCCTCCTACATTTTCTCACTCACCAATCAAATCCCACGTATTTCTTTCTTTCTCTCTCTCTCTTTTTCTTTTTTTTTTTGGTTTTCAAATGTCCCACGTTTTATAACCATCATCTTTTGTTTTTATTTTTGGTTTTGTTTTTGCTTTTTCGTTAACGTTGCTGCCATATCTAAATATAAAATAGAGATTAGATGATATATTCTTTTCTTGTTATGATTGATGCACTATTTGTTTATCCATGTTTCTACATCAAAATTCATCATAATGCTTTATCTCAAATTAAAAAAAAAAAAAAAAAAAAAAAAGAAGCAAATACAAAGAAGCAACCAAATGCAAAGAGTAATCGTAGTTTTAAGTAAAACAAATGTCAAGAGTAGTGAATGATGATAAAGAAAAAAAAAAAAACACATTAAAATACATATTATTTACTATATTGAAACATCATCACAATCAAGATCAATGGTCTCCTTAGTTGCTACATCAAGACCCACAATTTTCACGAAAGTGATGAATTCGTGGACTATAAGCACTTTCCCATCCTCCTGCGCATGAGTGATGATACAAATACCAATTGTTTGCTGTAGGAGGAACCTACAACATACATAATAAAAGAAGGGTAAATAATTAACAAAATATTTAGATAAACATTGGGGAAAAAAATATATATATGTACCAAGAAAAATCAATTGTTAAAAGACCTACCTCAACAAATTGGTCAGGAGAGTTTTTTTTTTTTTCTTTTTTTAAGTAAAAACTATGGTAAGTAGCATATTTTTTTAGTGTGAGTGTAATGAGTGGTTTTTGTAAACATTATTGTACTTATAAATAATTTTATCAATGGACAATTTTATAATAAAATAATTTATATAAAAAAAAAAAAGGATGGAAAGAATAATGTGTCCCTTCCTATTAGAATGGTAATAATTCATCCTTTTTTAAAGGACATGCAATAATAAAGTTCTCCTTTTCTCACACCAAGTTGAACTCTATATAGGAAAGGGCTTTTTTTTTTTTTTTTTTTTTTTGGGGGCAAGTTGTGGTCGGCGATCTATCTACTTATCCTTATAGTATGATTCAACGTAGTGCCACTGGACCATTTTTTATTTTTTGGTCTTTTTTTTTTTTTAAGAAAAAGAAAAGCAACAAACAAAAAAAAAAAAAGAAAGCTAAACACATGAAAACTTTGGATGGATCGTTCAATTTCGAAAAGGAAAATTTTCTTGTTTTGAATGAAAATTTTTTTATTTTGAGAATAAGATTGTGTTTTGATTTATAAAAAGTTTTCTTCTTGAAAATTAAAAAATGTCTGAAATGAGAAAAAATGATACTGAAAATTATACATTATAAGAAGATTTTAAAAAAGATTCATTTTTTTCTTTCAAAAAGGTATTGTACAAAATAAATTTGAAAATAAAATAAATTTTCTTTCAAAATGAGATAATGATGAAAAAAAAGTTGAGACAAACACTTTTTTATAAAATTTTTCAATTTCAGAAATTAGACATGTCACCCAAACATACGGGGAATGCTTCATTCAATCAAAACCTAACATGCGTTTGGTGCTAAGATTTGAATTGTAGAATTTGGATTTGAATTAATTATATATTTATCGAGATGTTTGAATTATTAGAGCTAAAAAAATATAAAAATTTAAAATATATTTAGAAAAAAAATCAATAAGAAACATGTTTCGTTCGTCTCAAAATTCTATGTAATTTAAAAAAATTATCTCATTTAAATTAGTCTAAGTAAAATTATAGATTTTTAAAATTTAAATTAAAAAACTGTATAAATAATAAAATTAAAAAAAATAAAAAATTAAATTATAATTTTAAAATTTAAATTATGCGTACAATGAAATGAAAAGTGATGAGGTCATATTGTCTCTTTGTAATATGTGAAGAAATTAACTTGCGAACTTTTAGGACAAACCATAATTATTCTCTTTTTTCTTTTAATCATTTTTCACTTATGCACAAAAAAATAAAAAATAAAAAAAAAGTGGGCCTTAAGAAAATGGGCAAGATCTAAATGCCCATGAGGAAGTGTCACATCCCAGATGCCACGTGGAATCACCCATACTGCTGTCACCGCCATTCCTTAACAACAAAGGATTCAGGTGAAGGGCAAAACCGTCTTTTCACACAACAGCAGCATCTTCCTCATCATCCCGCGTCGGCGTAATTTTACGTTGAAGTTTCGATTTTCGCTTCTCGTCCCTCCAACCCAAAAAAAAAAAAACACTTGCACGAATCTAATTTTCCGGGAAAAGGAGAGAATTTTCTCGTCGGGAAAAACAGAAAATTTTGGGGATGGGGCTGCTCTCTAACAGGTACCACTTTTTTTTTTCCGGTTTTGATCCTGTTCGGTTGGTGAGATTTGCTGGGAAAACGAAGAAAAATATGGATTTTCTCGCGAACCAAACAGGAATTTAGGGTTTTTGTATTGATCGTCGTTTCAATTTTGGAAACAGAGTGGCGAGGGAGAGTCTGAAACCTGGGGATCACATATACTCTTGGAGGACTGCTTATATTTATGCTCATCACGGTTTTCTATTTCTCTCTCCTCTTTGCTATTTGCTTCAATTTGATTTTTTTTTTTAATACATATTTCTTCTGTATATACATAAAAATAAACATACATTTGAAGTATATATTTTGTGCTGCTACATTTGTGAATAAATCTCGAGGTTTTGGATCTTTCATTCGTTAATGTGCTCTAAATTTTATTTTTAATTTTTTCGGAGAAGTGGTTGAAATTTTTATGCCGCGCAACAAGTACAATTTTAGTACTTTTTTTTTTTTTTAATTTTATGTTCGATTAAACAAAGTAGCTGGCTGCAGTATCTTCTCAAATAGTTTGCGTCATATGTAATGAAGAGACAGAACAATGCACAACACTAGATATTTGCATAAAGGACCTAAAACTTTCAATTTTAGCAAAAGGAACTTGAAATTCGAAAATCCGTTGCATTGTTTCTAATAGCTAACGAATCCCCACGCAGCACGAATGCGCCCAATACTATTCATTGCTTGACAAATTAGACCATGAAGTTTATTTTGACATTTGGGACCCTAATTGCGGTCTATTATTTGAAGCCAGTAATAATTGGGTTGCATTGCCAAAGATTGTCAAATGTAGGGTCCTAAATGCCAAAATTAGAAGCTTGAGGTCTAGTTTATAAATGATGAAAGGTTCAGGGTGTTTGGTGCAAATTACCCTTGCGTAATAGGATGATGCATATCAGGTTGTTTGTAGAATAAAAATTTTTGCTTTGGTTATATATGTTTTCAGTTGTGTGATTGATTTGCAATATCAAGATTTTTCGTTCTGTTTAGAAACAATCTGAAGTAGGGTTGATGTGCACAGGCATCTATGTCGGGGACAACACAGTCGTTCATTTCACCAGACGCGGACAAGAAGTAGGGACAGGAACCGTGCTGGATATCCTCTTGGTTAGTTCGGGACCAGCCCGACCACTCGTGCCCTGCCCCAATTGCACCGCGCATGAAGAAGGCAGTGGGGTCGTCTCCTCTTGCCTGAATTGTTTCCTTGCAGGCGGCATCTTGTACCGCTTCGAGTACGCTGTCAACCCTGCACTTTTTCTTGCAAAAGCTCGCGGAGGAACTTGTACCCTTGCAGTATCGGACCCGGATGATATCGTGGTCCATCGAGCGAAGTACTTGCTCCAGAATGGATTCGGCTGCTACAATGTGTTCAAAAACAATTGCGAAGACTTTGCCATCTACTGCAAAACCGGACTGCTTGTTTTGGATGAAAGAACAATTGGGCAAAGTGGGCAAGCTGTGTCGATAATAGGAGGTCCTCTCGCAGCCGTGATGTCGACGCCATTGCGTCTCGTTACCACCAACATTTATGGGATGGTGGCAACAGCCGTTGGAGTCTATTGTGCTAGTAGATATGCTGCTGACATTGGGATGAGAAGGGATGTAACGAAGGTGTCTGTGGAGGATCTGACTAGAAGACTTGCGACGGGGTTGCTTCAGGTGGTTGAATCCCAAATGTCAGCCTCTCCCATCCCGGATGCTTCTCAGATTGTCACCCGGTGACCAAAATAGTTTGGTATTCATTCTTTGGTTTGCGTTGATAAGATGCGCGAATTGGAGTTCTCAATGATTATTTTACATCGACACTTATCGATTGTTTTTTTTGGAATTGCCAGACTTTTGAGTGCCTGTTTGTTGTGTTTTCTGTTGGAAGTGTTCTCCATTTCTTTCTATTTTAGGAGGGCCAATCTCAGTCCTGTGTTCGCTGCCAATGCGTCTTGTTACCACCCAGGTTTATGAGATTGCAGCGTCAGCCTTTGGCGTCTATTGTGCTACTAGATATGCGGCTGATATTGGGATGAGAAGCGATGTACTGGAGGTGCCTGTGGAGTGTCTGCCTCTCCTTGGGCTTTCCTTGGGTAGTTGAATCCCAGATCTCGGCACCTCCTATCCCATGGGCTTCTCAGATCATCACCCGACACACCTGGTGACCGAATAGTTTGGTATTTGTCCTTTGGTTCGCTTTGATAACATCTGCGGATTGCCAATGAATCTATTACAATAGCTTCTGATTATGAAATATGGATGTTTTTTAGTGTTTTCTTTTAAATCGCGAGACGTTTGAGTGCTTATTTGTTGCATTTTCTACTTGATGTGTACTTCTTTTCTTTCTAATATCAATGGAGGTGTTGTCAAAGAATAACTATAAATATTGCCAGTTCATCTTATGTGTAATTTGTGGAGAAGAGAAAATAATGATTCTTCTTAGCAAGCAAAAGGTACGGTTACAAAGTCTTATAGCAGTGAAATAGTCACACAAACCGTAACTAATATAGGATAGAAAATCTAATCATAGCATGAAATTTAATCACACCATGGAAAAACAAAAAATAAAAACTGGCTAACTGAACCCAAAATAAAATCTGATCACTAACTTCAGATTTTATTATCAGATTTTATTTAGATTAAATTTAAATTTTGAATAGTAAAATATCCTAAGTACTTCCTAAACTTCGACATTATCAATAGGACTTTCCCTCCTGAAGAAACTAGGCCAAGCTCACATGCCATTTTTGTATACCAGTCTAAAGCATGTGTCATATGTCTTGTGCATGTTAAACATATTTAAGAGAATTAATCTGAGTATAGAGAAATTAAATTAATAAGTTAAAAAATAGAACTAAAAAAACTAATATTTAAGAGAATTAATCTGAGTATAGAGAAATTAAATTAATAAGTTAAAAAATAGAACTAAAAAAAAACAATGAAGCACTTGAAAATTAAAAAAAAAAAAACATGAGAAAAAAAATACCAAAAAGATTAAAAGATTGAAATGTAAAAAAAAAAATTTGATTAAGACATAAAAAGGACTAAAATGAAATAAATATAAAACAAAAGGCTAAAAGAAAAAAAATTGATGGGCTACAAGGAAAAAGGACTAAAATGAAAAAAAAAATTAAAAAGGCCAAAAAGAAAAAAAAATTGGACTAAAAAGAAAATAAAAAAAAGTTTCGTCCAAAATGCATCGTTTTGAATGAAAGTGAAAGTACTTAGAGCTAAAAACAAAACAAAACAAAAGAAAGTATCCAAAATTAAAAAAAAAACATGAAAAAATGTGTTAAAAAAATGACTAATACAAAAAAAAAGGACTAAAATGAAAAAAAATTAAAAAGGCCAAAAAAAATTAGAAATTGAAGGGCTAAATAAGGACTAAAATGAAAACAAAAATAAAAAAGGCCCAAAGAAAAAAAAGAAAATTGAAGGACTAAAAAGAAAATATAAAAGTTTTTCGTCCAAAACACATGGTTTCTGGTGAAAAAGTATGCATAGTAATTTTTTTCTTTCGATAATATATATAGATACTAGTAGGACAGTACACGTTTCGCACGTGCGAAATAACCAATAAAGCAAAGCAAAACTAAAAATATACATTTGTAAAAAAAAAAGTTTTAAATTATTTTTGTATTAAAAATTTGTTGTAAGAAATTGGTTAAAAAAATAAAAATAAAAAAATGACAAAGTAAAAAAAGAAAGGAAAAAAAAAAAGCACAAGAGGACAAAATAGTTGAACAAAAATTTTGAATAGTCAAAAATTGGAACACTCCTTTATATAATAATTTATATATATATATATATATGTAAATTTTAATGGTTATTTTATATTTATTTATCGATGGTGATGATTTGTTTAATCATGTGCAGTAATCAATAGTTATAAAAATTAGGTAATTGGTCAATAGTCATTTATGATAATTAATGAACATTAACTTAAAGACTCATTAAATATAATTTTGTGTAATTTGTTTATTTGATAATAGGAGGTCCTCTCGCAGCCATGATGTCGACGCCAATGCGTCTCGTTACCACCAACATTTACGGGAAGGTGGCAACACCCATTGGAGTCTATTGTGCTAGTAGATATGCTGCTGACTGACATTGGTATGAGAAGGGATGTAATGAAGGTGTCTGGGAGGATCTGACTAGAAGACTCGCGACGGGTTGCTTCAGGTGGTTGAATCCCAAATGTCAGCCTCTCCCATCCCGGATGCTTTTTAGATTGTCACCCGGCGACCTAAATAGTTGGCATTCGTTCTTTGGTTTGCGTTGATAAGATGCGTGAATCGGATTCTCAATGACTATTTTATGTTAATACTTATCGATTGTTTTCTTTTGAATTGCCAAATTTTTAAGTGCCTGTTTGTTGTATTTTTTATCGGAAGTGTTCTCCATTTCTTTCTAATATCAGTGGAAGTGTTTTATCTATCTTTCATAAAACTTCGCGTATTTGGCTAATAAGTCTCCGAATTAAAATTTTTGACATTTGATCTCTTTAAATTTGAAATATATTGCAAGTAATTCTAATTCGAAATGAGGTACAACTTTGCAAATAAGTTAAACTGCTATTATTGGGCGTTGCTTGGTTCTTTTTTGTTTGTATTGTACCTCATTTCCTCGCTTGCCGGGTTGGTTGCCTTAGGATTCATTAAGAGAAGTTTTGTTTATGTTTCAGGAACTAGTTAAGATTTTGGATTCAGGAACTAGTTTGTCAAACACGAGAAGTATGGAGGTATGCCTTATTTTCATCACTTATCCTCTCGTTTTTTCCTATTCCTCGGGCCAAACATGTTAACGGGTAAGGAAGACCAGACTCATTCCAAATTTGATTAAATCCATGAACAAAGTTGGCCACTACAGCTACAGGTAATAAAACCATTAAATTTCGAATTCAAGAACTCTGAAGAGTATTTCATAGCCTCCCGGATTTTTCTTCAAACAATTTTGTATGTTTGTTTCATGTCATTGATATATAGGACGTACATAATTAGACAAAGAAAGATTAAAAGATTACATTAAGACAATTTAGTGTTGTACTTCATTAAACATTTGAGGTTTTACATAAAGCTAAAAAGGACAAGATTTCTCAACACAAAATTGCGTTCCAGACAAGGATCCATCATATGAAACAATCGCATCTTCATCGGAGAACGGAAGGATGAACTGCCTGACCAAAAACATGATGAGACTTAAATGTAGTGTTAGAACTGTGAATTCGCTTCTCTACGAAATGTGGCCAAAACATTGTCAATGACCCCTCTTAGACAAGCAAAACTGCGTTCACACAACCATCATTCTCTGGATTATTTGTGACCTGAGCGTATTTCCCTACAAATCCACCACACACAAGTTAGAAATCGCAGAAATTGGATCTGAAAATGGAAGTATCCAAAAAGATGGTTAAAGAGCACTACTAAAAGAATTCCGGCAAATACTTCATCTTACCCCATACGACTTTCCCTCCGGGTGTAACTAGACCAAGCTCACTGACATTCACCTGAAATTTACAGAATGATAACATTAAAGCGAAAGTCACAACCATATTTTTTTTTCAAACAAGGGAGCATATAAATAGAATGATACCTCGATAATAGTTCCCTTAGTTAAGACGCCAAGAGAGGTATACATTGACCCATTGGGATTTTTCTTCACTCCAATAATTTCAAGATTGAAAGTGCACTTGAGTTCAGGATGCGTCACATGAGCTTTGGTAAATCGCAACCCAGAAGGACGAATAAAGCGCTCGTACTTTGGGGGTTTCCTTGTAAAACTAGCTCCCACAAATGTGGCTTTTGTAACCATCCTTTTCCACTGTTTGGCTATAAGAGGAAAAAAAAAGTATACAAGTCAGGCACATTGTTAGTGGTGAATGCTTGTCATTTGCGATCGCATTACAAGTTGTTCATGATCAAAAACCATCACAATAGTAATTAGCAGTTCAAATGTTCAAATGTGATGATGGATAGGCAGAAGAATTCTTACTCTTGCGTTTGCCAGTTCTAAGCACTTTGAACATCTCATCTTCAGCCACGGGCCTTACCTAAAGCGGGATACAAGTTTCAGTTAAAATCAACTGATTATATTATTAAAAGTAAAGCATAAGCTTAATAGAAGAGAAATTTGATCATACCTTAGGTAAAGGGACTTCCCATTTCCCAGCTTTCTCTTTCCTCTTTTGCTTGACAGTGTTACTAAGTACCTATTCGAAAACATAACATGAGATCAACAAACAAGAAAATGAAAGCAAACAAATAATCTTTTCCCCACTCCAATGGCAGGAGAAACGTACTTTTGCCCGTGTCGTCTGATCACGATCCAACAGATAAGCAGGAACGGCTCCATCATGAACCTCATCATCCACCTTGCGCCTGGTTGACGACTCCTCATGCATAGCCAATCTGTTCACACACACACACAAACACAAAAACCAGGAATTTTAACCACAACAACCTAATTCAATAACAAAGATATAAAATTTCAATTATCATCAATATCATGATGTGTAATAGAATGAGTTCCACCTATATAAGTACACACACACACATATATATATACGTAGACATATGCAACTATTACTCTTGGCAAGTTAAAACTTAGTTTCATATAGAACAATTCATATGTATCAATCTCCATAAAAAAGAACAATTCATATCTATCAATTTCCACAAAAAAGAGCAATTATAACATACACACACACATATATGTATCATTGTGGTGGGGGGGGGGGGGGGGGAGGGGAGCTCACGTTTTCTTCATGAGGGCCTTTTCTGCATAGCGCTTCTTGGCGAACATCTTACCCTTAATACCCAGTGCCTAATTCCATTAACAGATGAAAAACAATAAAAAATCAATAAAATAAACATTGAAACGAAGATAAGAAGAAGAAGAAGAAGAAATCGATTACACAAAAAAAAAAAAAAAAAAAAAACCTTTTGAGCAATTTCGGATCGCTTGTGGACTTCACGAGCCTCCTTCTTGCGCTTGCGCTCGAAGTGGTCGGGCCGGTAGCCATAGCGCTTCCTGTGAAGCTCTATGTAATCTCCCTGCGGCTGAAATTTTCACCACCCAAAAAAAAAAAAAAACAAAAAACAAAAACACACAGAAATCAGCCTCTGTTTGTTCAAATTCAGTGCCAAATTGCAAACGCAAAAAGCCCTAGAATTGGAGAAAGGAGGAGAGAGAAAGAGAGAAAACCATGGCTGCAGAAGCTTGAGCTCAAAATCTTCGATTAGAGTGGGAGCGCAGACAAAACCCTAATAACGGTACAAACCAAAGGGGAGGTTTTGGGGATTTTTGTTCTTTCGGTGTGTTCTGTTAACTCCGTAGAGCGGGTCGGTGCAAAAGGTGGGCCGAGATTAGCAAGCCCATATTGGGCCAAGTCCCAAAGCCCACTACATACAATGCAATGGGCTGAAAGTTTTAGCCCATTATTTTTATACGTGCGATGAACTTGAGTGTGATTTTCATGAACACTGTTAGATACCTGGACATATATTTTGTGTTCGTTAATTATTATGGAGACTTAAAAACTTTGCTTTTTTTGTTTGTTACACAAACCCTACACTTGATTTTAGCTGTAATTAGTCGCTGCTTGATGTTAGTTAAAATTTTTTTTTTTTTCAATTTTTCCTCTTAATTTGCCATAAAATGGTTCGTAAACAATTTTTTTTTTCGGTGTCAACCAGTTTATAAACGTGTTTGCATCTAAATGTTTTTTTGTCCATATTTAGTTCCTAACATGTTTATTAATTGTATTATCAGGGACGGAACTATCATTGGCCGAGCAGGGACAAAAGCCCCAAGTGAACTTTTCTTTTTCTTCAATATTATCCTTTAAAACTTTATATTTTTCTCATTTTTCCTCGTTAAACATTAATTCTCTCTATACAAGTCTAAAAACTTTATCTTTAGTGTATGCTGTCACTGAAATAATATATTAACTTTGTTACTGTATTTTAGATTCGTATTTATGTTTATTTGTTATGTCTTCTCTGTGTTATTATTATTCGTGCTCGTATGATGTTCGTGTTTATTAAATTCTTATTGTGTTTTTCAAGCCCAAGTTCATGCTTAGGGTTTAGAAAGAGAGAACCTTGAAATCCGGTCAAAAAAACTGACTAGATCGAATCATATATACTATGCAGTCAATTGCCAAAACAAACATGACTTGATTCACTTACCAAACGGAATAATTGGGTTGGTTTTTACTTTCAGGTTAGGAGATTTTCTCGGAAACACATGCCTGAATAGACTAGGCAAAAAATCAATATAATACACCCAAAAGAAAACTAAAAGCCAGAGACGATTTTTGTATGGTAGTTTGGACTAGACAATAGACACAACTGTGTGTGTCTATATATATATATATATATATATATATACATATATATATATAAATCTGACCCAACAATTGAGTCACATGTCCATGCAGTTGTTAGCCATGCTTACAATTGAAATTGCTATCATATTCTTCTTCTTTCTTATTTTTACGTCGAAATTGCTTATCTCCTATCAGGATGAGTCTTATCTATTTGAATAATTGAGCTTGTTATTTGTATGCATGCGAAGTAATATCTCCTTCGCAATAATACATCTCGATCAATCTATAGAAAAATTAAATAATTAAATAAATTTATAATAAAAATAATGAAAATTAATTACCTTATCAGTTAGATATAGTCTTGATCATCAGAGTTTTAATTGTCGTATTTTTCTTAATTTATTAACATAATTAATAACTATTTTAACATGATACGGCGGTTTAGATTCAATAGATATCGATACCATATAACCATCAGCGATATCACATGAGGATTTTATTCGCTTTTTTGTTATTCCCTTCTCATCCTTTATCCTATATATGCAGTATGCTTTCAACTTTTTATCCATTTTATTTAGCAAAAAAAAAAAAAAATTTATATCCATTTTAGGACTCCTCGCAGTCCAATTTTCACGTGGGAATAAAACTAAATCCCTATATCATTCCTATTTCTCTTGTATTTTCTGTTTTTTTTTTTCGAGATTTTTTTTTTCTCTAATAGTGGCAGATATAAACTAATGGAAGACTTTCTCCCAATTCTTACATTTACAATATGACTGAATTACAAATGGCTTTAACTTGAGAATCTTTTTTCCGTAGTTTTTTTTTTTATTTTCTTTTTTAATATTGTAGGCCATGGCAAGAATATTATGGGGTACTTGTGACACTCCAATATGTGTAGGACGCTTTTTAAAAACCTTGGGTCTAATAATAATGGGAAAATGGATGGCAATATTATCATTTATGATCAATTAATTAATTAGGTGTTGGTTGCTACATTTTTTTCTACTAAAGTGTAGCAACACCCTAATATCCCAATAATAATAATAAAATATATACACGTATAGAAATATATATATAGATATATATATATATGTATGTATATGACCAATTAAAAAAGAATGGCATGCATGATAATTGATAGATTGGACAAGGGCATTCTCAACACCGACCCAATACTTTGTTCCAAGTTGGTTATAAGCATGATGTTTACAAATTTATGTATAGGTATTATTACTACTATATTATATTATAACATATATATAACTACAAAAAGATGCAGCTTGTAGATATAATAGCAAAAAAAGCATGATCTTGTGATGAAAATAATAAAAGTGTTATAAATAGTGAAGAAAGGGGGAATTATGAGAGAGAAAGGAGAGGGACCTCAAACTTTTGAAGTGTTTGGTGCCCCCATATAGTCTCATCTTATCACTACAAACAAAAAGTATAGCATAATATGTGGGACCCCATCTTTGCCTTTGCTTTTGTTTCTCCTTTTAAAACCCACCCTTTTGTGTGAGGGAAAATAAATAAATAAATAAATAAATAAATAAAACTTTTGCACCGCCGGTCCTCACCAAATTAAAGATTCACTTTGGTGAGAAATATTGGTACCCCACAAGAGTATATTAAATGTTGTTACATAAACAAAAGAGTGGGGAAAAGAAAGGAAGAAAAGAAGGTGGGGAATAGATTCATAGATCTAACCCTTGTTGGTAAATTTGTGGGAATAATGATTGGTCCTGTATTTATGTATATTATATGTATATAATATATAAAGTTTTAAACATTTGGTTATGAAGGTTGTTGGAGGCAGTATCAAACATTGTTTATTTAGAGGATAATTAATCGATTTGTTTAATTAAAAAAAATGCACGATTTTAACTTTAATTGGATAACGGAATAAATTGAACTAAAGGAAAATTGTGTGTTCAATCTTTTTCAGGCTTTAACTCTTTCCAAAGATGCACTTTGTTCCGTAATTTTTGTTCTTGTTTTTTATTTTGTTTTTTTTTGGTTGCTAAACCTAATTTTAGTTTTTCATTTTCAAAACGAATTTGCCTTGACTAAACTAATGAACAACAACATCATGTTATCCAAATTTCGAATTAGTTTTTATTTTTTATTTACTATTAAAATTTATCTCTAATTGCTTTTAAAAACTTGAAAATAATATTTGTTTCGAGGGAAAAAAATTAGCTTAATTAACTGAGTTTTTTTATAATAGGACCTCATATTTTAGTGTACGTTTTTTAATCATTATAACTGGTTAAAATTATATTGAAATAAAAAAATTAGTAAGTAAAATGAACAATTTCTTATACAATTAGATGAATGAAAAACATAACCCTATCAATAATGAACTATTTTTTTCTTATCCAATAGTTAAAATCTCCAACTACTTTGGTCATCATAAATGAGAAAAGTTTTTTGTGTGTGTCTATTTCTCTTCTTGCTATTAACGTACAATATGTTTATATGGAGAAAGCACTAACAAGGCAAAGAGACTAAAAAAAAAAAAAAAAAAAAAAAAAAAAAAAAAAAACACACACACACACACACACAAACTGAAAATGACAACTTCTCATTTTCAATGAATAGACTTTTCCAGCAAATAAATTAAAGCTTCTAATTTCAGTCACAATCACATGACTTTAGCTAATCCAGAAGAAACATTGTTAAAATTATCAAAAAGAAAAAAAATATTGAAAATGTTTACATGCAATGAACTCAATTTGCTCACCGACACTAAAACTTTCTTTAATCACTGTTAGCTTTAAATGGATCAATAAAAGATTAAATCAAGCCCTCTATCTACCTTTTACCTAACTAATTCCACTTTGAAGACGTACAGTTCCAACATTTTCCTTCTTTGATCAATATATGTGTAAGAATTTGTATATTTCCTACGCAAATACCAATATTAGTATAGCTAGTACAATTGACATAAAATAAAAACTTGTGAAAAAATAACATATCTTTTATTATCTGATTATAATATTATTTTAAATAAATTTACTTTTTCCTTACAAATTTTATTAATACAATTTAAAAATAATTATGTTATAATTATTAAATGGAGTTAATATATTAACCATTAGCAATCAATCATAATTGATATTATGTTATTTGGTGTAAAACACCCTAAATACGATACACATCATATTTAACAGAAAATAATATCATTATAATAGAGTGAGTTATTCACGTTTGACACTACATTAAAGTTGCTCTAAAATTTTTCAATCAAAACGGTCATTTTACAAACATGTAGCTTATGTACTAGGATATATTTCAATATGCACGTTATATATATATATATATATGTATATATGTATGTATATATCAATTTGCTGTGTCATGCATAAAAAAATTTTTTTTTTTTCTGCTGCTATAATTAGGTATAATACTTTTACTCACACTATTCCCTTTACTAAAATGATAAGATCATCCCTCTAAGTTTCATTTCTATCGAGCAAAAAGAAAAAGAAATGATATTTACGTGGCTTGTAAGAATATCACATGTCCCGTTTCAAAAGAAGAAAAGCACATTGTGGAAATTAATGTGTACTTCTTATAATAAAGTGAAGAATGCATAATTGAAGGTCCTATTTCGAATAACAAAACTTTCATCAATTTTGTCAATTAATTGTCCTTATTGTCTCTTGATTATTGAAGTTTTCATCAACTCTTTTTGGTATATATATTTGAGGTGTGGTGACCAATTAAATTGACTCGCCAATGCACACAACAGGAATGCAATGATTCAATAAATTATACTCATATATTTCTAAATCTTCTTTAACCAATTAAGGAATTCCCTTTCCGAACTCAACAAATCATATCCAAATTTAGCTACAACATTACATATAGCCTATCCTATACATATAATTAAGATGGCACAGTTCGGATTCAGACTGGGTTCTTCTTGCTCACCACCCCACCTGGTTAGGGAGGTGGTGTGATCAACCTGCCCCGCGGCCTCCCCGCCATGGATTCCCTAATAACCTATATACAATTTATCCATAAGTAATAAATGTTAAATCAATTGAGAGGAAGAGTCACATATTACATGAATTGACAATCAAGATAGATCACGTAATACATAAATAGATAATGAAAGTCTAAATTCTAATAACAAAGATACATATATCAATAAAAAAAAATAAAACATATATATTATAAAATACATGAAATATGCTTTCAAATTAAAAATTGAAAAAATAGTATTATACAAATGGATCAGACTAGAGTGAGTCGAAGGGTGGGATCATATTAACCCGAACCCGAAAAGGACAGGTCAGCTGACCCGTCCCATTAGGGTTGGGGTTTGGGAGTTGGTAGATTGACGGGTAAGATTGCCATCGAGTTTCATGAGAGAATAGATATTAGAAAATGATGCACGAAACCATACAAAAGCTCGGAATCCTCAACACTAGTTTCTTCTCTACATTATTACAAATTTAATACAAGAGCATAGTACCATCCCATTCACTACTATTTCGTTCTGAAACCGCTAGACAATACCACATGTTTGTTACTGTGTTGGTGCTTTCAATACTTAATACGATTGTGTGCAAGACCACATTATAGTGTTCTATATGTTGCGTGGATCGGATGGATGAGATAAGATTAGACCACCCAATGAAAATCTATGGTGGAAAACCCTAGAAAATTTTGGATGGAAAGATTGCAGTGGCAGAAATAAATGTTAAAACTTTTATGTTAACATATTATTATATTATCAATTTTACCGTATATGAGCATATGCCTCTCACTTATTAAAAAAAAATAAAAATGAAAACATTTTCAGATTTCGAACCTCAGAAGTCTTACTAAATCTCCATTACTTCCACCCATTGAGCTGATCCTAGTGATCAGACCCACATGATAATTAATTAAATGCATCAACTCTGTCCTATACCCTTTTCCCTATGAAAAAGTACTTGGTTAGGATTAGGCAGTTTCTAATAAAAATACCAATTGAATCGAGCATTTCCAATGTTTCGAAGGTGCTAATGAACTACGGTCGATGGTGAACCAATACGAACTCAATTCCTCGACATTTGGTTCCTTCGGTTTGAAACCGTCAATGGTGTTGTGGTGGTTTTAGGATGATGGCTAGCTGGGGTGCGTTGGCCGCTAGGGGCACAATTGGGAATAGAAAGGGGAAGAGGGAAAAGGAGAAGAAGTTAAGAAATGAATTTGGGCAGCTAGGTACTCTTTTCTAAGTTAAAAAAAGTTTTATATCGTTATTAAAAAAAATGATTTTGTATCAAGGTAATAAGATGATGCAACATTTTGACCTTTTCTTTCAAAAACTCAAAATCGTTTTAATCTAAAACAAAATCTTTCCAAAACGACATCATTTGGACATAAAATTATGTATGGTGAATAAAGGGCACAATTCAATTAAGCTATACTCGAACACCCCTAAAACTAAAACGAATGGATAAAATGCCTATCAGTCAACTAAATATGGAATCCATCAACGGAATGGAAAGAGTGACTCAATTATACTTGAAAGATGAGCTCAATTTTATGTAAATCACTATAGGTCAACGTCAAACAATACATTGATCAGACAAGACTTTTTGTGTCCAGTTATAGGGCAAACTTAAAGATATTCTTTAAAAAAAATAAATTAAAAAACAATTTTATCCTTACTCAAACCCATTAGTGATCCTTGACCACTAATGTTGGAAGCATCTAGTTTTAGGTTTTGAGTTGTCTATTTATGTATTCCCACTCCACAAGGGTATTGAGAGTTGCGGGGAATATATACAAGAATTTGTGTGTGTGTGTGTGTGTGTATACACATATTTACTATGTCTATATATCTTAGATAGGAGGTGAAGTCAAAGAACATGAAAGAGTGAAAAGTGGGATTGAAATTGAAGATTGAAGAAATGGGTGTACACGTAAAAAGATGTTGGAGCATTTGCATAGGGGTGAGTGAGTGGTGAAAGTAAATCGCTGTTGATTGATTTATGTTTGGTTTTGTGTTATTTTTATTCATTGTGATCCGTGATTATCGCCAGACACGTGGTCACGTCTCTCCTTTTTCTCCTCTTTTCATTATCACTGAAAATATCTCTGCCATTGACCATCCTTTACTATTCCTAGTCTCTAAAAAATTTTTGATCTCTCACTTTTTTTTTTTTTTTTAATTCTAAACTAAAATATGAAACATAAAGAAATGATGAGTTTGGATACGGATTCATTTACATGACACGATGAAAAATAATATTGATAGTTAAATTTGTGATACGTTAATAAGTTATTAGATTGATTTAATATTCTTTATATGTCAATTGTACATCCTATTTCCTAACTAGTTTTGAAGATAATTTCTACTCAAACTTAATTATTTATCATGACATCATATTAACTTTTTTTAATGACAGTTTAATATATTAATATATTAGTTCAGATAATTATGCATTGCGCTTATTTTCCCATTTTTTTCTTCATTTTCAGACGTTGTTAACTGACGCATTTTTTTTAAACAAAATTGATAGAGGTTTTTTTTTTTTTTTTTTGTGATAATTTAATAGAATTTTACGAAGTTTGATAGTTATTTGCTCGTAGGGTTATATTTCGTAGCCTAGATTAGAATTTTCTTTGTCTTTTTTGTTTTAAATTTTTTTAAAAATTACCTATAATTATTTTATAAAATACGGAAAAAAAATCTTATTGATAAACAATATTTAGATCGTTAAATCTTTCTTTTAAGCTCGTCTATTTTACTCTTTTTTTTTTAAATGTGATTTTGATCAAATTTTATGTTTATAAACTTGAACTACTAATAAAATATCTTATAACTAGATGAAACTGATCGATATTATATTGCATGCGTATTTTATCTATATGACACATAAGTAAAACAAACACAGGATCTAGATATAATATATATCATATACATATATTTCGCTTACATATATTTTTAAATATGCTTTGTGACTAACATTTTGATTCTTTTAAAATCTTAAACGTTTGATTTGTATGTAACATGCAGGGTTGCTGATTTATGCATAGGTTTTTCTCCTACCAATAGCGTACCAATTTTTTATGCAATTATATATTATACCAACCATCATAATTCATACTTCTTGATTATGGAATCCGCGTTTGGTGTTTTGCATTTTTGTCAGCGTTATTGTTAAGGAAGTTCACGAGCATAATTTCCATATTTCATTAATGATACTTCCACCTTGTTTCTCTTTTCTTTAAAAAACTCTCAAAGAGAATTGCTTCGGAAGGATTCTTTTCTTTTTCTTTTTTGCTATACTTTTGATTGTTCCCATTAAAAATGGAACTTGGTTTAATTTTTTTTAATTATTTTTTTTGTGTTCAAAATTTTTATCTCAGAATTTTAAGATATATGTACCTCTCAAAAAAAAATTTTAACTATAAAGATGATTAAAAAAAAAAACAGATTTGAGTTGAAAAAAAAAAAGGCAATCATCACATGATAAAAACCGTAGAAAATTCAAGAAATAAGATAATTTTTTAAGCGTTGTCATCTAATGGTTGAGATTTGGGTCGATATCCCAAAAAAGTAGTGAGATGTTCATAAATTGTAGCTTTACTCAGAATTTTAGTAGCATATAGTGTTTACATGAGAGTTAAGGGGGTGTTTGGTGAATGAATTGAGTTGAATTTTTAAATTTAAACAGTAAATTTTATTGATTTTTTTAGGAAAGATAAAAAAACTTTTTTAAAAAAAGATTAAAAAAAGTATAATTTAATTTGAGTTGAGTTGGAGAGCCAAATCCCCCTAAGTTTATGTTTTTTTTCTTTTTTTAAATGTGATGGGATTCTTGACACTAAGTCAATTGGGGTATGCATATGAACTGATCTAAGTCAAATCAAACAAATCTTCAATTAAAAAAAAAAATAAATTAGACAAATATTAATATTTTGGTTCAAAACTTTTCAAACAAATACGGAAGAAAATGTATCAATATTATATTGGATATGAACTAGTTGGGATTCATGCATTTGACCATAAACTTGTGCAAAAGAGACTGCTTGTTAGAGGCATGGAAGAATAAATAATTAAATAGAGAATAGATTTTCAGAAAACAGAATTGAAAAAAGGAATTACACGTAGATTCGTGCATGTGAGTATTTTGAATTTTTAAAGGAAAATAATTATTCCAGAACTAGATTGACAGAAATAAATTGAGAAAAATAATTTTAAAAAAAACGTTAGATTTTGTAATATTTGCAACAACTAGCAGAGAGAGAGATGGATTTTATTTATGTTTTACCCCATTCTTCCTAAGCTGAATAAATGTAGCTGTAAATATTGTCTTCCTTTTCCATATTTGAAAGGAAATAAAAAAGATAGCATATAAAAATAAAAACACTTTGAATATTCGAATTTACACTTTGAAAGTTTTTTTTTTTAGGGTCTCTCTCTCCCTCCGTCTCTCACCCTTTCTCTATATATATAAATATTGTGATTATTTAAGAATGACACGCAAGGATTGTCTGAGACGCAAATCTCTTTCACTCCGTCTCTCTCTCTCACTCTCTATATATACACACATATATATATATATATATATATTGTGATTAATTATGAATGACGGGTAAGGATTGTTTGAGACAAGAATCATATGCACTAGAAGGGAAAAAATTGATAATAATTACGAATAGTGACAAAATTAATTTGGGAAGAAAAGATGTTATTGGTATTCAATTGTAGTGACTAGCTCATTATTGTTTTGGACCCAGGATTATATACACAAGCAGAAATTAATGTGTATAATCTAGGTTTATGTGTGTAAAAATACATATATATTTACGTATTTATGAATGTTGCTTTTCTTTTTTATAGGTGGAATTGATGGTTTATCAATATCGTCCGTGTTTTTTTTTTTTTTATTATAGAAGATTATTTAAGATATAGATTAATATTTGTATTTCTTCTTCATTTTGTGGAATATATATCTTTTACATATATATATAAAACAATTATCATTGTAGCTTCAAACATAATCTAATGATAATTTTATATTTGATTTTATCATAAAGTGTATCATTTTAAATTCTACCTATCTCCAAATTTAAAAAAATATATACGATTGCTATACATAACTTAGTCATAGTTTTATATCCGAAGTTATTCCGAATTTAATATAACTAGATGTAAAGTTTGATACTCTGAATTCAAGAAAAAAATAATATAGAAAAAAAAACAATGGGAAAATTACAAACGATGGATCTGTATACTTGATAGTGAAACCCAACAAAAAAATTCAAGCAAAAAAAAAAAAAATCTTTTTTTTTTTGGTGAATTCAAGCAAAATATTAATGAACCAGCTTCTGGAATTAATGAGTTATTTATTTATATTTATTTTGCTAGGTAAGAATATTAAATAGTATTATACAATCACCGTACCAATTCCACCCATCTCGTTTGAGAACACAAGTGCCACCATTACTTTGCCTCTTCACTCATCATAAAATAAACAAACAAATAAATAAGAAATAAATAAGCAAATTTTTCTGGGACGAGATATGTATTTATATATATATATATATATATATATATATGATGTTTATAGTTCTAGATGATGTATATAGTTTTAAACTGTTAAATTTACTTTAACTCTTTTATGAAATTAAAACACAAAAAGAGATATATTCGGTAACATGTACAAAGATAGATTATAATATAACGTTTATTCTGTGTAATGGCACTATAAATGTGCAATCATTCTTTTATTATAGACATTTAATTAGTATGCTTTACAAAATCAATGTCACACTTTCAAAATATAAAAATATAAAAATCAATGTTGCACACTCTTTAAATAAGACTGGCCATGTTTAAAAATAATTAGATGATATAAATAAAAATTAAAAAACGCCAAAAGAATCAAGGGAAACAAGTGAAAATGCTTCATTGTGCTAGCTACTAGTAAAAATTCTCTCTCTCTCTCTCTTTTTGTGGGGTGTTTAGGATTTTTAGAGGATGTGACTCTCGGAAGGCCGGGAATTGTCATTGATTTTTCAACCCTAAAGATGAAGATTTGACCATCGCGAGGAGGTTACTAGGTGTGGAGATGACTGCGGGGGTTGGGAGACCTGTGTTTCGGCAAAATGGAGGGGGGAAGGGTCGTGGATTTGACAGCACTTTCAAACTATCTACTTTGGCTATGGTGGTCATCTTCTTACTTGCGGCTTTTCCGATATTGGTAGATTTTTAGTTTGTTTAGTATGTTTGTGTGTAGGGGTTATAACTATGTATCATACGTAGATCTGGTTTGTTTGTTGTTTTGTATATTTGTTTTCAATTCTTAATAATAACGATAGTCTTCTCATCATCCGGACTTGTGATTTGTTTTTCAGATTTAGATCCTAGCGACTTATTGGTCCTGCTAGTTTTGTGGCTATGCAGGGTGTTTGGTGATTTATGCGATATGAGGTCATGGCTTCCAATTGATCAACAATCTTTATCGTTGATTGGAGCTTTGTTAAGTAGAGCTTGGTGCATACTCATTTCTAGCGTATCGAGGTACTTTCCCATTTTCGAACCTTAGACTTGTATCGTTCCCACTGTGCATTAATTATTTGTACTGATGGTTGAAGGTTATGATCGTATAATTATAGAATATTTGTATTGTATTGTTTAGTTTATAACTTTTTATTAATGGTAATGCAGTTTTTCCTTTAAAGAAAAAGTCAAAAGCAAATATGATAAAATGTTTTTTTTTTTTGCATAAAAATAAAAAAAAGTATAAAAAGGTAAATATATATTTTTTGAATGAAAAGAGTATCAATGAATATGTAAAGATTTAGAAGTGTTAAGAGTTTTTTTTCAATCAATAATTATCTTAAAATATAATTTAATAAATTCATTTATGATTTATTAAAATATTAAAGTTTCTTTTTCTTAAGATCTTTATGATAGATTTGTGTTTGGTGAATGAGTTGAGTTAAGATTTTTAAATTTAAATAGTAATTTTTGTTGACTTTTTCAGAAAAGATAAAAGATGTTTTTAGAAAAAAATAAAAAATATGATGAAAAAAAATATAATTTAGTTTAAATTAAGGGTAAATGTCAAATAAGCATAAATTCTTACCTGGTGAAGGTAAAAAAAAAAAAATACAAATAATGTAATGAAAAGACAATAAAGCCCTCTCGAACGGTTACTGATTGTATGGCAAACTACATTCCACGATATGGATAAAGGCAGATAACGAAACGTGAAATTCCCAAAAAGTCACTCCTTCCAAAATAGCATTTCCCTTTTTTTATTTTTTTATAATCATTCATTAAAACCATATTTTAACTTCTTTCCCGATAAAATAATTAAAAATATAATATATATATATATATATTTTTTCATCTGGGGTGTCGGAAAAAATTTATCATCATCATCGTCATCAATCAACGACACACACAGAAACCTCTGTGATGCTCTTAAAAAGTCATAAACTTTCTTGTCAAGTTTGTCCTTTAATAATTCCTTTTTTATTTTAGGGAATTTCGTTTTCTTTTTTTTAAACTTTATTACTGATTAATATATATTTTTTGTTTTATATTTTGTTTTTCCATTTGAGAGTCTCGTCTCTTTAGCAGTCTACACAAGATAAAATCACCATTGTTTCTCTCTCCAAAAACCTCCATTGTCGGGCATGTGAAGCTTCTTATGAAGCATTTCGCAGCCTCCGCAGATCTGCCATGGAAGAACTCTTCTTCTTCTTCTTCTTCTTCTTCTTCTTTATCTCTCTGTCTCATCAGGTTTTCTCAGCCACCGACCCAAACGACTTAGCCATTCTCCGGGAGTTCGAGAAGGGGCTGGAGAACCCGGAGCTTCTGAAATGGCCAGCGAACAACGACGACCCATGTGGGCCCCCCAAGTGGGACCACGTATTCTGCGAAGGAAACCGGGTTACCCAGATTCAAGTCCAGAACTTAGGCCTGAAAGGTCCTCTTCCTCCGACCTTCAACCAGCTTCCCATGCTCAACAACCTCGGATTCCAGAGGAACAGCTTCTCCGGTCCTTTGCCGTCCTTCAAAGGTTTGAAGAATCTGAGGTGGGCTTACCTAGATTTCAACGAGTTCGATTCCATCCCAGGTGATTTCTTTGTCGGTCTTGATTCCTTGGAGGTTCTTGCATTGGACAGTAACGCGTTGAATGCCAGCACGAATGGTTGGATGTTCCCTCCCGAGTTAGGGGACTCGGCTCAATTGGTGAATCTCACCTGTGCAAACTGCAACTTGGTCGGTCCTTTACCTGAATTTCTCGGGAAAATGTCTTCTTTACAAGTTTTGACTCTATCAGGTAATGAGATTTCCGGTGAGGTCCCCAAGAGCTTCGAGGACATGGCTTTGAGCAAGCTCTGGCTCAACAACCAGAACGGCGGTGGGTTGAGTGGGACCCTTGATGTGTTCATGACCATGGCGTCTCTCACCGAGTTGTGGCTCCATGGGAATCAGTTCTCCGGCAAAATCCCAGCCAGCATTGGTAATTTAGCTTCTCTGAAAAGCCTTAATCTTAATGGAAACCAGTTGGTTGGGTTGGTTCCTGAGGGTTTAGCCAGTTTGGAGTTGGAGAAACTGGATTTGAGTAACAATCATTTGATGGGTCCGCTTCCGATTTTTAAGGCGAAAAATGTTTCATATAATTCGAATTCGTTTTGTCAGGCTACAGAAGGGCTTGCTTGTGATCCCCAAGTGATGGCACTAATTGAGTTTCTTGATGGGTTGAATTACCCTTCAAGGCTAGTTTCTTCTTGGTCTGGGAATAACCCTTGTGTGCAGTGGTTTGGAGTGAGTTGTGATAATGGGAAAGTCTCTGTCATTAATTTGCCTAAGTTGAATCTGAATGGTACTTTGAGTCCTTCTTTAGCAGTATTACATTCTCTTCAACAATTTAGGCTTGAGAATAACAATTTGGGCGGTTCAATCCCGGCGAATTGGACTAGTTTGAAATCGCTGACATTGTTGGATCTGAGTACAAACAACCTTTCGCCTCCGTTGCCTAATTTTAGTCCCTCTGTGAAAGTCAACTTTGATGGGAATCCTTTGTTGAAGGGTGATCCTTCTAAGACCGTCCCATCACCAGAAAAGAGCCCTTCATCTGGGGGAGGATCGTCGATGTCGCCACCGGGTAGTTCATCGTCCCCGTCAAGAGGCTCACAAAGTAGTGCTACCAATGATAATTCTGTGAATCCGAAAAGTTCGAAGAGGTCCAGCTTAGTTCCTATTGTGGCCCCGATTGCCAGTGTTGCTGTTGCTGCTGTTTTACTTGTGATTCCGTTGTCCATCTATTGCTGTAGGAAGAAAAAAGATGCTTTGGCTCCGAGTTCTCTTGTGGTTCATCCACGAGATCCCTCTGATCGGGACAACATGCTTAAGATCGTTGTCGCAAATAATACCAACGGGAGCACTTCTACAGTAACAGCAAGCGAAACTGCGAGCAGAAACAGCAGTGGAATGGGCGAGTCCCATGTCATAGAAGCTGGAAATCTGGTCATTTCGGTTCAGGTTCTTCGAAACGTGACGAAGAATTTTGCCCCGGAGAATGAGCTCGGTCGTGGAGGATTCGGAGTGGTCTATAAGGGAGAATTGGATGATGGGACGAAAATAGCAGTGAAAAGAATGGAGGCTGGGGTGATTACAAACAAAGCCTTGGACGAATTCCAGGCCGAAATCGCGGTTCTATCGAAGGTCAGACACCGCCATTTGGTGTCCCTTTTGGGGTATTCTATTGAAGGCAATGAGAGAATACTTGTTTATGAATTTATGCCTCAAGGTGCTCTTAGCAAGCATCTTTTCCATTGGAAAAGCTTGAAGCTTGAGCCTCTCTCTTGGAAAAGGAGGCTAAATATCGCGTTGGATGTTGCCAGGGGTATGGAGTATCTTCACACTCTCGCTCACCAAAGCTTCATACACCGAGATCTTAAGTCATCGAACATTTTACTCGGTGATGATTATAGAGCAAAAGTCTCGGATTTCGGATTGGTGAAATTGGCTCCTGATGGGGAGAAATCTGTAGTGACCAGGCTTGCCGGGACTTTCGGCTACTTAGCACCAGAATACGCCGGTCAGTTCTCTTAGATCTTTCCATTTGACCTTCTAAAAGCTTGTTTAATTTATTTTCCATAACACTACAGGCACTTTGTTGTACAAACTGAATTACCAAAATCTTCGAGTAGTAAACTTAGAGAGATATTAGAATATGAATTTAGTCGTTCTTCGATAATTTAGAATCATTGTTTGATGAATCTGAATATCCTACATACTCCTCTTCTCAAATGCTGATTTATTGATTCAGTGACCGGAAAGATCACGACCAAAGCCGATGTCTTTAGCTTTGGTGTGGTTCTAATGGAGCTATTGACCGGAATGATGGCACTTGATGAAGACAGGCCTGAGGAGAAGCAGTACTTGGCTGCATGGTTCTGGCACATAAAATCGGATAAGGAGAAATTGATGGCCGCAATAGACCCCGCCCTTGACATAAAAGAAGAAAAGTTCGAGAGCATTTCCATCATCGTGGACCTAGCCGGGCACTGCACTGCAAGAGAGCCCAGCCAGAGGCCAGACATGGGCCACGCTGTTAATGTGCTGGCCCCGCTCGTTGAGAAGTGGAAGCCTTTGGATGACGACACCGAGGAATACTCAGGGATCGACTACAGCCAGCCGCTTAACCAGATGGTGAAGGGGTGGCAGGAAGCAGAAGGAAAGGACTTCAGTTACATGGATCTGGAAGATAGCAAGGGAAGCATACCAGCCAGGCCTACCGGGTTTGCAGAGTCTTTCACCTCAGCCGATGGTCGGTAAAAGCGGAAACTTCACTGCCTCTCTCTTTTTGTTTCTGTTTTTTTCTCTGTTAAGACATTGTTTTTCATGTTGTTGGTCCTGTTAGATGTAGATATCATGTTGTGTTCACCTTTTTTTTTTTTTTTGGGATTAAAATGTTGATTTGTTGCAGCATTTTCTTATGCTTGTGGTGAAATGAGATGGGGATTTCAGTTTATGATATCTCAAGAAAGCTCGGTACTTTTTTCTAGTGGCTATGTAGATAGAAATCATGATGAATGAAAAACTGGTTTATTGGTTACTTCTTGATTTTTTTCTGTCAATTCATTATTTTTTTTAGTGAAGATTTTCAGTGACTCTGCCTAGGCTGAAACTGATAGTTGGAGTTTTGTAGGTTGGAATTAAAATGTGTATTTGATTGAAATGTGAATTGGAAATGAATTATAATATATAAATGAGTGTAAAAATTTGAAATTTATTTAGGAAAAAAATATATATATTAGGGATCTTGTTTTATTTCTCCCATCATTCTATGTGATTTAAAAAAATTACCTTATCATTTTGATTTAAAATAAGAAAATTATGGACATTTAAAATTAAAAATTCATTAAAATCAGGAGAAATAAAGTGAGATGTCAGATTTGATAGTTTTGAAATTAAATGATAAAATTCTATTAGGAATTGTTATTCCAAACAGTCTCTAAAGAATGAATCTAAAGTCCACTTGCCAGCTTTGCTGAATGAAGAAAGTTGGTCAAGATATTTTGATTCTAATAAATTTCTTTCAAATATTAAACACACGCAAAGGAAAAAAAAAAAAAAAAAAAAAAAAGACAAACTAATTTGCCATTTTCTGGGCCACCAAACAAAAATAATAGGAATAAATATAGTGTGGCTAGAAATTAACTCATAAGAGTTGGTAAATGACAGCTCAGTTTTTATTCAAAGGAAAAAGATAATGTTTGGCGGGATGGTTTGAATTATAAGGTCAGTGCTAATGAAAATCAATATATGTTTGGAAATTGACCAAAAAACATTAAATTGAGTTTGAAATTAGTCCAAACTTTGTGTCACTTAAGAGCCGACCTATTAGTTAAAGCATTAACTAATCAACATTCACACTTCTACATCATACGGGTTCTAGTTCTAGTTGCTTAAACATCTTCTTCATCCCTTTTTAGGATGTCGGAAATACGATAATCTACGATATTTACGTTGAAACCCGTGAATTTCAAACATTGAAATCGTACAAATTTTGAAGAAATACAGAAATTTGTACATTTAAGCAATATAATTACAAACTTTAGAAGTTAAAAATTTTAAGAATTACAATGGATTTGTCAACTGAAAAGAATGTTTTAAGAGAGTTCAGTTATATATATATATATATGTGTGTGTAATTGTATATGTATATACGTGAGTTGTGACTGTCAACAATAAATACGAGCAGGGCATAACTAACAAGGTCAATTATCATTTGTCCGTCTTTGTATGGAAGATCAGAAAATGTGAAGTTCCACAAAGCGACGAGGTTCATTATTTGCCTGTTTTAATGGCTCTTGGGACCATCTCTTCTAGTGTAGCCTCGTTTTTTTTTTTTTTTTTTTTTTTTTTTGCTCTATATTATATGTCATAGTCCAATTCGTTGTCATCTTCTGATTTATTTAATGCGCAAGGAAATTTTAATCCTAATAAAATCTTACCAATTCAACTGCTTAGCACTTTTGATTGATTTTGCCATCCAAAAGTGATAAACATGCTAAATAGTTCTTGTTGTAGTGTGACATGTGATGTCGGTAAATGTAGTAAAACAATAGAGGTGACGATTGAGAAGTGGAGATGAAAATCAAAAAGCGTAGCTAATAGTTCTCATCTTGCATCACCACGCCACAAACCGCATACTAATGAAATGCGAGTGACTCTAGGGTTTCGCATAGAGCGAAAAGTGGGTTTCAAAACATCTATTTTAGCGTGATTTTACCTTCCAGTATGTCATATGCTCATAACAACATTGTATGTAAGTTACAACATTATATCTAAGTAAATAAGAAACATCTATGTTAAGTACTAACCAAAATAAAAAAAAAAATTACTCATAAGGGTTTGGTCCACTTTTTTCTTGTAACATAATTTTGACAAAGAATATTCAACTGAGGTGGAGGAAGACGGTCTATAATGCATTACAAAAAAAAAAAAAAAACTATCAAGACTAACAGCTAGAGACTTAGAACTGAAAACGAGATTTAAAATTAATGTCATAACAGTTGAGAAACATATATTATTGATAAAGAGTTTTCGCCACATAAAGCCCTAACTAAAAAACAATTCAAGTTGAGTGATGATTTTAGTCGTGACAATGAACATCGTAATTGTTGAACTACAGCATGGAGAGAATGGCGCACCAAATTTCATCAGAAGAGTGGAGCCCACAAGCATTTAGATGTCCCGAGTATGCGGGCCTCTTCTCACATGAGGATGATGGATAAAAAAGCTCATGGGGTGCTATCAAAAATTGACCATTTGCCATTGCCATCGGGGAGGATAGGCTTTAAGGTCAATCAATTAGTGTGACAATTTGTGTCAAAGTTGTCCCTTTTGGTAACGTGCAAGCCATTTTCAATTTGAAAGAGATTTGAAACCATTATTATTATTATTATTATTATTATTATTATTATTATTATTTTGGTTCATTATTTCAACAAAGTTTTTGGCCAGATTGATGATATTCATGACACGTGGTGGCGTGTCGAGAGGGCTGGCAATTTTCCATTTGTTGCTCAATTCCGTCGAACAGTGGAAGTTGCTCCGGCATACGATGTTTGGCTGCATGTAATAGAACTTTACAGCGCAAAATTTTGTCGAAATTAATTACAGCCAAAAAAGAGAGAGAGAGAGAGACAGATGTTCAACTCAACTCCTTTACAAGCCAATTTGTATTTCTATACCAGTCATATATAGAGACAGACATATACAGGTGAAAAATAGGATACTTTCCAGTATTTCTATAATAAATGTATATATATATAGATCTATATTTTTGTATCTTCTTATTGTTATTAAAGAACACCACTTAAATTCCATGTACATTGCACGTGAAATACTAGTAGACTAGACGTATATTGTAATAAATGACATCTCTGATCGATAATCTGCTTCTTTTTGAGGACTTCCAAGGAGATCGCCCACTCTCAAATTCCAATATGTCTCGGATTTGAGTGGATTATGTTACTTAATACACTCTGTATGACATCTCATATCTGAAACTATTTTAGGAAACAAATGATGTTGAAGCCATGTAACGACTATCCTTTATTTTTGGCCAAAGGAAAAGTTATATCTCAAAATTAGAGGCAAATCTGAAATGCAATTTGTTCGTTAACTTTTTCACGATTCAGAGATACAATAATCTTAACCATACAAATTATAAGGAATTGGCGCAAAAACCCAACTTGGTGTGCAGAAAAGGTGAAATTTTATGGTAAGGTGGATACAAAATGTGTGTGTGTATATATATATATATATTATAGAAAATCTACCTAGACACGTATTTGAACAAATGAACGTTCATCTAGTAATGTTAGAGCGTTATACTTTTCATAATGTGATACGACGGTTTATAACAATGGTACTCTTCTTTTCATAGACCATCAAAGAGTTCCCTTGACGAAAAGTACTGGGACATCAAAGATGTAAAATCTTTTCCGTGGTTACATTTGGGGAGAGCAAATCCATTATAAAGAACCGAGGCTGTGAGATTTTGACCTCTGTCCCTGCAAAATAATACTACAAATGACCTCCACAAAAGTAGAGAGGAAGTTCAAAGTTCCCAAAAGGACCAAGAAAAAGAAAAGGCAGAGTAAAATTTCTATAAATTCTGATTAGAAGGAAAATTAGTTGGCAGTGAAATTAGTTCTAGCATATATTACCTAAAAAAAAAACTTTCTAGTTATAAAGGAAAAAAAAAAACTACAAAAGGAAAGTAGATGAAAATTGTGTACAAGCAAATGGAGGCTATAATCTACACGGACATAGTTCAACCTTTGTCTTTAAGCAATGCCTACGCACAACACCGCACATGCCGGCTAATTTGATGTGGCATGGCTATGATTCCGCAAGCACCGGATTATACCTGAAACAAGGCAAAGACTTGCCTGCTAATATTAGCGTACATGACCTGAACAAAGCAACAACAAAGTACAAAACCATATTTTTCTACGATTGGAAGGTTCTGGACTAAAATGATTAATCACATGAACATGGTGGGGATCATGATTTCTCAACTACCAGGGCCAAAGATCTTAACACAGAAATTAGATTATGTTTCCTCCGAGAAACATCCGATATGGTAAGCCCGATCATGATTTGAACTCTGATCCTTCACTGGGGAGTTTGGTTGAGTAGACGAAACTTTGGATGTGGAGAACTGTTGGTAAGGGCGATAAACGGGAGGAAGCAGTAGAGCTAATTGTCGATCCATTGCTAGCAGTCGCCCGCACTTACTGCATCGACAGCAATATAAAAGGTAAGTTGCAAGAGAAAACAAGTTGAGACAGATATTAAAAAGGGTTGAAAAGAGATGTGAAACCTGCAAACTTTTGTGAACAAATTTTGGTAGCCGCAGATCCAATGCTATAAATAAAACAAACGGAGAAAGTCAAAATATTTGAGGATATATGGACTAGAGAAACGAAGGAGAATATTGACACTTAGACTAGGCCAAGTTGGTACCAAAAGGGAATATAGAGCTGTTTCGGCTTTGACTCCAAGAAAATATTGCAAAGCCATTGCAGCATGTTCCTGCAATAAAAAATTATTAACAATTAGAAAGGTCTAAGTTTAACTACTTGAACTAACCAATAATAAAATCAGCAAATGAAGATATTACCGTTATATGTTTAAAGACATGATAAACTGAAACACCTCTTGCATGCATATAGCTGCCTCCCTGTTGGAAAACAAAGTGAAAGATTGCCATGGGTTAGAGCAAAGAATGCTCAAGGAAAAAAGAACGAAGAAATGGATGTCAAATTTCAAAGCTAGATTAGCACAATTTTTGGGGGGAAAACTCAAAAGATGATAGGCAATCTAACTTTCGAAGTATCCATCCGCAGCGGTTATCTTAACATGGGCGACGAGAATTACAGGGTCAAAAACAAAGCATACGACTGAAATCAGTAAAGTTATGCATTCTGATAAACAAGATTACCTCGTCAGGAGAAAAGAACGCTACAGCATCTGGATCGGTAGAACCAGCTGGATGCAAAGATACTACGGCTCTGAATGTGGAAGGAAAGAACAACTCAATTACAGCGGCCTTATCTGGAGCAGCATTTCCTAGAGAACCTTGTTTCATTCTATTTGAACCATGAAAATCATGTTTCTTTAGCGCTTCCATGGGGCTCTCGTTTGCCACAGAGGGCAGTGCAGAAGCTCTTTTTGACCAGTCCAGCCGCTCAAAGGTTGAGATTTTCACATTTGGCACTTCTTTTTCCAAGCGCGTTAGAACATCCGACAGTGTTTTACAATCACTAAGATCTTCTTCAGGAGTTTCTCTAACTACTTGCAAACCACGTTGTTTCTTTGCATTCGATTCAGCATTCTGATCACTCAGGCCCTCATCAAGGTGAGGAAAGAACCGCCTTTTCTGATCCGTGAAGGCCTTGAGAGCCAACCTTTGAACATCAAAGAAATCACGAACTGAATTAAGTTGTTGCTTCTATTTTTTCGGTTAAAATACACGAACTTGTTGGACAAAGTTCCAACACAGAACATCACAAATCACAATCATGAAAACAAGCCGAATTTTTCGAACACCAGTCATATATATAGGATCATCCTAATTACCAACAATCTATTAGAAAGCCCACCTGCATTTCAATCAAGTACAAAAATGCAAAACTCCGAAATGAATAATGGCAAATATTGAGATCCTAAAACAAACTTTTGAACAAATCTCCGACCTAGGAGCTTAATCCATGACCAAAAAATCCAAGTCGTTCAGAATGTAAACTATGTTTTTCTCTTCACTTCGTCAATTATTCTGATAGTTTAACCACAAAAACGCGAATTGCGAAAGAACCGTTAAATTGATCAAGAAACCAACCTGGTCCTGTCGACGGCGGACGCGCCGGCCTGACCAGCCAGTTGACGCTTCCAAGCGTAGGCGACCACAGCGCCGTCGGGGCAAACCAACGGCATGTGCAGTCCCCACGAATTGCTTCGCGACCGAAGCGATTCGCTCAGGACTCCGGATTCCTCTAGCTGCTTCCCTAATCAAATTACATCAAACGGAAACAAAGCACTCAAATTTCAACCGGAGTTCGATGAACCGATTCGAAAATCGAACCTAGAGAGAGAGAGATTCTGAGATTTTTGCGTTACCGATTGATCGGAGGTCTTGGAGATGCTGGCGCATGGAAGCGTCTTCGTTGAGGAAAAACTGCACCGGCTTGTTGCTCTGGTGAGGCTGGGCGGCGACGAAGAGCGCTTCGAGGAGCCGATCGGCGCCGAGCCGGATGTCTGCGATCAGCCGCGCCGCGTGCGAGAGCCTGTCCATCGCCAGCGCCACCTGCTTCGGCGGCGCCTCCGCCGTCGTCGAGCCGGCTGAGTTCGATTGAACGGCGACGTTTTGCACAGCCGCCGCCGGAGGTTGCTGCTGCTGCTGCTGCTGTTGTTGCATCATCTTGCTTTTCTCTCTCCCCCTCTCTCAGTTTTTCCTCGATTGGGCTCTAAAATCGCTTTGGGTCGGCATCTTAAAACGCAACGTTTTATAGTTGACTGTTCGGCTGCGGCTTGGGCTTTGGAATGGGATTTTGGGCTTGGGGCGTTGGGTTTAGATTGGGCTTGGTCTTGGGCTTGGGCTCATAGGCCATAAATGAGCCCAAACCTAACACTGCTTTACAAGGTTTTGCTTCCTCAGCCTTCCTCCTTCCTCGGATGGGCTTGGGGCTTCGGCTTGGCTTTGGGTTTAGGTTTAGGCTTGGTCTTAGATTGGGCTTTGGGTTTGGACTGGGCTTGAGCTTCGGCTTAGGTTAATAGGTCCTAAATGAGCCCAAACCTGACATTTCTCAGCCCTCAGCCCTCATCCTACCTCCCTGCTGGGCGCGCGTTCATCTTATTCCTCTGTTTGGTAGCCGAGAAAGTTACAGAAAGAGGAAAGTTAAAACACCCCAGCTTCGTCGATATATACTCTCTTAAGTGCTTCAAAAGGTGCTTATTTCTATCTCTTGCCTATCTCCAGCTCTGCTTTTGACTGCATAGAAAACGAAAACGGAATTTTTAATTTTTTGTTACTTTCTTTCTATTTTCCGAAATATTTTCTCGGCTGGCAAACATCAACGATAGGTTTTGAGCTAGAGTGTCTAATCTGTAGATAACATGGCGCCTTCGAAGGCTTCCAAGAAGCAGCAGCAGAAGCGAGGGGTCGACTTCAAGGTAATTAACTAACTGATAAGCTAATTTTTTCCTTAATTTATTTGTTAAAAAGGTCTGTTGTTTATTCATGAATTTTGGTTTACTGCAGAAAATAAAGCGAAAGATTGGCAGGAAATTGCCGCCTCCAAAGAACTCTACAAGTACTGAGATTAAGTCCAAAGGTATTGAAGATAAGAGTCTTTTAAATATTATTGTGTTATTTCAATAACTATTTAGCAATGTTTGTTTGAAATATGAATCATTATTTAGGAGAATTTGATAATAGGAAATGTGTCTTCTTTGTCATGATTGATTATAAAAATCATAGGAATAGGAAAATGAGTTTGCTTTAATGCCGGGTTCGATGTTGGTTTATGAGCACAGCTATAATTCTTCCTGAGCAGAGCGTGGCATCGGAGAAGGCTGGACTAGCAGTGAACAAGAAAGGCTTGACTTTGAAGGAACTTCTTCAGCAAACATCACATCACAATGCGAAAGTTCGTAAAGGTATTTTACTCTTATCATTGTCCAAATGTACGTAATAGCAATTGGAATAGTTTATGATGATGTTTTGTGAAGCCATGCTCATATTTTTAGTTTACGAAATAAGATTGTGTCTGAAAAAGAAAAAATAAGAACCGAGGTAGTGTAGATTGTTGTTTCAATGTTGTATTTTCTATCCTGCAGCCAAAAGAAGGGTAAGAGAAAAATATTTGAAACGTGCCGGGTAGGTCCACTTTAAAGGATGCATCACGTCTAAGGCGGTCTGATTTGAGGACTAAATACTCCCATTTTTTATGAAAACACTAAAGCTGCATTTCGGCGCTATAACTTAGTTGCTAATTTTGTTTTCATCTTCACTAGACATTCAGAGATATTTCTTATCATTGCTAATGTATGTTCATGCGGGAAATAGACAGTTTTCTGCTTGAAGGAATCACTTGAATGTTCTTGT
Source organism: Ficus hispida (assembly GCA_025413025.1). Lineage (NCBI taxonomy): Eukaryota > Viridiplantae > Streptophyta > Magnoliopsida > Rosales > Moraceae > Ficus > Ficus hispida. Next base: position 30,625,168 of record CM046373.1, read on the forward strand.
CCTTGGTTCTTTCCTTTTTAAGATGAAGTGTTGTCTAGATTTTAGCTTCTACATTATTATCTTTTTTTTTTTTCCCTGTTATCTAGTGATCATCTTGGTACTGATTAGTTCTGTTTTTCTGTGAAGATGCATTAGTGGGTATTCGGGATTTATTACTCAAACATCCAGCGGAGTTGACCTTGCACAAATATGCTGTGATTGAAAAACTCCGTGAACGTATTGGTGATGATGATAAAGTGGTTAGAGAGACTCTATATCAACTTTTTAAATCAGTGATTTTCCCTGGCTGTAAAGAGGTAAGTTCTGTTCTCTTCGCATATAAGTGCCTATACATACATAGTTACGTACATATATATATATATATGTATGTACGTAACTATGTATCTTATAGGAAACAACAGTAAATTTTTGAACATATTCTTCTGCTTTGGTACTTGATAATTATATCCATTATTGTGCAGTAAATTTATAAAATTATACCTCTTACCACACATATTCATTATTGCCCTTCCGTTATTCTTTTAAGATACCATCTTTCATCATCGTTGGTTTATTTGAGTATGACATGCATTCTTGCTTTAATTGTGCAGGATAATCAAGGGGGTTTCATCTCCTTGTTGACGGCCTACATTTTTAGCGCAATGACACATTTAGCCATTGAAGTTCGGTTGATGGCTTTCAAATTTTTTGACCTCGTTGTCCAGTACTTTCCAAATACCTTCTTTCTGTATGCTGAAAAGGTATTTCATATTCTCCTGCTGCTTATGTCCTTTTTTTTCCCCTGAAATTCTGGTGGAATGAACATTGTTTTCCTCGATCATGACATCTGCTGTTATCATGAAATGTAATAGTTTTAATCTTTTTTTTTTTTTTTTATTGGTTGCTTCATTGACAGATTCTTCAGAATTATGAGGATATTTTGCGAACGAACAAGTTCTATTTACAGGAAAAGGGGAAGCTCAGGACTGCTCTGTCTGGGTTAGTGCGCTGTTTGTCGCTGTTGCCGTGTGATAGGAGAGAAGCTGATTCATGTGAAAAAGTACCCCCTGTTTCTATTCTTTGCCTATCATTTGGTTTTTATGTTTTACATTTATCTTTTTCGAACCACACGTACTGTTTTGTCAATATACTCATGGGAATTGAGTAATACATTTGTTTTCCGGACAACCTTGCAAGTTCTAACATACTTAGAACTTGCCTAATTATGCGTTTGTAAATTTGGTCTATAAAAATTGTTGAGCATGTGGCATCCCAAATTTATTTATTTGTAAAATTGATGACATGTTTATGATGTTAGGAGTTAGCTGACCATTTCTTGTGCTGTTTTATGACTGGACCATTTTTCGTCTTACCTGTTATATAGATTTAGAATTACACATGTTTCGAAATTTCTTCCCTTATTGGGTATTTATTCGTATGTTCTTTTGTGATTTATGTCCTTTGTCCAAATGTTTTGTCCACTTTACCTCTTGGGGTGTCCCGTAAGTAAATGTGTAGAACTTATGTAACATACTATCCTTTCAAATTTTGTTTGTAGAAAAAAAAAATCTTTTCAAAATTGTATAATAGGATTCATGACAATCTGAGGAGAACTTCTAGCTCAGTTTAATATTTGTGCTTTATTTTTTTCTAGTTTTTTCATTACTGTTTTTTGTTACTCGGATGAAAATTCCTCATTGATTTCCTTGGAAAATCCTTGTCTTAGGGATGGATTAACAATTTGGAATGGTGTATTTGGAGTTCTGCTCTGTTTTTTGTTTTTGTTTTAAATCCTTTTTTCCTTCCTTGTTGCTTTCTTTTAATAGAAGGATGCCGAACAAAAAGTGTTGCATGCTTTTGAGCCTGATTTGCATACCGAATCTGATGGTATGTGAAAGCTCTTGTACCTTGTCGTAACTTGATATTGCTGCTTATGTTCTATTTCCAATAACGTTCTCACTTGTCACTAGTGATACCTGCAGTCTGTTTTATATCCTCTGTATGGTAGTGGGAACTTCTTAGTTTCATTGCCTTGCATTAAATTTTGTATCTTAGAAAAGGAGAGTCCAGAATAAATACCATATATATAAATATATATGTAGCTTTTAGGCTATTTCACTCTAGAATGACTACTGTATTCATGAACTGCAACTCTGATATCATATGTTTAAGTTGCCTGAATCTCTCATCTTTTTGTCTTTCTAGGGTTTTCTGCCATCATCCCAAAAGTGAAAGAGCTTGTTCCAGTTTTAGTCAATTGTTTTGAAGAATTTGTTCCTGCGGTTCAGGCTGTTCCATCACTTGACACCCAGTCATTTGATTGTATGCTATGTTTACTACAGAGCATAGATCAGTCAATCAGTTTCTTTCTTCATTTAGCTGGCAGCCGTAATTTAGAATCGCAGCCTTCTAAAGGGCTTGATGCGAAAGGTTGGGCTGAAACTATCTCCACTATCTCCAAAGTCTTATTTAAGAAGTTACTAGTTGTGTTTCCCCTTAATTCCATCCATCAGTTTTCAGAGAAGGTAAATATCGATATGAGTTTTGGTGTTCATTTTTTCTCTTGGGACATCGTTTCACTGATGTCGCTTTCTTTTCATGCAATCTTATGGAAATCTATGATTTTTTTTTCTCTCCATTGTTATTTTTTAGTCCTGTGGCATTTGGATATTCTTTATCCAATTTTCTTGCTGTTCTTGCAATTGGAATCAAATTTAATGATATTTCCCCCCTTTTTTTTGCTTGGCAGGGTGATGAAAGATATTTTACCTTGAATACTGCAATTACAGAAATATTTTTGCGCTTGAGCGAGTGGATCTTGCCTCCGGCTGTTTCATTGGAAGTATTTTTAGAATTTATTGAAAGTGCACTACTCGGAAAGGTCTTAATTTTGTACCACTATATTCCTGCGCTTAGTTTCAAAATACTAACTCGTTTCTCTTACTACTGTTGAGCTGTACTTGTTTGGGGAAATCTGATGAAAAGTTAGATAGGATTTTATTATAAGTGAATCTATTCATTGTTTTATATAGAAAATTTCTTGCATATTAAGATCTTTGAACTTTTCATTGGTTTTTTCCCCCTCCTCTTCTTTTGGGCTGAATGGTTTAGAAATGATCCTACTACGGAATGGCTTTTGACTACATGATTGTGGTATTCGGCAGGTCTGTGGTGGCAATCCCGGTAAAGCAGTCAAGGGGAAACATTTACTTACGCTTCTTCCTTTTATTCCAAAACTTGTTTCACTAGCGACAGGTGAATGGAAGTCTCGTCTTCTTCAGGTTTGAATTGTTCCTCGAGTAATATTTTAATTTGGAGGATATCTGTATGTTATTTATCTTTTTAGCTGAAAATCTGTATGTGATTTATCTCTTCTCATAAGCTTTTCTATATTCTTCTATTTGGTCTTTGCTGAAGATACATATGAAAGCTAAAATGGTATTAATTATTATCATGTTTCATGATTTGCAGGCATTTACCAAGGCGTTCATGGATTGCAATCCAGAGTCATCGCTAAAATTGGCTTGCCTTTCAACAATCGAGGAAATGCTAATTCCTGTAAGCATGACTTTGCCTTTTGCATGCAGTTTTTTCTAGGGATGCTCTAGGGAAAGTCGGACTGGTTTTGATGCCAAAAAAAAAAAAAAAAAAAAAAAAGAACACTCTCTCTCTCTCTCTCTTATCAACAAACTTTTTGTGAAAATCAGAGAGAAGACATGCTGTACTCGCATACAAGAGTTCCAGAAATTATGGACCATCAGATTGTTTGGATAAGAGAGCTTCCCGTGTTACTGATCCAGCTAGGTGATAAATACCAGTCCTGTTCTCAGGTAATTATTGTTACCTTATAAAGAGTCGTTGGCTGGGCATTCTAGTGACTGTATGTCTGAGTTTTGACCTTTCTCTACGTTACGTTCCACTCCCCCACACCCACACACACCCGCGCCCCCCCCCCCCTAAAAGTTGCATTTGTTCACTTTGCAGCCAGTGTTGCGCCTTCAGCTAAAACTTGGACAGTGTGCTTTATCGAACCCATCCCTTGCATGGGAATACGATAACATGCAATACTCACTGAAAAAATTTTTCAGCACATGTCTAGAAGATGGTAACCATTATTTTTAAAAATATTTTTGTTTTGTTTATATATTTTTTATTGTTGGTCAACAAGGCATCAGAAAAAGAGGAGGACAAAAACCCTACTTGGCTTCTTATCATTCCATTTTTCCCTTGCAGGAAATATATGCTATGGCCCTTTTGTAAGGCTCCCCGGTGACTGTCAAGAACTTTCTCTCTGTTGCATTTATTACTTCTCTTTTCTGGATGCATCTTTGATGAAGTCAATATCTGATTGTTGCATGTGTAAGTACAATATGTTCGTTGTGACTATTGGCAAATTTAATTGATTGAGCTAGTTATTAATTATTCTCTTAGACTTGTAATACTCCAACTACAAAATTGCTTAATGAAATAACGTTAGTTGGTTAACTCTATTTGAGCTACCTCGTGAATGGGTGAGTACGATTGTTTGTTTTCGTCTAAAAGTTGGACGTAAAATGCTCTTCACTGAATGCTGAATGATAATCCTTGCCAGGCACAGGAGTGTGGAGTGGTGATTATACATAAACTTTAATGTTTAATATCAAAAAGATAAGGTCTTCTGGATTATACTTGCAAAAGATAGTACAATGTCAAGAACGCTCTTTTCTTTTTGGCTTATGTTATGAAATGTTCCTCAAGTGGACTTAGTAGAAAGGTTTCATCATCCCCCACCCGTTTCTAACTTACTCACATTAAATTGCAGGTCCTGATCTGGAGCCATCCACATTATTACGAATCCTAGAGGTTCTAAATTCAGCCTATAAAGCGGGGCGTGTTCAGATTGCAGACCATCTTAGTTTCTTCACCACTTTGCTCTCAAGTTTTAGAGTTTCTCCAGGTATCTGTTATCAGAACCATTCTTTGTCCAAATCATCTTTCTTTTTCAGTTGCCTGTCAAATTTTGTGTTTCCATGTATATGCTTCAATTAGCTATCTTGTGCAGCTTTCTGTATTAATAGCAGATGGAAAATTTCCTTTAATACGATCTCTATTCATGGGTAATTAATTTATGCATAATATATGGTTACCTTTGATGAGATGGGCACTACAAACTGCTTGTCTCTCACTCTGCATAATAACCAGTCATCTCCATGAAACAATTTTATATTAGTTATTTAATTGGTTTATAAACTGAAAGGGTGTAAGTGCAGGCAAAATATTACCTGTCGCAGAGAATGATGCCAAGATCTCAAATCGCAGAACATTTAAGTTGGTTACTAGCATTGTTTGCTCATACATCTCGCAGATGGGTGATAGTTCTCTTGTTTTTCAGATACTAGAGAACGTATTGGCTGAACAGATAGTGAGTTTCGTATGATATCATCTGTTATTTTCTTGGTTTTCTAGATGTAATTCAACTGACAAAATATGTTTTGTAGTTTTACAATTTTTTGTTCATACAACTTTTTACTTCAGCTTTAACTAGTCCAAAAAGAACTGAGGTCCCTAACATTAGTGTTCATTTGCATCCCAGGCATTAAGGCCTCCTTTAGACAACATTTGTGCCATGCTCCGGTTGCTAGCTACGCTGGACTCAAAACCCACAAGACTTAACAACCAGAGTATAACATCCCTAGGGAATTTGCTTCCTAGATATCTAATTGATATTGCACTTGTAAGTATCTCTTCTTAAGGAAAGATTGTTTTGTTGACTTATTTGCATGAATGCCCCCTGAACTTTTCAAGTTTGGCAATTTTAGTCTCTAAACTTTTTTTCTTGGCAATCAACCCCTTGAACTTTTAATTTTGGATAATTCAATCCTTTTTACTTAAATTCATTGACAATTTTTTGCACAATACTTACACATTATTGCTCAAAAGGGTTAATGTTGATCATTTTTGCTTAATTTCTATATTACTTTCTTTTAAAGTTTAGGTTTAAGTTTGAGTATAATTGAATTAAGGTTTAAATTTTCAAAGGAAATTGTACCGAAGTTAAGCCAAAATGATCAACAATACTCTTCTTGGACTAAAATGGGCAAGTTATGTGTAAAAAAAAACTGTTCAAATTTTTATGAATTTAAGCAAAAAGGACTGATTTGCCAAAACTTATAAATTCAAGGGGCTGATTGCCAAAAAAAAAAGTTTTGGGACTAAATTGCCAAATTTGAAAAGTTCAGGGGGTATATGAACAAATAAGTCTATTTTGTTTTCTAATGAGCAGTTCTTTCTATTACTTGCTCTGATTTGATTGTATTTGTATCTATACTTCGTCCCGTGGGATGCGTGGGGTGGCCATCTCATATTCAAAGTTCAAATTAGAATGCTTGAAAGTCTGCCATCAGTAATATGCTATGATACTCTTTAAACTTGTGGATTGTGATGTGATGCCGGCAATGTGGTGTATTACGAATTAGGTTCCTTTCCAAAGTAATGAAGGTCTATGGTTTTGTTGCACTTTGTGGCTCTCTCTAAAGTTTATTATGATTTTCTAATATACTGCTTTACTACAGTGCATTCCCAACGGCGACGATGAGAATTCCATTTGTTCAAGAACACAGCGTTACTATCTCATACCTTGCTTCGTGTTGTTCGATAAAAGTCACAATCTACTGCTTCTCGTCCTCAGAGCCTTGGGATTGTTGATAACTCAACTTCCGTCTCATGATCAGAATCAATATGCAAAAGACTGTTCAAATAAGACATTTGCCGTTGTCTCTGTTCTACTTTCAATGCACAAGGACGTAAAAATGCAGCGGATTATTTCTTCATTTCGCGAAGATGTTGACGGTATTTTGCAAAACATAGTTCATTTACAGGTATGGAATTTGCACCCTAAAGCTGAAGTAACCTCACCGATTAGCTTGAGTTTTAACTTCACTTCGTCTACTTCTTTCATGCAGTCTTCTGAAGAAATCAGACTGACTCTTGAGGAAAAGCATAAAGTGCAATGTTCAGTTGATCAACTAAAGGCCGTAATAAGTTCATTGGACAAGAGGACGCAGGCCATCTAGGAGGATGCACATTGCCAAGTAGCTCGCCTTTTTGTTGCAGCAACATCGCTTAACTAGAGCCTAGGATAGTAGAAGTTGTGGATGAACACACGAATTTGCAGACGTTGGTTACGATAATTATGGTAGATTTGCATGTATTCGCTGAATCAAGTTCAAGTGGCCACCATTTTTGAGGGCTATCATCATGTGGTAAGACATGTCTTCGAATGTAAGCGTTTCGTTTTGGACTTGAGAAGCTAAAATTCTTCTTGTCACATAAGACTACAGGTGAAGACTCGCAAACATCTAGCCTGATTTGGCATTTTGGCTGCGCTGTGGCGCTTGGTTTGAGTCTCCTGTATTTATTTATTATTATTATTTTCTTGTATAGGTAGTATTTTATTTATTTGTTTGTTTGTTTTGGCTGGAAAGACATAATTACATGTTCAATTTTGTAGGAAACACAATTTTGGCGCGGAGAAGTAGAAAAATGATCATCTTTTTTTTTTTTCAAATGACACTCTCTGGGTTGAAAATTTGAGGCCGGATCTTGAGTCTCGAATCAAAATGGTGATGCATGTTGATGTCAATGTTTTAGAAGGAATATGAAGAAATTTTTCAACGAGTGTATATATATATATATATATATATCTTCATATTTATAATTTATTCCACTGCCAATACTAACCATTTCTACCACTCCAACAAAAATCAAGTGGAAACTTCGCAAAATAGAATGGCGGGAAGGCATTCCTCTAAGAAATTGTAGGGAATACGCTATTTAAAAAAAATTAAGTAATATGTTTTAAAAAATATGCGGTAAATAATATATTTACAATAAGTATTTTATTTATCAAAACATTTATAAGATAAAACTATTGCAAAAAAAATTATTTATTGAAAACATGCTATTTGTTTAAAATATTTTAAAATAGGGAGAGGCTGTGGTAGAGTTTCTCTCAGAGATCCTATCGGTAGAGTTCTTTTTTTAATCGTTAGATTTTAATTGAACGATTGATATATTATAGGTATACCATTGTTATCATAGACCTTACCTCATATAAATTTTCCCACCCCAAGTCTTCTCCGCCGCCGGCGATCCACCTCCGACACTTTCTCTGGCCGTCGGTGACCCCATTTTCTCTCTCTTCCCCTCCCTCCCGCCGGCCCCCACCCCCGACCGGGGGAGGCCGGGGGAGGGGGGCGGGGCTGGGGGGCTGGCTAGGGGTCGGGGTTGGGGGCCGGCGAGAGGGAGGGGAAGAGAGAGAAAATGGGGTCGTCGACGGCAGGAAAAAGTGCCGGAGGTGGGTCGTCGGCGTCGGGGTGGGTCGTCGGTGGTGGACAGGTCACCGACGGCGGTGGAGACTTGGGGTGGGAAAGTTTATATAAGGTAAGGTCTATTACAATAATGATATATCAACCGTTCGATTAAAATCTAACGGTTAAAAAAAGAGCTCTACGATAGGGTCTCTGAGAGAAGCTTTATCACAGTCTCTCTATTTAAAATAAACTATTTATCATAAATATTTTTTAAATGCTATTTACCTAGTTCTCCCATGTTTGACGACCTAAAGCCCAATTGTTAGCCCAAGGAAGAGTCAGAAACGAAAAGGCAAAATTTGCCGAGGGAGACTCTAGGCGCGAAATCTTAATAAGAAACCAAAATTTGACAAAAATCTTTTTGGCGCCTAATGAAAAACAGTTGAATTGAAAAATGTCCGAATCAGAAGCACTCTCTTCTCTCTCCTCCTACTCTCTCTCTCTCTCTAAAACAGTCTCACAGAGTACCGATCCCAATGCTCCATTTCAGTTGAAGCTGTGTTTTGGGTTGTGGAAGAAGACTGGCACAAAATGCAGTCCAAAATCAGCACCTTCTTCAAGGCCTCCTCTTCTTTCGCCGCCATCGGATCGCCGGAGCCACCGCCTGTTCCCGGAGACGATGACGAATTGGACGTTTGGGAGAGGAAACAACATCAATTTCCGAACACTTACAGTCGCAGAACTCGGAACCCTAACATGTATTTTCTTATCCAAGGATTTTCACTGATTTATGCTTTATCATGTTTCTATTTTTTTTTTTTTAATTCTTGTTTTTTGGTAGAAGTGTTGAAGAAATTGAAGCCGGAACCAGCGAATTGGTGAAGAAAACCATTTCTGATGATCGGCTTTCGAGGCCGGAGTCTTCGGTGTTGGTGAAGAATAAGAAAAGGAGCTACGCGCAATTTCATCTGGAATTAGGGCAGTCTGATTTTCTTCTCCATAGTTGTAACACATGTGGGGTTAAGTATACTCCTGGAGATAAAGAAGATGAGAAGGCTCACAAGGCTTTTCATAAGGATTTTACCCATGGAATTCAATTTAAGGTGCGAAAATTGGGGGGGGGGGGGGGGGGGGGGGGTGGGTTGGGGTTTTCCCTTGTGAGATGTAGTTGTTGTGTTGATTTGGTTTTTGATTTGTTGAATTTTGAACTCCATTTTTTGCAGGGTTGGTCTAACGAAAGGGTTATTCACATGCCTGGCGTGGAAAGCGGTCGGATTGTAATGGTGTTGGATAGTGACTCTTCTGCTCACAAAAACAAGGTTTGGATTGAACTTTTCTTGATTTCTCTCTCTGGTGAATGAAATGTTTGTGCTATTCTTGCTTGATATTAATCCGAATTAAAGAGCGGCAGTGGTGTTAATTTTACATATGAAATGAAGGAAAAGCTAGATAATTGGATATTTCTCAAGTTGTTAGAAAAATGCTTTTTATCGCCATTGGTGATTCCGTTATCATACATCAGTCTATTAAAATTACGTCATGACAATGTGAGACCCTACACTTGGTACTTTTTATCATGTGGTAGTTCTACATGATAGGTAGCAGTGTTCTTCTTAGTCTGAATGAGAATTTTGCTTATAGGTTGCAGAAGTCGTCAAGATGATGGAGATTGAGCTCGGAAGTGGATGGATTTTCCATAAGCACTGCAAGGTGATAGGCTCTAATTTTTATTTGATTAATTTGGAATTTGTCACAGCATTGTTTTATGTCAAATGGAATATGGATTCTTGAATACTTGTCGTTTCTCCATGTTTTATAGTTAAGTTAGTTCTGTTTACCATCCAAGTTTTTCAGTACTTGAGAAATTGTCGGTTACATAGCTCTGTAAAATTCTCTGGATGTTTGTGTGGTTAATACTCAATATTGAATTTAGAAAGTATTCAAGATGCTTGGACATGAATTTAAGTTAGTGTCATGATACTTGGAAATGAATTCGTTATTTGGATGTTTTTCACATAAACGATTTGGTCATTCATAAATGATTGGTTATGCAACTACACGAGCAGAAATTGCCTCGATGAAATTCTACCTTCGTTTTTAACATTGTTTCTCTCAAAAACTTGGGACTTGCAGGTGTTTCTTTTCATTTTATCCCAAAGGGTTGCTGGCTGTGTGGTTGCCGAGCCAATAGAGAAGGCATTCAAAGTTCTTTCAATCTCAACAGAGAGAACCACTAATGCAACTATCACAAAGGAAGAAATAGCTAGACCAACTACCCTCCAATTTGGGGATATTAGTTTTCAGAGGGAGGTTGTGAAAAGAGCTCTTTCTGATATTAATACTAATCATTCGGAGAAAGATCTCAGGGGAACAATTCTTTGTGAGAAGGAAGCGGTGCCTGCAGTCTGTGGCATTAGAGCAATTTGGGTGTCTCCTGCCAATAGAAGAAAGCACATTGCCACTCAGTTACTGCATGCAGTGAGGTAAACACATTGCCACTCAATTACTAGATGCAGTGAGGTAACCTCATGAACTTGTTTAGTCTTTTCCGGAAAGTGGCCGGATTATGGTACAGTAAACCTTAGGGTAATCTAAGATGTGTCAACGACGATCGATTTAGCTTATCTGATCTAAAATTACTTCGTTTTATTGATCATGTGTTTGTTTGGATTGATTTGTTGTTCCCTAATTTATCCTTCCATTAGCAGGAAAAGTTTCTGCTTGGGATTTGTCCTTGAACGCTCGCGGTTAGCATTTTCTCAGCCTACTTTGGCTGGAAAGGCATTGGCATCAAATTACATTGGCGCTGGATCTTTCTTAGTTTACAAGTCCAACAATTTAATCTCAAATGACTCATCATAAGGTGGAATCCGAGGTTCATACATTTCACCAATTATGTTTTCTCTTCATTCTCTTTTAAATATATTGAATGAAAACCACTTTACTAGTCATATTTTGTTCTCTTTTGTCCCATTAATATATATTTTTACCATACCAAGTGGTGGAATTTTAGTAGGGTTAAAAAAAAAAAAAAAAAAAAAAAACCCTTAACTGGTGTGTATGATTATAATGTGAAATCAAAATATGAAAATGTGTAATATCAATATTATTGTTTTCTACTTATCATAAAATTATCGTCAATGATAACAAATAGTATGTGTTTGCTTCAAATCATACAATCAACCATACACCAAAATTCTGATGAGGCCAATTATTGTATCAGACAATGGAAATGAATTGTGTAAAATCATGTCAATCAAAATCAAAAGGTCTCATACAGAACTTGATTCAAAATCTGGGCATCTTTTGCTCCCATTGCCTTGTAAATTTGTCAAAGAAAACTTGAAAAAAAAAATTGAAAAAACCTACCAGAAAACCAAATAGCCTTGGTGAATATTACCCATCAGAAATGTTAAAAATCACTTTTAATTTTTTTAAAAAATCTGTAGTTAAAACAGTAAAAATATTTGTACTAGCTGAAGTTATTTTCTTTGTTCTTTTGGGACCTTAATTATAACCTTTTCTGTAAGTAGTCAAATTTTCAGTTACTAATAAGAATACACAAACCAATCCTTAGCGATGCAAACAACAGAGTTGTACAAAATAGGATTCAAAAAGTGTTCAAGTTATTTATTTATGGGGTGTTTGGTGATTGAGTTGAGTTGAGATTTTTAAGTTTGAATAGTAATTTTTGTTGACTTTTTTAAAAAAGATAAAAAACTTTTTTAGAAAAAGATAAAAATTAAGTTGAAAAATTTGAGTTGGAGAGCGTCTACCAAAATAAATAGTTCTACTAGTCTTGACACCATATAAAATAAGATGCACGGCATAACTTAAAAGGAATTTAATACTTTCAAAATTTATTTTAATCTTATTTGATATGGATTGTGGCCAGGTCATGTGGTGTGTGCCTGAATAGCATTTTTTTTTTCTTTTTGATATATTTGCCTGAATTCAACAATAAAAATGTCCTTTTCAGGCAACTTCCCAAAAACTAAATTAAAAAAAAAAATAGAAAAATCCCTTTCAAAAAAATAAAATTATTTCTTTTTATTTGAGAAGAAAATTAAAAAAAAAAAAAGGAATGCTCATGTCAGAGGTGTTTCACTTAGGAAGTGGAAACAATATTGCTATATGCCCAAAAAAAAAAATTTTTGAAAAAAAAAATACTGTATGCCGAAATTATTTTCACTTGGTAAGTAAGTGGAAACAAAATTGGTATATGCCCAAATTTGGCTACATAGAAGGCAATTTCCACTTATTTGCAAGAATATAAAAGGGTAATTTCGACTATAACCTGACCATAAAATGGGAATTTTCTTTATCCAAAACCAAATACATTTAAAAAATAATAAATAATAAAAAAAAGGCAAAACCAAAAAGGAGTCGTTTTGAAAAAATTGGCTTGGGGCCCAAGTCTCTCCACGCCTCATACAAAAACCTCTGGAAGATACCGCCAAGCTTCACTGTCATTCTCTTTCACATGGAAATTAATTTTTTTTATTCCATTTATATCCCAACGCCTCTTATGTTTACATTCCTACCCCCACAAAACTCTAAACCCTACACCTTTTCTATAAAACCTTCCTCTGTTCTCTCCGCACCAACCTCCCTTCGTTTTAAATTCTTTTCCCCTTCTCTCTCTTTCCCCATCAATCTCACCGGAGATGGTCGAAATCCTCGGCGCTGGCGCCGTCGGCGCTGGCGGTGTCTCCTTCCCGGTTGTCTTCTTCGACGGCGAGCGCGAGTCCCAAATCGGCAGCGTCACCGTCTACCCCTCCATGGAATTCAAGCGCTTCCAGACGCTCCTCAGCCAGAAGATCGGCATCTCGCCGCACCAATTCTCGGTCCACCTCTCCTCGCCGGAGTCCCGCCGGAGGATCCCGATCACCGGCAAGGTCAACTTCGGGGCGATCTCCCGCGAGAAGAATTGCTTCTTCGTCGTCGTCCTGAAGCGCTCGCGCCGCGAGAGGCGGCGCAAGAACAACCACCACCACCACCGCCACGATTTCCACTACGACGACGACGACCTCGTTCTCTACTCGAAGGCCAACGCCATCGCCGCCGCCGCTGCCGCCGCCACCGATCGGCCGCCGATCGGCCGGAATCTCCCGCCGAACGTCATGCTCCTGAGGCGCAACGCCGGGATCGATCTTGGCCACCGCCTCGACCAGTCGCTGTCGCCGTTCTCCGATGGCGTCGGCTACGAGGAACGGGTCTTGAACCTGCAGCTCGAGAGGGAGAGGTACCTGATGAACATGGGCCTGAGCGGGCTGGGCCCGGAGTCCAACGAGGCAGGCGCGGCCGTCGGGAGAAGCGACGTCGTGGTCTGCGAAGATTGCGTGCGGTGCAAGGAATCGGGTGAAGAAGTAGGGTTCCATTGGTGCGTGTACGACCCTGTGACTTTCGGGTTCAGGTCACCGGCCGGTCCAATTGCCCGACCCTCCAAAGCATCCGAATAAAAATCCGGGTCGGGTCAGGATTTTTGGGCTTCTTTTGTTTCTCCTGACTTGATTATTTGTTCATACTGTATAGAAAGGAAAGGCTGCGAAAAGAGAAGATAATCCGATGCGGCGTGGTGTACCCTAAGGAGGGTATACCATTCCCAGAATTAATAAGTGAGGAAGTAAAAAAGGGGAGTTTTTTAATTTTTAATTTTTCAATTTAGGCATAATATTAGTATATAATTAGAGTTTGGCCCTACAAAAGGGGAAGGCCAATGAATGGCTTGTGGGTTTTGAATTGATTGGTTGATTGACAGAGACACTGTAGTGTCAGTGTGCAATGTCTGGCACTGTTTTTAGTTTGTTACTTTTTCAGCAAGAAATCGCTTTGTTTTAGTTTTATTTTATTTTTTGTTTTTTTAAATAAATATATATATATTAGATATATAATGTTATGGGTAGGGAATCGTGGGGTACGTTGCTAGGCATGTTTGTTTCCCACCATATTTGAAGTTTTCTAGTTCGATTTTTGAAGTTGGGAAAGTGGAAAAAAAGTGTAGAGAAGAGTACTTTTTGTGGGAGACCCTTTTGAATATCATGGGCTCTTTGAAGCTTGTTGGAAAAGGTTCTTATAGTGAGAAGCTTTCAAGATAGAATTGAAACTCTCTGATTCGGATATATATGATAGAATTTGCTTCTTTTTCTTGTAATTTCCCCTCTAGTGTAATGCAACACTTTTGACACTGTATTTCCGTGTATCGGGTATTATAATTCATAATACAAAAAAATGATTAGTGGTTTTTTTTTTTTTTTTTTTTTGTCATTCCATCGACTATGTATGATTTAAATTCGATGTCCGTTGCGATTATTTCTCAATTAGGGAAAAGAAACCTAAAAGAACGAAGCCAGGCTTGCAAGAATTGCTCCCATGATTTTAGTGAGAACGAAATTTGCCTTTTGGCGTCATGTTTATTGAGTAATTAAAAGAAAAAAAAAAAGAAAGAAATTAGTCAATGTTCAATGACACAAAAGACTTTCCGGGGTTAATTGTCTTAACGGCCTTCTAGAACTTGATTTATGTGATGTGGAACATTAATTAACTAGCAAGTAAAAGAATGCATCTTGGAGATCACAAGATCAAATGGAATAATAAATTAAACCGCAAGAAATTGCACGAGGGAAAAGATCAAAGTGCCTTTAAATAGCTCGCGTAGGTTGGATCTGATCATGAAAAATCACAATAAAATAAAAATATACAAACCCCTGACATAATTTGACGTGAAATCAAGGTCCGAGGGTAATAAACAAACCTCACTTTATGCCAAAAGTCACGGTTAAGAAACAAAAAAGGAAATTCTATTGTAGGAATTTTTATTTTGTATAGATTAGTGTAGTTTTCTGTTGTGTCATAAATTTTTACTGTTTAAAATTTAATTTAATAGATTGAAAATAATTCTTATAAGTAGTATATAATAAGAGTAGTATATATGAGTAGTACATAACAAGAGGTTTTAGGTTTTTACTTTTATAGCTTAGAGTTGTTTGGAAACATAATTTCATATGAAAGTTTTTTATCCACTTGCGGAACTCTTAACTCTTATCAACGGTACAACAATTCTTATAAGTAGCACATAATGAGAGGTCTTATGTCTTTACCTTTATTATTTAGAAGCCGCTTGGAACAACAATTTAAGACTTTTGCTATTCAATTCCAAGACTCCCAAGTCTATATCTTACATTGTTTCTTAAATTTTCGTGAAATCCAAATTTTAAATACCCATAACTTTTTTATTCAAGTCGAAATAAAATGATTTTATTTAAATTGTACATAATAATAAGAAAAAACGAAACAAAATCCCTAGTGTAAATTTTTTTTCTGATATATTTCAAATTTTTTACACTATTCTTCTATATTATAATTTATTTTTAATTCACATTTAAATAAAATACACATTTTAATTTTAACGTATAAAACTCAAACTTCAACGATTGTTCCAACTGAACATTAGCTTTTAGATTAATCTTCTAATTTTTTGATGTTAATAAGAATAGTTGTATATAGAGATATAAATATGAGAAAGGTTAAATGAGTTGCATGTATGGACAAGTTGAACCTAAATTTATGACCCATGGATTGGGTTAGTCCGCATGGTGTCTTTTAAGAATATTGTAATTATTTTTTAATATAAAACATTCGAGTCGATCTTGACTGTTCAAGTTTTAGGACATGAGTAGGACCGACCTTTTAATTTTACTTGATAAGCTTGGTCTGGCTCGGCTCGTCTATGTTGTAGGCTCGTTTGGACCCATCACATGTTTAGTCATAGAGAAAATTAAAAAATTAATCATTAATCAATCAAATATCTTTTTATAATTTTACTTACTTTAATAATAAAAATAATTTTCCGTTTTATATATGTATATATATATTTTTTTTTCTGAATTTCTGATTTTATCCTTAATTAAATATATGATTTAGGATCCGTTTGGTGAATGAGTTGAGTTTGAGATGAGATGAAATTTTTAAATTTGAGTTGAATTAATTTTTTAAAAAATAGTTATAAACTTTGTTGATTTTTCAGAAAAAGATAAAAATTGATATGAAAAAGTACAATTTAATTTAAGTGAAGTTGATTCACCAAATAATATCTTATATCTGTCCTTCTCTTTCTCTTTTTACAACTCTCACCCTCTCTCCTTTAGTCATGTGACTTCTCACTCTAAAACTCTGAGGGGGTGTTTGGTGAATAAATTGAGTTTAAATTGAGTTGAGATTTTTAATTTTAAATAATAATTTTTGTTGACTTTTTTAAAATAAGATAAAAATATGATTAAAAATATAATTTAATTTAAATTGAGTATTAATGACAAACGGCCCTCAATTTTTTTCTCATTCTTTTCTGTGTCCTCTCCCTCCCTCTCTCTTTTATGTTCAAGCCGCCCAGCAGCCACCGTGGCAGACGTGTCACCTCCCCATTCCGACTCCGGCCGATCTCCTCCGACCATTCACCGATCGGCTCTCGTGCCGCCACTCGTCGGTTGCTAGCGATCCACTGTGCCGATCTTCGCCCCGGCATCCGCCAACCATCGCCGTCGCCCTCCGGCGACACCTCCCACACCAGTTTTCTCCGAAGGCTTCGATCTACAAAACCTCGCAACCGGCGCTTCGAATCACGATATCCAAGTGGCCAGATCCGGTCCGGCGAAAAAACAAATCGCTCTATCTCCGGCGAGGACTGAGATCGTGGCGTCCGAGGGTGGATTTGTGTTTCGAAGATTTGATAATGTGATTTTCAACCTTTTTGTTTTTGTATGGATGAAGCGGAGGCATGTGGCCGTTTTGCGAGATCTAATCCAGAAGCAATGCTCACGAATTTGAGCTTCCAATAGAGACAAATATTAGCTTGAAACTGTATTTTGGTTATAATTACCAATTTTGATACCTGAATATTTGTTCTTTGATTTTGGTATGAAAAATTTCAGTTATTAAGGTTATAAAGAGAATAGAGTAATTTGCTAATATAACTACCTCAAATATTGAAATTAGTAAAATAACCTTCTATCATTTTAACATCAAGCAATCACGGTCATTCCTCATTATTAAGGTCATTTTATTAATAAAAATTTTTGGAAAATCATTTTACAAATAAAAGAAAAAGTAACTAGCTTTTTAGTTAGTCATTTATTAATTCTTCCAAGAATCTTTCTATTGATCTCCCAATATAACACTTCCAGTGATGCACTGAATTAATTTGGAAAAAATAATCTTAGGGTGACATTGGATACATGTAAATTAGAGTCTGTAAATTAATCAATCAAAAGACAAGTTAGTCTCCATTTAATAAGTTAATTATAAATGAAATTTTTAATTTGAAGTTGTAGATTTTTAAAAAAATAATAATAAATTTTATTAATTTTTCAGAAAAAAAAATTAATAAAAAAATATATTTAATTAAAATTAAACTTAAATATCAAAATATGCTTAGTTTGACATGAAAAGATATTCGTCAATCATGCATTCAAGAGATACATTTGGATGTTGTTTCACCGAATTGGTTTCTTTTGTTGACACCAAGGCTGTGACATACCTAATACAAAGCAATGAAACAGGCTTGAAAAGTAAAATAAACTAAAGCAATCTAACTCAACTTTGATTTTTGGTATGAAAATTTTCAATTATTACAAGTTGCATATAATGATACATATTAGTGTTTTTTTTTTTTTTTTGAGTAAGTCATTGATACAAAAAATTGAATTAAAATTACATATGTTTTAATTAGTCATTCATTTTTATAATTGGTATGTGCAAGTGCTAATATGTAAAATTGATTTGTTTTAGTGAAATATCAAAAGGCATTCTTGTAAAATTCGAAAAATATTCTGACAGAATATGAAAGGCATTATAGCAAAATCTAAAATACATAGGCATTTCAGCAGAATTCAAAATGCATTCTGATATAATCTAAAATGCATTCTAACATAATCTAATTTAGATTCTAATAGAATTTCTCTGGCAACTGGAGCCGGATACGTCTAACCATCTTTGTTGAAATCCAAACTAAATTTATTTTGTCAAAATTTATTTTGGATTCTAATATAATCTCTCCTGTAAAGTTAGAGTATACCTATGTTCAATTTCGAATTTGATGATTTTAGTGCTGTGAACTTTGGAAGAGTACTTGAATATTTCAATAGAATTCATTAAATGCATGTGTTATTTTTCTAGTGAATAATTTGCTTGTTTTCAATGGTTTGTTTGCCGAGAAAATGTATTTTTGTTGATTTGGTTTGTTTTTTGGTGATTTGTTTGTTGGGAAAATTTTTATCTGTTTTCTCAGTTCTATTTGTTTGCCGAGAAAAATTTTGGTATTGTACGGGGAAAAATAAAAGTGTAAATGATTTTGTATTTTCAACCGGAGATGTGAAGAAAAAAATCTATTACAATCCGTTTTGGATTATATCAAAATCTATTTTACATTAATTCATAAATCATTTTCCATTCCATAAGAATTTGTTTTACATTATATCAGAATATATTTTTCCTTCTCAGATTCTAATAGAATCCAAAACTTGCATTGTGATCGAATTCATTTTGCACTCCAATAGAATCCTTTTTGCATTCGATTAGAATTCGTTTTGCCTTTTCAGATTCTGGTAGAATCTAAAACTTACTTTCTAATAGAATCCATTTTGCATTCTATCAGAATTTGTTTTGTCTTCTCGAATTATGTTAGAATCCATTTTGCATTCTAATAGAATTTGTTTTGCATTCTATCAGAGTCTGACAATTTTACATTTTATGAAAATCCATTTTGCCTTCTCAGATTCTGGTAGAATTCATTTTGTACTATAATAGAATTCGTTTTGCATTCTATCAGAATCCATTTGACCTGTTTTGCTTTCTATCGGTTTCCATTTTGACTTCGTGGATTTTGATAGATTCCATTTTGAATTCTAACAGAATCTCTCTTATTATTGAAGTTAGATACATCCGGTTATCTTGTTCGAAATCCAAAAAATATATATTATGTCAGAATCTATTTTAGATTTTAATAGAATCTCTCAGGTGACCAGCATTAACATGGATGATAGGAGTCGGATACATCTGGTCCACTTTTTTGTTGAAATATGAAAAAAAATAAAATGAAAATTCGGCGACTGGTGAGTAGAGCATGATACATCCAGTCATTTTGTTGAAATATGAAAAAAAAATTTTGACAATTGGCCAAAGACAGACCAATGATTGGCCAGCAACCAACGACCGACCAGTGAACAAAATTAGATATATATAAAAAAATATCCCAAAAAATAAATAAAATAAAATAAAAATATATGGGTATTTTTGTCTATTGATTATTGATTATTTAATTATTTAATTAAATATTATAAATTGATAAAATTATCAACTTTACTCTTATGAATGATAAAATTACAAGAAGGTGTTAAATTTAGGACATTCTTGCAATGAATTTTTTGATATTAATAGGCACAAATAATACATCTACGCAATATAAAAATTTTAACAAATAACATTTTTATCAAGTGAAAGAAAAGTGAATAGTATAATTTTAAATATTTAGTTAAATAGTCGGTAGTAGTAAATTTAATCTATTTATTAAAAATAAATAAATCTATCTTAAAAAATGGCGTGGCTGTGGTAGAGACCCTCTGAGGGTCACTACCGGTAGAGTCCTTTTTTGGACCGTTAAGATTTCATTAAACGGTTCAAATGTTGATGATGTACGATATTTATCATTCACCTAATCTCACATAATCATTCCCACCTAAACTCTTCTCCGTCGCTGGCGATCTTCCCGCCCCCAGTACCGGACGCCTGCGACTCATCCCCAATGCTGGCGACCCAACTCCGGCCACCTCCGGCCCCCAGTCCCGGACGCCGGCCGTCGCCGCCGGTGACTCATTTTCTCTCTCTTCCCCTTTTTCTCTCTTCTCTTCTCTCTCTCTCTTTCCCTTTCTCTCTTCCCCTTTCTCTCTCTTCCCTCCCTCCCCGGCCGCCACCCTCCCCCGGCACCCCCCCGATGACCCCCTCTCTCTTCCCCTTTCTCTCTCTTCTCTTCTCTCTTCCCCTCCCTCCCTCCGGCCCCCACCCCCGGCCCCCAGCCAGCCCCCAGCCCCGCCCCCTCCCCCGACCTCCCCCCACCCCTGACGACCCCCCTCTCCCCGGCCGCCACCCTCCCCGGCCCCCATTCTCTCTCTTTCTCACAATTTCGCGATTTCTCTCTATCGCGAAATCACGAGAAAGAGAGAGAAGGGGGGGCCGGGGGGCTGGCTAAGGGCCGGGGGTGGGGGCCGGCGGAGGGAGGGGAAGAGAGAGAAGGGGGAGTAGAGAGAAAGAAGAGAAGAGGGAGAAAGGGGAAGAGAGATGGGGGGTCGTCGGGGAGGGGGGTGCCAGGGAAGGGTGGTGGCCGGGGGTGGGGGTCGGCGGGAGGGAGGGGAAGAGAGAGAAAGGGGAAGAGAGAGAGGGGAAGGAGAGAGAGAAGAGAAGAGAAGAGAGAGAAAGGGGAAGAGAGAGAAAACGGGGTCGCCGGTGGCGACGGCCGGCGTCCGGGGCTGGGGGACGGAGGTGGCCGGAGTTGGGTCACCGGCGTCGGGGATGAGTCGCTGGCGACGGAGAAGAATTTAGGTGAGAATAATTATGTGAGGTTAGGTGTATGATAAATATCATACACCATCAACATTTGAACCGTTCGATTAAATCTTAACGGTCCAAAAAAGAGCTCTACCGGTAGTGACCCTCAGAGGGTCTCTACCATAGATTTCTCCTTTAAAAAATCATTTAGTTACTAAATTTGTTATTTTTTTATTATTTATTCTGAACATTTTTAAACATTAAAACCTGACATTTATTTTAACTATTTGTTTTTTTCTCCTAACGTAAAGAAACATAACAGTTTAACTAATAATAAAATAAGAAAAATGGGAGGCAATTTGTAAAGCAGAAGCTACAAAAACAAAAACTCTCCTCGTAAGAACAAAGGGGAAGAATAGTTGCCTGCGAAGTCATGTAGAGTTGAGATACGTTATTCAGATTTTTTTTTTTGAAATTTGTTTTCCTTTAACAATCCTGTGTTTGGTGAATGAGTTGAGTTTGGGTTGAGTTGAGATTTTTAAGTTTGAATAGTAATTTTTGTTGAGTTTTTCAGAAAAGATAAAAAAATTTTTCAGAAAAAGACAAAAAACATGATGAAAAAAATAAAATTTAGTTTGAGTTGAAATAGGATGCCAAACACCCCCATGTAATTTCATATGAATTTAATGATTTAATTATATAGAAATATTAAAAATTAAAAATTTATAAAATAAAATAATAAATTGTCAAAATATTACTTAGGATTTGTTTGGTGTAACATCGGAAAATGATGTTTTGGAGATTAAGTTAAAAATATATGTTTGGAAGGAATACTTTTGAAAAAACTATGTGATATAGAAAAAAATACAAAAATTTTAAAATGTGTTTAAAAAAATACAAAATAGATATTATTTTATTGATCTTGTCATTATGAGTATGTAGATATAAAAATTATCTTATCCTAATTTAAAATGAGAAAGTTAAGAATTTTTAAAATTTAAATTTTTTAAAAATAAAAAAGATAAAAAAATTTAATATAAAATTTAAAATTAAAATTCAGATGATGATAAAGTGACATTTGAAAATAATATCATAAATACAATTTTAGGGGGTGTTTGATGAATAAGTTGAGTTTAAATTGAGTTGAGATTTTTAAATTTAAATAGTAATTTTTATTGACTTTTTTAAAAAAGATAAAAAAATTTTTAATAAAAAATAAAAAATATAATAAAAAAATATAATTTAATTTAAGTTGAGTGTTGATGTGAAAGAGCCGCTTAGTTAACCGTCTTAAAAACAGAAAAACAAGATAATAAAACTGCACGGAACCAGAATTAGTGGGAAGAAGAAGCTGTCATTCAACGCCAAGTCACGTTAGCCTACTTCCCAAATCACTCTCTATATTGACACATGTCGTCTGATTAAAGAAGTACAGCAGATTGGCATCCCTTTGCCTTGATTTTGTGCATGCCAACATGTCTGCTCTCCTCAAAATCTTAGTCCACACTCGCGCGCCTACACATTTTAACATACTCGCTTTTACTCTTAAACAACTAATCTTTCATATACCCGTCCCGTGTCAGCCACGCTCTAAAAGAGCGAGTAGGGAAGGAGAAATGACGAAAAGTGGGGAAACGGCAGAGTAGTGGGTGGTGAGGAGCCGATGAGTGCGGCCCAAACTCGCAGAAGAAGAGTGTCGTGCGGCGTGTGGTCACGTGACCATTTCGTGGCCTACGCAGTCCAAATCCAAAGAATTACTGACACTCCATTCGGTAAAAGTTGAAATTTTTTTTGATTTTTTTTTTTTTTTTTTTTTTTTTTTAATAAATAAATTTAGTTTTAATATTTATAATAGTAATTTATTTGTGTTATTTAATATCTCAAAATATTGGAGTTAGTTATAATGACTTATCAAATTTTCTGATATGACCTGATTTAGTGTTAACATCATACTCTTTTTTTCTTTATTAACGAATGGACTATGTATTCTATTAAAAAAAAAAAAAAATAAGAACATATGATTAAAATTAAATATTAAATTTTAAAGAGAAATCATACCTCAATTAAAAACAATTTGAAGTAAAATTGTATATTTATTAAGGATTTATACCTCAATTAAAAAAAATTAATTGGAATCTAGTCGTTAATTAAAACTCACATGATTTAAAAGAGTTTAATATCTGATTAATTTTTCAAGGATTATCGATGTAAGACATTTACAAAATACTAAAAAAATTAAGCCTTCATTTGATTAATTAGTTGAACATGAAAATCTTAAATTAAAATTTGTTAATTTTTTAAAAATTAATTATAAATTTTATTAATTTAAAAAAATTAAAAATTAAAAAAATATATAATTTAATTAAAGTTAAATTTAAATATAAAATAACATGTAAAATAAAAAATACAAATTAATATAAAACTGAGGTATAATTTGGAGATTATTTGTTAAAATAACTCACCAAATATAATAAAAAAAAAAAAAAAAAAAAGAAGCTGCATTTTCAAACTTTGCCCAAGGGGGCTGTGATGTGAGAGAGAAAACACTGGTAAAGTGACTAGTGACTAGTGACTCGTGACTCGTGACTCGTGAGTTGCGACTCGCGACCTCACGTCGCTTTCTTTCACTGTTTTCTTGTACACTTATAAAATTCAATTTTTGTTTTGTTTTTTTTTGTGACTTGGCTTATGAAAACGGGCCATAACAAGCCTTTTTCTAATCATGGTGATCATAGAGAGAGGAGAGAGAGAGAGAGAGAGAGTTGTAACGTCGTTTTGAAAGTAGAGCCCAAATTTCCTCTCTATCTCTCTCTCTCCTCTTTCTCTCTCTTCATACCTCTAGTCTCCTACTATGTAGGCTATATACATTATATAACTTTTACCGACTACTCCCCCAAAAGAAATAAGCCAGACATCCTTCCGTTTTCATTTCCGCCTCTTCAAATTTCTCTCTCCCCTTTCTCTCTCTACTTCTCTCTCTAGTTGCTACTTACTACTAAGGCCTTGTTTGTCTCCATGGCTGAGTTTCCCCCAAACCTCGACGACGGCGAGCTATGGCTTCCCTCTGATATCTTCCTCAACGAAGTCCCCTCCAAACGCGGCCTTCACCTCCACCGCTTCTCCCCTTGCATGGATGACCTCGCTCAGCGCCTCGCCGCTTTCTCTCTCCTCAAACAGAGAAACCTGATCTCCAAGCCCAACGTTCAGGTTTAAGTTCTCTCTCCTCTATCTCTCTCTCTCTCTCTCTCTATAAAGCGTTTTCCATTATTTGAATCTTTTTGCATCGGTCTAATCTTCTCTCGCCTTTTCTTGTTTACAGCGGTTCGGACCGGTTCGGTGCGGTCTAGAGAACGGCTCGTATACGCAGGAACAAGATTGTAGCCACAGGCTTTGTGGGTGTAAGCTGGTTCCTAAACCGGCCTATGGCGGTTCGGAGGTTTTTTACCAGTTTCAACTCCGGAAACCGGTTCAACTACCCAAGGTAAAAGAGTATTGAACCGGCTCTTTCCTGAGTTGTCTTTTCATCGCTTTTTTTGTTTTTGTTTTTGTTTTATTTTCAGCTTTAATAAATGAGCTTTTGGCAGGTTGATGATGGGTTTCTGGAAACTAGGGCTAGTGTTCTTCAGAAGCAGCAAAACCATCTCCTAAATCGCCTTCAAAACCGCCTCCAAAACCGCCCTTTGCCTTCTCGGGAAAGCGGTTTTGTAAAGGTCTCTGGTGGAACTGGTGTGTTTCATCCCCGGGTGGTTCTGAACACCACCACCACCACCACCTCCTCCACCACAACCACTTCCTCAGCTTTTGTGAAAAAGAAACAAGGTGAAATATTCCTTCCTTTTTTTTTTCTTTGCAAATTTGTTGTTGGGTTTTCCAAGAAATTGCATTTTTATGGTGCCTTTTTTTTTTTTTTTTTTGCATTTTAAGTTTCTTGTTGAGAGCCTTTGTTATGCATGAATTTTGGTTATTAGATTCTTGTTTTGGGATTATTTTAAGGGAAAACATAAGAGTGTTTTAGCATTATTTGCTTGATTTTACTAGTCTCACTTTGAATTTGTTGTTAGGAGCTATTGAGAAGTTAAAAATATAAGAGAGACCAACTTGAGTACTCTAAAAACTTTTTTCCGGGGTAAATAAAACGAAAAAAGAAATAAATAATGATACTTTCAAATCTCTTAAGTTATTATTGTTATTTTTTTTTTTGGGTTTTTGTTTTTTAGTTTGTTGTACGGTTTTATTTCATTTTTTGGGGTACTTATCCGGTGTGAGGATTCTTTTTCACCATTGTATATGTTCTTATTGCAACTGTACCATAATAGGAAATAGTCCTTGCAAATCAAGTGAAAAAAAAAAAAAAAAATCAAAGAGGTTTGAGCTAAGCATACAAAAAATAAAGGAGGACCACTATTTGGAGCCACCATATATATATATATATTTCAAAATATTTCACCATTTTTACTCAAATTGAGAAAACAAACGAGATGTCCAACATTTGTTGGTACAAAGATAAATCACTTTTCTTATAACAATTAGATATTTTTGTGTCGCGTTTTGGCAGTTTCGAGAAATAGGCAAGAGATTCAAGTCCCTTCTTCTCAGAGGATTAGCCATCCCATCACAACAACAAGCCTTGGTGGTGTGAAGAGCAAAGAGTCTCATTATCAGCTTCCTCCTGAGTTGTGCTTGCCTAAAGATTGGACCTACTAAACGCTCATGACAAATTTAGAGTGTGAGAGAGAGAGAGAGAGAGAGAGAGAGAGAGAGAGAATAGAATAGAAGGGCAAAATAGTCTTTTTTTTTGTGTCTGTGCAGTTTATCAGAAATTATGAAATAGGAATTCTAAAGAATATGGGGGTGTTTTCTCTCTTTTAAAAAAAAAAAAAAAAAAAACTTTTTTATTGGCTGGTATATTAATGGCTGTATTGCAAAGTCTAGGCTTTTGTGGAAATAAATAATGAGTTGGTTTATTATTTGGTAGAATAATTCAAGTGCTTCGTCTTTGGCGATACCCTCTCTATAATTCCTTAGTTTTGATACATAGATAGATATAAAAAGTGTTATTTGGGAATATGGTATTTAATTCTTGTGGCTGGGTTTTGCCAGCCATAGAGATTACAGAAATTTTTTTTACCTTTTTTGTTTGGGGGTTTTGGGGCTTGGTGAGAAGAACAAAACTGGAAACACATTTATTACAACACATTATGTATGGGAAAGATAATATACATTTCATGGAAGTAGGGGGGTTTCCGCCGGATTTGGCTTTATTTAGTTCCTTTACTCAATCATTTGAATGTCGTACACATTGTGCAACTGTCTAAAAACTTTGTCCCTTAAGAAAAACAAAAAATTGGAGGGACATAAATTTTAAACTTAAAAACTTTATTTTTGAGTATTCATTAATCAATTCATTATATCTATAAATAAAATAATATTCACATTAATATGAGTTGGTAGTTCTAAGTATTCTTTTAATTTTTTTTTATTTTCAAAAAATACGGGCCAAATGTAAGAAATCTCCGAAAACTTTAAAATATGACAGTAAAGTTTTCCAATGTTAAAATACTTCTCTGAATCTCTAATCTTTGAGAGTGGTAGATTTTTTAAAGTTTATAATTGTGTTCTAGAATTTTGAAATGGAATATTCACGTCATCAAGGTCTCGTTTGGTGAATAAGTTCAAACTGTATTTTTTTTATCTTAGTTTTTGTTTTTTTCTAAAAAAAGTTGTCTTTTCTGAAAAGTCATAAAAATTTTCAATTCAAACTGTATTTTTTCAACTTAAACTCATTCACCAAACAGACCCCAAGTGTATCCCGATTTTTTGGATCCCTCCATTAGGTTGGTGAAAGTAGACCCCAAGTATATCCCGGTTTTTTGGATCCCTCCATTAGGTTGGTGAAAGTAAATATGGATGGATCGGCTAAAGGTGCTCTTGGTGTGTCTACTTGTCGATGAATTTTTAGGAACGCTTAGAGGGGTTGTTTGTGGTTGTTTTACTGTCTTTCTTGGTGAAGGTTATGCTTAATATGAGCCTTGTCTAAGGTGATATAAAAAAAATAAAAATAAAAAAGATTTAAAAAAACCCATTCATTCACTTCCGTAATAGTTTATAGCTATATATAAATGTTAATTTGTTTCGTTCCAAGTTTGAAAAACATCTTTTTGATGTAATTTGTTATCTACTTCTATGCATGTAATTGTACATCTTGTGAGTGGGAGAGAACATATACAATTCATTGAATCTTTAGATAAGTGTAACAAAACAGTCTTAATGGAAATAGTTTGTACAAAATATTTTTTAATTTATGGTTGTAGTTGTAAAAGTCAACAAATTTTATAGGTTGCATGTTTGGTAATTATTTTTTAGCATTGTTAAAAAATGTGACATAGATATTATTTTAAGATGGAATCCTAATCGTAATGGAGTTTCAATTTTTGATGCTGAGATTTCTAAGATTACACATAAGTTTTTCAAGTAGCAATTTTATTAGTTAATGTATCTTTAAAATATTTATCGTGCCCTAATTAAAAACTTATTAAGATGTAATATTATATGTAACTATGGATTCTCAGGAATGTCATGCCTACTTTTCCGGTTTTTAATTTCATGGTAAAAAACCATCATTTCATCATTTTTTATAAAATTTAAATAAACTTTTAAAATGTAAAATGACCATTGTTAATGAGATTGACCAAATTGATCAAAACTTTTTTTTTTTTTTGCACTTTAAATTTCATTATATTTTATCTTTAAAAGATATGATTGAGACATTCTTAAAAATTACAAAATAAAACGAACAAACTTTTAAAATTTAAAAAGACCATTGTCAATGAGATTGACCAAATTGATCAAAATTATAAAAAAAAAATTTCACTCTAAATTTCATTAGATTTTGTTTATAAGATATGATTGTGACATTCTTAAATATACAAAATAAAATGTGGCATTTAAAAAATATATATACAAATGAAATTTTTTTTTAACTCAAAGTTATAGGAATTCCAACTCAACTCTACGTTATGATAAAATCATATATGAAATTACAGATTTATTCTTACAATCACAACTGATATATATATATATATATATTTTTGCTCGAACACAACTGATTTTTTGTTACTTAGCTTGAAAGGACTATTACAGCTCAAAACAAATAGTTATAATTTTCTTATTTATTTCTCTCATATATTTTCTATCATCGTCAATGATCTAATAGAAATTAAGGGGGTGTTTGATGAATGAATTGAGTTTGAGTTGAGTTGAAATTTTTAAGTTTAAATAGTAATTTTTGTTGACTTTTTTAAAAAAGATAAAAAATTTTTTTAATAAAAGATAAAAAAAGTACGGTTTATCTTGAGTTAAACTGTTGGGCCAAACGGATAAACATTCGTTTATCAACAAAATAAAAAAAAAAAATGTAATCAAGCATTCGTACAAACGAAAGTAAAAAGGACTAACAGGAGAAGCTGTCTCTGTCCTCTATTTTCCCTCTGTTCTTCTCAGCTACAGCTTAAAGAAAGTCTTGCAATCTCTTCCAGAGTTTGGAAATTGACAATCGCAGCTTAAAAGCCAAACAAAATAACATATTTTTAAATTACAGAAACATATTTTAAAGGAGCATCGTAACTGTTATGCGTGCATTTATAGATGGTTCAAACACAAATGTGCGGAAGGATAAAATATTCAAAAATATAATTTAAAGCCACACAAAATCCATAAAAGAATACATCTAGAAATTGAGAGAAGCCAGAAAAAAAAAAAAAAAAAAAAACCCCTTGCACACCTTCAAGCGATGTTGCCGGAAAATCTAGTTGGATCCGGTTCGAAGATATAGATGATCAGCGATTACGTGTTGTGGGTTTGGAGCTACGAAACTTTTCGCAAACTTCTCAGGTTCATCGTCAAAGCCTTGGCTTGGAGATAGAGTTCTCCAATGATATCCCGAGATAAGTGATGGCCGGCAGGAGGAGGTTATTTGGGCTATATGAGAGTTCAGAATTGTAGAAAGGGTTTTTTCAACTAAAATCCTATGGGCTAGTGCCTACTTTACTTATTCTACATCCCTAATATCTTAAGCAATAGATTAAATATGGATGACTTAAAAATGATAAGGTAAGGTCCTGAAATAGATTTTATCACAGCCTCTCTCGTTATTTAAAAAATAATCAGAAGAAAAAATATAAATAAAATATGTGAAAGGGACATATTATAAGAAATTTATATAAAAAAAAAGAATTAAAAAAATGAAAGAAACCCAATAAAATAAAAATAATAATTATTTTATTAATTTTTTGACAAATATGTTAATTAGTATTATTTTTGATCAAATTATTAATAAATTTTGTGAAAAAATTAACGACAAAAGGCTAGTATAGTAATATTTTAAAAACTTAGATGTACTTCAGCTATGAAAAAAAAATCAGTGACTAAATGTATACAAAATTTTAAGTTTAAGAATTAAATAAGTAATTTAGTCTAAAATTTTATGGATAAAATAAGAATGAGATTAATGGGGAGTTTGGTTAGAAGATTCAAACCATCAAACTCACTTTTTTTTTTGTTTTTTCTCAAAAAGTTTTTTATTTTTTTTGAAAATTTAAAAAATTTTACTATTAAAATTTAAAAATCGTAACTCAAATTATTCCACCAAACACACCTAAAAATGAGGACATATAGATAAGAATAATATAAAAAAATAAAAAAGAAAGACACCTCGTCCCACGTAGCGTCGAAGGTCCATATAAAAAAGGCGCAGACGATTTCCCCTCCTGATAACGACTTTAGCTCCCGGCCATGTCGACGTTCAGAAGAAAAAATCCAGCTGATTGAATCACGTATTTCGCGTTTTTCATTTTCTCTCCAACCAAACAGAAAGTTTAGAGAGAGAGAGAGAGAGAGAGACAGAGAAGAGAGAGAGAGAAACAGACAGGATGGGAATTCCACGGGCTATGGAGGCTCTGAGCGAACGGGCAGCGTCTATGCGAGAGTCGCTCCAGAAGAGCCAGACCATCACTGACAGCATGGTCGCCATTCTCGGCTCCTTCGACCACCGCCTCTCCTCCCTTGAATCTGCCATGCGTCCGACTCAGGTCCTTTTCCTTTCTTCATCTAATCCTCTCGCTTCTTTCTCTGTTCTTTCGTTTTCCAAAGAATCAGGAAAAAAAAAAAAAAAAAGCGAACGATCAAAACGAAGACAATTGATTTTCTCGTTTCGTGTTCGTGTTCATCTCCCAAATGTAATCCTTCGAGAAATTTCGCTTCTGATTTGCGTTTGGTTTTCTGTTTCTGTGTTAGACAAGAACGCATTCGATTCGAAAGGCTCATGAGAATATCGATAGAACGCTGAAGGCAGCAGAGGTTATATTGGAGAAATTCGATCTCACTCGCAAGGTAAAATCTTACAGGAAATAGAATTTAAATTCGATATCTTATTAGCAACAATGATTTTGAGCTCCAAAGAATATAGACTATTCAACTTTCTTTACAGGTGAAGAGTAAATATTCCAAATTTGAAGATATAAATTCTTCTAAATGAGGTTTCCAACGGTGATTGGCTTCCAAATATTCAGACACAGTTGAACCTTTTATTTATTTATTTATTTTATTTTAAATCTTTAGAGTTCAACGTCATTGAATTTCTGAAAAAACTTTTAAAAGAAAAAACGATTTTTAGATTGGCAGATATCATTGCTGCAATTCTTTTGTGGCTGTAAGACTGAAGTGAAAATAATATGTTTTCCTAGTAGCTTGTGTTGTGGAATATTAATTTGCAAATTTCTTGTTTTTTTCAAATTAAAATATTTAGGCCGAGGCTAAAATACTGAGGGGACCTCATGAGGATCTAGAGAGCTACCTCGAAGCAATTGACCAGTTGAGAACCATCGTCCGCTTCTTTAGCAGCAATAAAAATTATAAGAGTAGTGACGGAGTGCTTAACCATGCCAGCAACTTGCTTATAAAAGCTATGGCTAAGCTAGACGATGAGTTCAGACAGCTTCTCATAAATTACAGGTTTTGTCTAACTCTTCTGTCTAGCACGGCATGCAGGGACGAAGCCAGACGTTTTATCAGGGGGGGCTAATACTATGTAATGGATAGTTAGAGGATATAATGAGCATGTTTTCATTTTTAGGGGGCTATTATAAAACTTTCCTCAAAATTATAGGGTCTTTTTTGAAAAAATAATAGTTGAGGGGGGCTGCCTAGGCCTCAAGTAACTCCTCTCTGATAGCGTGCACCATAACTTTATTCTGTTTTGTGCATGATATACTTGAATAAAAAATAAGGAGTTATATTTGATACATGGGAAAAAAAAAAAAACCATTGAATTTTAAATGTTATTCTTATACTAAAACGTTGTCTTTTACATCAATTTAGAAGGAAAAAGAGGCTTAGGTATGACCCGATAGGGTTTGAAC
Source organism: Ficus hispida (assembly GCA_025413025.1). NCBI lineage: Eukaryota > Viridiplantae > Streptophyta > Magnoliopsida > Rosales > Moraceae > Ficus > Ficus hispida. The sequence goes on from CM046373.1 coordinate 30,656,387, forward strand.
ATCGGGTCCTACTTGCATACAAGAGAAAAACATGATAATACACGTCTTAGAATTGAACTGGTTAAAAGGAGAATAATGATGATGTAATATTCTCCGGTGGATAGTTTGATTGGAAAATCTTTAGACGAGTAGTAAATAGAGTCATTAGTACTATTTCGTTTTCCTTTTTGGAATAATCATTTTCCCACTTATGGAAACCAGGGTTCTATTAAACAAGCCATGTTACAAACTACTGATGAGAATTTGAAATTCGATACCATTATCATTCTGGTAGACTTGATAACTGCCCCAAATTTTGTTACAGTACATTCATGAAACTTTCATTGGCTTTCAATTGAAACATTTTTTCTAATCTCTTCTCAATTTTTCTTTTCATGTCACATGGAATATATAGATTATAGGATATGAGATTTGGGTCACTACCAAAATAACTTGTGGCCTCTATTACTAGCTATGTTTCTTTTGGATTTCAGCAAGCCTGTGGAACCTGATCGTCTTTTTGATTGCCTTCCTAACTCTCTGAAGCCATCATTAGCATCAGGTGGACAAAAAAATGATGCAAGTGGCAAGAGTCAATTTGTCCCCCAAAATAAACATCTAGAAGCTGCGGTTTACAAACCTCTTACTCTTATTCCACCCAGGGTTGTACCATTGCTTCATGATTTGGCTAAACAAATGGTTGTGGCCGGCAGTCCGCAAGAGCTACTGAGATCATACAGGTGATTTTCTTCCCCTTTTTTTTTTTTTTTGCTTTTCATCGCTATCCTCTTGGCACAAGTGCTTGTTAGTTCCCCCTCTTCTGCACAGAATTTAAGCAGAAAGAAAATGAAGAACAATAAAATCGTTTTTATATCGTGGCAACCCTTTTCTTTTCTCCTTTATGCACTGGATTCCCGGTACTTTCAGATTTCAATACGTACATGGCTGCTTGATGCTGTCCTGGTGACCAATAATGAACTTACACAATCAACACAACAAGTTAGACTGAAATTTGTGCCCAATTGCGGTTGAATCACATTCTCTTAACATTCGGAATATGTATAATGGAATGATAAACTAATATATACATCTTTATGATTTCTATTTTGCTGATTGCATTGCAATTGCATAGACGAATGTAAGTGTTGCAATCCATTTCTTGTTAGGGAAACTCGAGCTTCAGCTTTAGAACAGAGTCTTAGGAAACTAGGTGTGGAGAGGCTTAGTAAAGAAGACGTCCAGAAAATGCAATGGGAGGTTTTGGAGGCTAAGATTGCAAATTGGATTCATTTCATGCGTATAGCTGTAAGTATTCTTGTCACACTTTAACTCTGTAGTAAATACGTCTTTCAGCATTTTTATGCAGCTTGAAACAGGTCAAACTGCTTTTCTCTGGGGAAAGGAAAATCTGCGATCAAATTTTCGAGGGTGTGGATTCTCTTCGTGATCAATGCTTTGCCGAAGTTACTGCAAATAGTGTGTCTGTGCTCCTCAGTTTTGGTGAGGCTATTGCGAAAAGCAAGAGGTCTCCTGAAAAATTATTTGTCCTTTTAGACATGTACGAGATAATGAGAGAGCTTCAGCCAGAGGTAAGGAATTTTACCAGTTCTGTACTTTAGATCCATTGTACAAAAACATAAAAGGTTAGAAGCTCAAAGAATTGCTGTATATTCTACCCATTGGTCATATGACTCGTATCATAACGGACTATTTCTAACCTATGAACTTTAACATAGTTTGGTCACAGAAACTTACATGGCGATAGTTCATTGAACTTCAAAGACTGATATGTTTTTATATTTGTGCTTGCACATACAGATTGACACACTATTTGGAAGTAAAGCTTGCTGTGAAATGCTGGATTCTGCATTGAATCTAACGAAGCGGCTAGCCCAGACTGCCCAGGAAACGTTCGGGGATTTTGAAGATGCAGTAGAAAAGGATAATACAAAAACTGCTGTTCTTGACGGAACCGTCCACCCTCTGACCAGCTATGTGATCAATTACGTAAAATTCCTATTTGAGTAAGTTGCTATACTTTTATGCTCTACCCTTGCCATCGGATTCCTTTTGGGAGCTGTAGCAACTCTTTTTGGCTTAGTAATAGTATTCACTACTTACTGATCACTTGTGTCTATGTGGATAAGGACCAGAAATTCCGTAGTTTTTATCTGTTTGCTGACTACATAACATTTATCTTTACTTTGCCATTGATGCTACTGTATAAGAGTTTCCCCTTTTTTTCTTGTTTTTGGCCAATCTACCTATCTATTCATATCCTATACGATGTATTTATATTTCATTTTTATTAATTTTCTTTGAACATGTGAATGCACTATGCTCATATTTGTTCCTTTTCTCCCGGTTGTAATCTCTCTCTTTGCAGCTACCAGTCCACATTGAAGCAACTTTTTCAAGAATTTGACAAGAGCGATCCAGAGGAAAAGTTGGCTTCTGTAACTACCAGGATTATGACGGCTCTCCAGAATAATCTGGATGGAAAATCCAAGCAGTATAAAGACCCGCTCTGACGCAGATATTCTTATGAACAACATTCACTACATTGTGAGATCTGTGCGGAGGTTTGTCATAAATATTGTTGTTTATATTTAAAGCTATGACCGTATCAGCATAGTAGGCTCCGCTAATTCATTTTTTACATACAGATCGGAAGCAAAAGACTTGTTGGGAGATGACTGGGTGCAGATACACCGAAGGATTGTTCAGCAGCATGCAAATCAGTACAAGAGGGTTTCTTGGGCAAAGGTTTTGTTAATCTTTATTATCGAATATCAAAATCTTGCTTGGTCTTGATCAAATATGTTTAACTTTATTACACCAACTGCTTGAGTACTAGTACATTTTTGGTTGGCAGATTCTGCAATGCCTCACTGTTCAGGGCGTTAGTTCATCCGGCAGTGGTGGTGGGATAGTGGGAGGCGAGAGTGGTGGCTCCGGCGGACTTTCAAGAGCAATGGTGAAGGATCGGTTCAAGACGTTCAACATTCAATTTGAAGAGCTTCATCAAAGGCAATCTCAGTGGACAGTTCCAGACAGTGAATTAAGAGAGTCTCTTAGGCTGGCTGTTGCTGAAGTTCTCTTGCCTGCTTACAGATCATTCATCAAACGTTTCGGGCATGTTTTCACTCTCCGTCACTTTTCTTTTTTTTCTTTTTCAAAGTAATACTTTTTTTTGTAGGTTTATTTTCTTTTACGTGAATTTAAACGGGTGTGCTTGATTTATTTGTTTACAGGCCAATGATTGAGAATGGGAAAAATCCTCAGAAGTACATAAGATACGCCCCCGAGGATCTTGAACGAATGTTGAGCCAGTTCTTTGAGGGCAAGACCTGGGGTGAACAAAAGCGGTAAACATAAAGTAATCAGGATTTTTTTTTTTTTTTTTAACTTGTGGTAGAGTCAACCGTGGAATTATAGTGTATGCTTTTTAACATTAGGCAGCTATCAATTGCTTTATAGAACGATTTATGAGCCATTTTACAAAATTAGTTCCGATTAGGTTTAGTTCTGTCTACAGGGTAAGAATTTTGTTTGGTGTTTGGGGAATTCATATTTCTGTGGAATCACTTCCATTATTTTTCGTCTCTCTTTCTGTCATTTTAATATTTTAACTAAAAAAACATGCCAAGTCCTTTTAAAAAACTGAGAATGTTAACATTTAACAGGAAATTAATTAAGTGATCATATGACGCTTGCATGGTATAGACTATACGGTTCACAATGATATGCTTATGTCTTTTTTCAACATCATGTCGTTTGTTGTTCTCGCATTTTACTGTATTTCGAGGTTTTTTTTTTTTTTTTTTTTTTGTTTTTTGGGGGGGGGGGGGGGGGGGGGGTGGTAACTGAAGTCGTTTTGCAAGGCCATTTTTGGCAATTAAACTTCAAAAATTTCTCGTCTTTTTTCCTGTTATTGTGTTTTCCATATCGATTTAGGGTGTGCACGGTTCGGTTTGGTCCCAAACTATTATGTTTATCAAACCGGACCATTTTAAATGATCTAAAAAAATATAGATTGAACGGACCGTTTTATATGCATAGACCAGATTGAACCGGACTGTTTTAAATGATTTAGTCTAGTTTAATCCACATTTGCTTCTTTTTTTTTTTTTGTTCAATTTTGAACTAATATATTTTTTAGATGGTTTTTTAAATAAAATTAAAATACACTTATTAATTAAAGTTTGTTATTCAATTCAATAGTGAAACATAAATATAAACATAAAAGTAATCTAAATAAATAGAAAGAGATCTAAAGTTCAAAATCCAAACAAGCATAAATATATTCAAACTACGAAGTTCAAAATGGAAACAATCATAAATACAACCAAACCACAAAATCCAAAATCCGAAATTCAAACAAACATAAACACATCCAAACTAAAAAGTCCAAAGAAACAAAAAGATCAAACTATGAAGTATATGCTTATATAAAAATAAAAATAAAGAATATATTATACATATATGAGAAATGATCTGATATGGTCTAAACCGTTCTAAAAAATTATAAATCGGACCATTTCTAAATGGTCCGATCTGGTTTCAAATCGTTTTAAAATGGTTTTTATGTGAAACCAGATCAACGGTTTAAAAATCATCGGATTAGTTTGGTTTGACAGTTTACAGTTTTTCTTCATAACCCTAGTCCAATTGGCTCTGATTAGTGTTTTTTTTTTGTTTGTTTTTGTCGTACTGGTTTATGTTTGATTTCCCACTCGAAGTCCTTATCTATATCTTTTTTATTTCATGTAGTTTATCTTGGTTTATGTCGTTTTCCTAGATGTTTTGTTCTTCAACAACATGTCGTTCCGTAGATGATTGTCGTACCCCCCCCCCCCCCCCCCCCCCGGCCCTTTTTTTTTTCCTCACTCGATATTGTTTTCTATATATTTTTCATTTTATGAAGTTTATTTCCGTTTATGTCGTTTGTCCAGATGTTTTGTTTTTCAACACCATGTCGTTTTGTTTTAAATGTCGTTTTAGTAACCTCGTCCTTCAGGTTTAGTTCTTTCTACAGGGTAAGAATTTTGTTTGATGTCGTTTTTCAACACCATTATGAATCCGCGTTTCAACATTGACGGTATAAGTTAGTTCTTAATATGTTGTTCAATAGGCCATAGATGGATAGTAATAAGTCCTTATATAACCAAATTAGTTTGATAACAATTGTGGTTATAAATGGATGATATTAATGAAATTTCATGCCCGTCTTTTAAACTTCTTTTTAAATTTCTCAATTAGCCCCCAAAGACACCTCTAATTGATTTTTTTTTTCTCAACTATATATCCCCTTCATATTTCCCTTTGGCCATCTCTCATTTCCAAGTGGCCAAGTCCAACCTTACTAATTCTTAGGACAGCCAAAAGTTCAAGATTTCAAAGAAAAAAACAACGACAATATTCTTCCAACTATATTGAAGAAGATAAATTTTCAGAGACAAACTCTTGTTTAGTCTTTGAAAGTGATTTTTCTTGTAGTAATATTGATTGTTTTTGTATGGCCCTTCTCCTAGTTTTACACAACCCCTTCACAACCTCATCTTCTCGGTTCATCAAACCGCGAACCATAGCCAAACTCTCCCTTCCCGCACTCATACTTCTCTTCACATAAGCCGCCGCCCCATGCTTCTCTGCATGTTCATGATCTACGCGACGTCCTTCACCCCCAAAGCCCTGGTGGTTCAGCTCAACTCGCCTTCGGTCTAGAAATTCAACGTCTCTGGTGCATTATTGGAGGCGAATTGGGACGTAAGTTCACTTTATGGAACCCTAATACCATTTGGACTATGTTCGTGGACTGCCTTGCGGGTTTTGTATCGTACAAGGACAACGCGATAGCGGTGAGTTCGGTGGAGAGGTTCACGTTGGGGACGAAGGAGTATAGGGAGGTGAGGGTGAGGATTTCGACAACGGGGTTGGAGGGGGATCAGCCGGCGATGAGGACGTGGGTTTTGGAAGGGATTGGGAAGGAGATGATAGGTGGTGGGGGTATGAGGTTTGGCATGCAGATTGCTGTGTGGGCTACGTAGAGGGCTAATTGATGGGGGAATTACCAGCGTGTGATTATGAACCCTAGGTGTGATTTGAGGGTAGGGATTGTGCCTGGGGTTGGGTTAGGGAGGTGGCTTAGTAAAAGGCCTATGCTATGCTTGGTTCCCATGCTAAGGGAATGAATTTTTTTGGCTAAAGAAAGAAGTTATAGGGGTACATGTTAGACATACTTACACCAACCCGATGGGAGTGACTTGAACTCAAACATTTAATTAGAACAAGCGCTCTATCAACCTATCTAAAATGTTGACGAAATGAGTTTCGTAGTTAATTTGTTTGTTGGTAATTTATTTTATTATTTGTTATATCTAGGTTGTTTGTGAATATAGTGGGCAGTCATCAGCGTAAGCTCCGGTAATGATCCTTAGTCACGGTCGTGGGGTTTAAATCAAACTATCCCCATATGTATATATATATATTACGATGCTGGCTATATATGTTATAAGAAAATTTCTTCTGTAACGGTTCAAATCGAAGGTGTGAATGCTTTGTTTTGTAAAGTGTGTGTATATATATATATTATAAACGAGTTATGAAAACATGTGCTAGTTCATATGTTGGTCAGAGAAATATTACGCTGGATCATTTCCCTTAAAAAAAAAAAAAATTCAGGATCATAGAGTTCAGTGTAGAATTGACAAGTAAATGTATGTATACATAGGTGGACATTTTATTGTTTTTCTTCTTGCTATGTATATGTTTTCCTTTTTGCAAGTTCCAACTAAGATTCTTATTAAACTAATAGGAGTATGGGACCTCTGCTTCCAAATTGGAGGTTAGTCTCTCGTTTTTTAATACCAATTCCTTTCCCAAAAGTATTAGTTTTGAGGTTCAGAGGACTATTTATATAGTGAGACAGGGCTGTATTCGATGCAATATAAATGTAAATTTAAATAAATGTATATACTTGACATTAATCAAATAATATTGGATTAATTTGGATGATATTTTCCTTAAACCAATTAAATTAGATCGGATTTTAGATGCGAATTTTGAAAATATGATAATATCAATCCAAATCTAATAAATTCGTTTTATATTTATTGCATAGATTGTGTAATATGTTCAATACAAACCCACATCTCTTGTTCAATTTTAGTGTTCTAAATGGTGTTTTAGCTAATTATATTTTGACACATTATTGAATGGAGTTAGATTTTAAAATATAAGGAATCAGTTATAAAGAATTTCAAATTTTTTAAAATGACGTGACATAATATTATTTTAAACATAAAAATTGGATAAAGATTTAGATCCATTCAGTATATAGAAATTCTTATAATCGAAAGTTGGAAACAAGTTTAGTAGTCCGTAGTAATAATTTCCTTATTATTATTATCACTATTTATTATCATTATTTTGACATGTATCCTTTTTCTATTCAGATGTTAAAAAAAAAAAAATCTATTTTATTTATTTCAAGCAACACTACAACATTTTCTTTGTATCTCCCGAGTCCCGAACCGTAGTCTATGCGCCTCCATGGTGCACCGTTGAAGACCCTCTGACCACCGCATAATTTCATATGATCTTCTCTTCTCTTTGTGCCGTTTCATCATTGAAGCCACTGTCACATCATCTTCTCTTTTATTGAAAATACAATTTGTCATTTTGATCAAATTTTAACAGTTCTTAAAAAGTCGAACCATAATATCAACCATCCAAATCTAATACAATTCAATTGGATTGGATAATAGAGGCTAAAAAAGAGAAGGTTGGCCGTCTCAATCCAAATGTACACCCAACATGGTGTAACTTTTAAGCACCCCTTATCACACCTTTTTTTTTTTTTTTTCGAGAATTAGCCCCCTTACAAAATTTGAAAAGTTTTTCCCACCAATTTCACCATTCTAGTACGCTCCCATTATTTAAAAAAGGCCATTTAAAATTAAAAAAAAAAAAAAGAGAGAGAAAACTTCAAAACTGAAATTGCCATGTTATTTTCATCACCTTGACTTGTATCGGGGTGAGAATGTCATTGTTTGATTTTATTTTATTGGGGATATTAATTATTTTTGCTGTCCAAATTTTGACTGATATGAACAGAGGAGAAACTTGAGACATATTAGAAAAATTTCAGAGAAGAGAATAATATGTCTGAATTAAAAAATAAATAAAAAAAAGGAAGAAAAAGAAGAAAGGGTGAACATCGTTTGGCCAAGCGCCACCTGTCCCTTCCGTGCACATCGCTTCCCAAAAGACACTTTGGTATATTATATAACCGTTTTTTCAAGTTATACAAACTGCTCTAAACCGTTAACTTCAATCATTTTTAATTTTCTTCTTTTTCCTCCTTCACATTCAAACTTTCTGAATACAACAGCCTATTCTTAGTTCTTTATTCATACCACCCGTGTACATTCTCGAATAATTTTCCCTCAACATTACAATTATCATGCAATCTTTTACATAAAAAAAAAAAAAAAATCGCAACCAAGAACCTTTGCAAAGCAATTAACAAGGTATGCAAGAGATTTACTTTCCTCTCTCACAATATTGTCTCAATCTTTATAATTGCATTGTTTGTAGAGAAAATTACAGTAATAACTATCATTTTCCTTCTATTTTCTGCATTCCGATAAGAGTGGAGATTCCGCTAAATTAGTCTGTAATTCATAATTGATGATTGTTCGTTTTAGTAATACTAATTACTAATTAGTTTCTTCCTTTTTATTTTATGTATTCCGAAATGAGTAGAATTACTGCTAGATCAAAATCTGTAATACATAATTGATGATTCTTTCTTTTATTTATACTAATTAACTAATTAGTTTATTCTTTTCTATTTTTTGTATTACGAAGAAGAAATTATCGTTAAATCAAGTCTGATGATTCTTCGTTTTAGTAACACTAAAGTACTTCCTATTTTATGATGCAGTGTTGATTCTCTTTGAAGAACTATGGCCACATTGTGGTGCAAAGAATCTCAAAGCCTCAGAAAAGTGGTTGGTAATATTGTGCTTGTTGGGTTAGTGGGAGGCCTAGCAACCATTTTCTTGATCTCTCTCGTTTCCTTTAGCAACTATGTAGACTCAAAATCCGGACCACAAACAGAACCCCTAATGCTCTACTTGGATTCATTTTCCGTGTCGAATTTCAAAGTCCTCAAATCCTCGTTTTCCGCTGAATGGGACGCCGAATTAACCTTCACTAACCGAAATGGCGGATTGAAAGTCATGCTCAATGGTTTCAAGGTCTTTGTGTTCCACAGAGAGAGACAAGCTTTGTCATGTGCTACTGTGGGCGGCATGGAAATCAATCCAATGATGCGGAAATCGGTGATGATCAAGTTCGATACGCGAAGGACTTGTGGGGTCGAAAAGCCGGAGAACAAGTACCAGTTTCTCAATGAGTTGAGGGAAGATGTCAAGATCGGTTTGCTTGGCTTTAGCCTGAGGATGAAGATTCCTGCCTTCTATAGGTTGAGGCTGCTTGGTCTTGGAACGACTGTCGTTTTGACCCCTTTTTGCCCTTCTTTGAATGTTGAGTTTGTGGCTGCAAAAGGGGAGGGAAAGATGGTTGGTGGGAGGAATTGCTCCATTCCCTTGCCTAAATAGTTTTATTTAGCTAATTAAATTGTGTAATTAAAATATTAATTTAAATTGTTTCAATTTTCTAGTACAACAACAAAGATTACAATGGTTGGTGAATTCTTTCCTTTTCCTGGGTGTCTTACAGTTGTTGGTATGATTTGATATTTTATCTCTTTTATATTGGATGGTTTATTTCCAATCAGTTTATATATAACACTAGTTTGTATACGTGCGTTGCATGTGTTATATACATATTATAGTAATTAGTATTATAGATTTTATAATTAATATCAATTAATAAAACTATCAAATATTTGGTTTAGTATATGTGTACGAACCTAAAATTAAGAAAATTAATAATTAATATTTTTTATAGTGAGTTTTCTAAAAAATAGTAGTTCTAAACATCTCATAATCTAGTCACAGAAAGCAAAATAATAGCCACAACATTTTTAGTAAATATATTAATTTCCTCTAATTCTCCACACACACATGTTTTAAGGTCTTCTTTGTACTTGTATGCGTGGGATAATTATATCCATAAAGATATTTGTGTCGGTGTATTTTGCCTAAGAGAGAGAAACACATAATTATATAATATATAGAGAGAGTGAGAGATTAATGCGTACCGATTATTTGAGCAACAGATTGTACATATAAGTCTAATTACTTATAAACATACGAATTTCACAAACAAAAATACGAATATCCCATAATTGTTTTGAATGATTAAAACTGAACAATATACAAACACACTTAGAAGTATTGTTTAATATAAATATTAAAGAGTTGTCTTAAATAGTTACATTTAAAGATAAATAGATTGTGAATGATTTAAACTTTCGTAAATTAGAGTTGCTTTAAACAGTTGCAACCGAAAGATGAATAGATTATGAATTATTAAAACCTTTCATAAAATAGAGTTGTCTTAAATAGTTCCAATCGAAATATGAATATATTGTGAATGATTAAAATCCTTAATAAAATAGACACATTTTACTGAGAAGTTGCAATAATAAAATATGATACAATACATATATTAGAGCATTTAATTTATCTTGAACAGTTGCAAGCGAAAGATAATATATTGTAAGTGATTAAAACCTTCAATAAAATACAATTGTCTTGAACTACTGCAACCAAAATATGAATAGATTGTGAATTATTAAAACCTTTCAAAAATGACTTTTTTAGTGTGAAGTTGTAATAATAAAACATGAAACAACACATATAATAGAGCATTTAATTGAGTTATGGATACTATTTGAACGGCCTAGAATGAGTAGGATATCTCACAACCCACCCTTTTAGTATTGTTAGGATATTACGGAAATCAATCCGCATTCCATTTCATAATCTTCATATATTGGGAAAATCATGATTTTTTTTTTTGGTAATGGAAAATCATCATTCATCACCCTCCTAAATTATTCTTTTTAATCTAATCCGGTGGAATGGTTTAAATTGAACAAATTCACCAATTTAACTAAGACTCCTGTACTTGCTTGATATATATACTCAAAATTTCATATCTATACGTTAATATACCAACCAGTTAATTTTAATGAGTGACATATGTTCAATATTACATCAATAGTTTTAAATAATATCATGTTATATATAATTTTGTATAAATTTATATGTAAATCAATTAATTGTTAAAATATTTTAAAGTTACAATTCTACGTGATATATTTTCTATATGTATTGACATAAATTTATATAAAGTAAAAATTTACGAGAAAGGCTATGAATAGCACGTCATAGCATATTTATGGTAATATCTGTTAGAGATAATTCCATTAATAACAAATGCAGCCCATATTTTTTCACAAACAATGGTAATGACTAATTATATTAATTTGTTAAAAGCAATCAAATCTCTCCCTTTTTTATTTTTTTTATTTTTATTTTTTGTCCGGCTTGTGTTTGTCTTTACTAAACATTCCTATTACTCACGAACTACTTCCAAGCCAATATTGATTAATATTTCCAAGAAGAAGACTTTGCCGTCCCACAAAACAGTCCAAATCACATTGTAATTTCCACAAAGAGTACTTTAATTTTCTTAGTAGAATCCGTTCCAACATTCCGGAATATACATGAAAATATACCAAAGAGAAGACTTAGTCTCCGTTTGGAATACCAGTTAGAGACAAAGTTTTAGATTAAAGTTGGTTAATTTTTTAAAAATTGATTATGATTTTTATTGACTTTTTTTTTTAATTTTTGTTGATTTTTCAGAAAAATATAAAAATTGAGATAAAAAATTTAGCATGCATTTGGTGCAAGGGTTTGGATTGTAGAATTTGGGTTGAATTGAATTGTGAATTTGGTATGAATTTGAATTCCTGAAGTTAAAAAATATAAAAACTTAAATGTATTTGGAAAAAACAAAATTAATATAAAACTTATTTCGTTCGCCTCGAAATTTATGCATTTTTATAATAAAAAAATCATCTCATTTGAATTTGTTTATAAAAAGTTATAGATTTTTAAAATTTAAGTTAAAAAATGTTGATAGTAACTATAAATAGTAAAACTGAGGGAAAAAGATAAAAATTATAATTATAATTTTAGGATCTAATTTAGATGTACACATGCTACCCAAACGCACTATTAACTTGTATTGTACACTTTCTTCTCTGTCTTTGACAGATATATCCCAATTTTTGTTTGCTTAACATAGAAACTCAACGATGCCACTTTCACCGAAAAAAAAAAAAAAAAAAAAAAAAAACCACCTCAACGATGCCCGCCATTCACTCTTCACGCGTTTTGGAAATCAAACATTTCAAAGAAAAGCCTAATTTTGCACATTCCCTTTCTCTTCATTTTCCTCAATCTCTTTGACAAAAATCCCACTCCAAAATCTCTCTTCTCTCTCTCTCTCTCTCTCTCTCCCCCTCCCACAAATCTCTCTCCCTTGAGATTCTTGTGAGAGGAGAGAAAACAACTTGACACCCTTATTTCGATCATGCCTCATTCGTCTTCCTCGTCCTCTTCATCTTCCGATGACCAATCGAAAAAAGAATCCGCCCGATCCTTGGACACAACAAACCCACAACTAACCCCGAACAACAACAACAACAACGACAAATTATTCGGCTGGTGAGGCCCCTAACCCACCGATAGGGTACCCACCAGCAATAGGGTACCCGCCAACCTACCAACCCTACCCTCCTCATGGAAACCACCCTTACAATCCCTACACTCAACCTCCACCACCCCATTACTACGCCTACCCACCAGCCGCCACCGCCACCGCCACCGCCACCTCCGGTGTCGGTACCGGCTCCGCCTTCGTACGTGGCTTTCTAGCAATGCTGATAACCCTAATCATCATAACATGCGTCGCAAGCATCATAACATGGCTCGTCCTACGCCCCGAAATCCCCGTTTTCCACGTGGACAAGTTCGCCGTCTCCGGTCTAGACCTCACGAGCCCCGAGTTCTCGGCGAAATGGAATGCAACCGTCGTCGTGGAGAACCCGAACCGCAAGCTGAAGATCTACTTGGACCAAGTGGAGGGTTTTGTTTATTACAAGGAGAACTTCTTGTCCTCGTCGCCGATGGATCCGATGTTCTTGGAGACAAGAAGCCGCAACGCGATGGCGATGACGATGGCGGCGAACAACACGGAGCAGCACTCGGTGGGCCGGTGGGTGGTGGAGGAGATGGGCAAGAGAGGAGCGGCGGAGCGTGAGCTTCAACGTGAGGATGTTAGTGTTGGCCACATTCAAGTCCGGCGCGTGGTGGACGAGACATGCCTCCATGAAGGTGTTTTGTGAGGATTTGAAGATTAACTTTGTTGGGAGTGAGATTAATGGAGTTTTGGATGTTAATAATGGTGGTGCCAAGCCTAAAGAGTGTGTCGTTTATTATGATTGAGAGAAATGGAAATGGACATGGAAATTTCTTTTTTTTTTTTTTCTTTTTTTTTTCTTTTAGGGATATCAATTTTTTATATTGCTATAGAAAATTTGTGGACGGATGGAGATGAGTGAAAGGGTAGTTGTATTGTTTTGTTTTTTGCCTTGGAAATTCATCCTTGAAGCTTTTGGTTGTATAATATTTTACACATATTATTTTTCTCTAAATTGGTTGGATGATAGGCATTTTTTGGTTTTTCAAATTGAGCGAAATTCCAAGCAAAAAGTAGTGAATATTTAGAAGTATTTATTAAGTTTGTGATAGCATATATATCTTATTTTATCACAAAATTTAAAATTCAAATTCCCTCGTTCTCAAATTCAAAAAAGAAAAGATAGAACAAACCCACATACCTAAGAATTTTTCCACATACCTCATTTTAAGAACTGATTCTAATAACGTTCGTATTAATGAATATATTAAAAGCCATTGTATATATTATGCATATTAGCTAATGGCTAATGGTTATCACCTATTTTAAATGTACTGTCTTTTACATATTTATGAATATATTAAAAACCATTGTATTATGCATATAATTAAGCTAATGGTTATCGCCTATTTTAAATGTACTATCTTGTTTCATGTATTAAAAAATGTAAAGTCTTTAATGGCAGAAGCCCTCACTTAATAATAAGTGGTTTCGCTCCGATCTTCAACCACAACAATTTATATGCCTGGTACGTGTCCGAAATAATAAATATTATAGGAGATTTAACAATCTGGCAAATCCCTACTATTAATAGTAGCAAATCTGGTTTGACTCAATTGTTGTTGTTGTTGTGGTTTTTTTTTTTTTTTTTTTTCCCTGATGATTATATTATTCTGGAGGATCATCAGTATTATATTATGCACGTGGTGTTGGCATAAGAGCAAGCGCAATACACGACTGTGTGGAAGTGATTCGGCACTGCTGCAACTTTTTCTTCTTTATGTTTTGCAATAATCCTTTTGGAGAATTAGAAAGCCCCATAAAGAGGGACATTAAGATTTATAGTCTTATATAAATATTAAAAACTCTTTAGATATTAGATAAATAATCCTCCTTCTTTTTCCCTTTAAATTAAATCAAAAGGGACTTAATTTTTATAAAGAGATTGAAAATGGTTACCATATATTTCTCTTGGGGTCAACAAAAAACTCATGCCCATTAACCATCTAAGCTTGCCTAATTTAACACATATAACCCAACCCACCAATCTGGGTTTCATTAGATATATTTATATTCAAATTTAATAACCCATACCATCAAGTTTTTTATATTTTTAAAATATATTTTAACAATGTAATAATTAGCTTCTGCTATGATTTATGACATATATATATATATAAATTTCATTATTGATCTTTTATTTTTCTACTTCCTTTATTATAATTCTTAAGAAATTGAACATATTGTCATGACTCAATATGAAAAATAAGTAATGAATTTTATTTTTTTTCCCCCTTATATTTCTTATATTTAGAATTGGATCATTAAGCTTATGTTTTTCCCGTCCAACCTACCCAATCCAACCTAACTTTAATTAGGTGGTTTGATTATAAACTTTGGTGGGTTAAAAGGTTTCCAGTCCACCCAAATTTGGAGTGAAATAAATTCACCCAACCTACCCCTATATTCACCTCTAATTTCCTCGATTTCTCCCATTTCTCTGATTTTCTTTTTGAGAAATTACCTAAATAATCACTTTTTTTTTAATCTATAATCAACATGACACAAACTCCAATTTTTACAATATAACAGAAATTTTAGCAACTTTATTTAATTTTATGTCATATTAATTTAGTTCATTATTAATATAATGATATTTAAATTTATTATTCAAGTCTTTTTCCTTTTTTTTTTTCTTTGTTTCTTCTCCCTTGATATTGCAGTGCCTCTTGCTTGGTTCATTTTATCAGCGGGCTCTGTCTTCAGCCCAAGCTGATTAATTGGGCAGTCTAGTCTAGCCCAAATGTAGTGTTGCTTTATTTGGTTTTTCACTCCTATTGGGGCCAGTCTAGGCCTATTCGTCGGACTTATAGTGTCGGAAATTTACTTTCGACTTTTCAAAATTTACAATTTTATAAATGATTCTATATAACTAGTATTACACAAAGAATATATTATAGTTTCTTAAAAAATGTATGTTTAAAAAAACTTGACGTCTTCAACCTTGTATGTCAATCAATATTAACAATTTAACAAAATATATTTTAGTCATGCTTGGATTTAAACTCAAAAGTGGTACCTTCCCCCCCCCTTTCTTTTGCTAATTTGTAGAGCGTGGTCCAAAGCCAAAGCCAGACATTTTCGCTAGCACTAAAAAATATTATATATATATAAATAAATAAAAACCATGGTTAATGTTATCCGCTATTATTGCAAAATGTTGGTGAGGAGCATTAAAAATAATATGTTCATTAGACCGACAAAACTATTGCGCCGACATTAAACAATTACTAGAGAGACCAATACTGCCTGCGAAATTCAATAAAGAGCTATGGCACATATATGGATAGGATTCCCCATAACACACGATAGAATTATTAGGGACCATTTATGTAAGATATCTCCAATTGGGTTTGATTAAGACATCATTGGACGTTTGCATATATATGAATATGAAGTCTTCATAATATATATATATATATATATATGTAGAGAGAGAGAGATGCTCTCCTCAAAAGCCATGTTCGATGCACCAAGTTCTAATATGAAAAACGTGACGCGTGTATGCTTTAACCAGTAATTAATAAGACTATATGAAAAAATATCTATATATATTTTATTATTTTTGTATGTAAATGAGATATGTTAATGGTAGGTGATTTATATTGAATATCAGGTACTACCATATTGTGCTGTATATATATATATATATAGACATGCATCTGTAATATCCCAGTTGACACTGAAATATAATGGATATTTATATACATATACGCAAACAGTATTTTGGTCAGAAATAGGGGGTTGAAATAAATGCGCTGCTGCTAGTTTTTCGACAATTATTAGCTCAAACTGGGAAGCTTTGAGGCATTGTTGTGACATGTGATGCTATAAGATTTATATATATGTATATATATAACTACTATCCCACGAGGGCAGCTTGACTTTCTGATATTTTCTCCCTATACTTTTGAACCATAGTCTAAATAACAAGTAAACGTTACATATATAAGCTCTCATGTCTCAGTGTCCACATAAGTAGGAATTTTTTATATGGATAGTGTAAGGTGTTTGCACTTATTTATTTAAAAGAAATAAAAACATTATTACGTTTCGAATATGAGAATTCTTACCTAAATCTCTTATTTTTCACTGTTGATTTAGTTCTATCAAACGTAAGAATTATATATATATATATATATATATATATTAGCAGAACCGACACTTTCACAAGACTACTTTAGAATTTCTAGTCCATGTTAATGTATTCTCGATTCAAGCCGCACGTACAATTCATGTTTAGTTCCTTTCAGCAATGTCTTTATTAATGACGATAAGATGTTCTAAATACAGATAAGTTTTTAGAGGAAAGTTACATCGAATATTAAAATTAGTTGTTTCTTTGTCATTTAATCTTGTTATGATTGTCTAAATATTTTTATGTTATATTTCATGAGTTTCTGTGTATCTATAAAGCCGATAATGATTGATCAAAAGAGTGAAAATGCTATAAGTAATACCACTATAAATATATTTTTTTTTTTTTTTTTGGTTCTCATGTAGAGAAAAATGAACCAAAACTAAAGCCATATATACGTGTATATATACTTCAATTATTAATTAATTTGGTTATGTTGAAGTTGAATTTTGATACCTTGTAGATGAGACGTCTTTATCATTTCCGCTCTAGCTTGGAGATTTAGCAATTATCATTATCTAACTTTTTTGCAACTTCTTGTTTTCCATTATTTTCATCACTTTTTGTTTGATTATTAGCTACTACATATATCGTCACAGCCGATGGATACATCCAAATGATTCTAGGCCTCCCAATTTCACACCGCTAATTGCTTAACTTTCTATGACAAAAAGGTTAAAAAGTATCACTTCCATTTAAGAAGGGCTAAACTAATCAAATCTCTCCTTTTTTTTTTTTTTTTTTTTGCACTAAATAAAAGGGAATAGATTGTGTTGTCATTCTCCACACTCGACGTAAAAAATCTACAGGATCACAAATGCAATAAAAATATATAGATAAAAATATTATCTATATATTCATAATCTCGTTAATTATCTCCAATAATTAATAATACACGTCAATCACATAATATCACTATTTTAGAAAAATTAAAAATAGATACAATAGTTTCAAATTTCTAACCAAAAAAAAAAGAGAATCTTGAAACAATCGTCCTTTCCCGTTATATTATCATCATCGAGAATAGTATTTTGGGGCGTGTAAAGCAAGGAATAACATTTGGATTCCCAAATATCCCTCCCTTTCTCTTCCATGGCTCCCTTTTTCTTGCCTTTTATTGAGTTTGGAATAGTTTGCCCCCATGGCAAACAAAACCAAATGCTCCACCAACCAAGGTCCTCTACCCCACACCTTTATTCCTTCGCATTTCCCACTTTCTCATTTTTGTCTCTCTCACTAACCATTAGCTCTATGAGATAAGCTTGACCACAAATGCAACCAAAAAGCGCGTGTAATATACACCAAATTCCCACTGGTTGCAAGTTGCCACAAAATTTACCCTTATCCTTCCATGTTTTGGTGTGTCTTCCACGCATTCAAAATGGGTGTGTGTGTGTTTTTTTTTTTTTCTTTTTTCCGTTTCACTTCAACTTAAAATAAGAAAATTATAGACTTTTAAAAGTTGAGTTTTTGAAGACGGAAAAAATAGATATATAAATAGTAAAATTCATTTACTTTTAAAGAAAAAGACAAAAAAAAAAACATTTGGAAAATTCCTTCCGGAGTTCATGCCCAAACAACCCCTAATGTCAAATTTTGAATACCGACTCGTTTGACGATAAGTTATATTTTTTATTGATAAAATAATAATTTGATTTTTTTGAAACAATATTAACAAAACGACAACTTAGGATACTTTGTAAAAATTAAAATGTGGCTGTCGTTTTTCTAAGTGGACTTCAAGAGAAGAATAATTAGGAGTTAGCAAGCTCGAAGAAGATCTCGTAGGGACTCGGTGAGTACAAGCATGGGGAAAAGTATCCAACACATGTGTCAGTGCAAGTGCAGAAAAATCAACCTCTGAAGGTTCTACCAAATGTAGGTCGGCCTTTAGAAATATAGAATAATGTGAATATTTGGTAGAGGCTTATCATTTCTTTTTGTTTTCCGAGAAAATTCTCAAAAGAGTTCAGAGAACCCACCAATGTACTTTAGTAACACTCTATTTGCAGTTGGCTTCCCTTGGGAAATGTGCTCATATCTGCGACTGCCATTTTTCTCTTGTTGTATACTTGCATTTTATTTATTTATTTTTGTAAGAAATTAACTTTCTTGCATATCTAATTTTAGATATTTATGTAACACATATTTATTTATATTTCTTTTTCTTTGCACCAAAGTTGTCAAAATTGAATAGATCTAATATCATGGTACTAAATAATGGAGAGAAAACATAAGACCTGTCTCAGTCATCGGTTTGGAAATCACATCCATTCACACTCATTTACTTTAAGAAAATTTTTTCTTTTTCTTTTTTTCTTTTTTTCTTTTTTTCTTTTTTATATGTTCCAAAAAGTTGTTTGATTTTTCTTCCCCTTCTATAGTACAACACTACGACTTGTTCTTGAACATTAGTCATTGGACACTATTATTGACATTGTCTTTTAAATATGATAATTTTAAGGAAAATAAAAATAGTGCTTAAAATAATTAAATATTAGATCCAATATATCATCAGTCACTGGTTACAATTTAATTTTAAGATTATTCAACTCTTATGGATTAAATTAAGAAATAATTAAGAAAATGAGAGGTGTGGCCCCTATTTAATTAAAGGGACAGGGAAATAAAATGGACATTTATATATTTCAAAGAAATTGTTTTTTTTTAATTGTCTACTATTCCACATGTTGTTAATTAATCGATCCTACTTCAAATGGGTAAGTACAATAGTGACTAATTTTTTTTTTTTTTTGGGTTCTACTTTGTTGGATTTATTTACACCGAGTTTAAGATTTGTGTTTGTAGCTGACTGATTAATTAAACGCAATAAATAAATTATACCATAAAGGATTTCATGGTACGTTTAAAAAAAATGTTCATGTCTTCTCATCTCCAATTTTTTTTTTTTTTCAACATTAGAAATCATAAGACTCACCAATAAAAAAGAAAATTCTCGACTTAATTCTACTCAAAATATGGGCTGAGTTTCACTCCATAATCATCCCAACACCACATAATCCATTAAGTGAGCAAGGACAAAGGAGATTTTGAAATATCGAACCTTAAGCAGTAAACCCATTTTGTAAGAAGAAGAAAAGATATTTCAATGGGTATAGCTAGTTATTTGGTCAGATTGCCATACTATTGAAATCATGATATTCTTCGACAACATAACATCTTGAATAAAGTCGTTAAAGATATTATTCATTCTTGTTTAATTAAAACTTAGGGTGAAATGATTTATTTTAAGAAATGACTCCTCCAACGAAATACGTTCGATTCAAACCACTAAAAAAAAAAAAAAACGAATTAGGTAATTTAAGTTTTCAAATGGAAGGAAATTAGTACACCAAACGATGGTAGTTATTTCTCCAATCTGATCAAGTTGTTACATCTAACTATGAATGATGAAACAATGACCAACTATATGTAGAGCTCCTATTTAATTTGGTAACGTCATTCCATAGTCGAATATATATATATATATATTTATATATTTGTGTATATATATTTGGTGCTGAGTGGATAACAACTTTAACAGAGGGGATAAGTTCAAATGCTTTATATTATATGTATGAGTGTATGATTAACAAGTTAGCATGATTTATTTTGGGAGTATTTGATTTCAATTTTAATTACTTAAAAAAGCAGTCTAGTACAAAAGTGTAGATGAGAAAGGGGACAACAAAATCGTATCACATGAGCGTTTAAGATATATATAATTTTCAAACAAATTACATTTATTGGATATTGATTGAATTAGGACTCTCTTAGCTGACGTGAATTGTGGTAAATAAAAAAGGGAAAGCATTTGAATGACACAAATTAAATACCATTACACCAATATGATGTAAAAAATTAATAGAAACAATATAACAAAAATTAAACTAAAATTAATTAAAATTTGTATTATATTATCAATAATAGAAATTTATATCATATTGGTCAATAGCTTAAAAAATATTATTATTTAGATAATTTTCTCATAAAAACAATCATTTACTCATGTTTGGTATTGTTATTTGTTGGATTATCCCCCTTATATATATATATATATATATATATATAACACAAATTGATATGTACTGTTGTGGGACTCAATTTGGTCCATCATTTGCAATTCTCTCAAAGTGTCTCGGAAATTCTCAATTATGGAAGTCTTAAAGAGAGAGTGAGAGAGAGAAGGTACGTACTAGCAATTTGCTTCCATTATAAGTGCTAGAAAAGGGAAAAGTATAAGAATAAGAAATGGGAAATAGAGAAAAACAATGGTAGGAAAAATTCACATGATAATAGTTAGAATAATATATCCCTCTTAACTATCAGATTCTATTTTAATAAAGAGATCATGTTTCATTTGAAACCCCGTTCTAAACCTATTTTCAAACTCTTTTCTATAATATTTCTCTCACAAAAATTTAATTTACTGTTTGAGTTGTAAACTAAGACCCATTATCCAAACGGGTCCCAACTATGATCAAAAGGTATGAAAATAAACTCTCTAACCTCAATTTTTTTTATATAAATTTACATAACAGTAAATTGTCATATTTCGCTCTTAGATGTAATCTTTCATTAATTAAGATATTTATTTTAAAATATTTATTAATAAAAAATGACAACTGCATGAAAGAAATAATATTCGTAAAAAGTAATAATAATAACAACTCGTGACAGCTAGTATTTGAGTAGTAAGCTTTAAAGCTACTTCAATTTTTTTTTTTTTTTTTGCCAAAAGGGTAATTTGTTGCTTCTTTTACAAGATGATGTTATTATATAATATGAATGAATATGTGGTTGGAAGAGAAAACGTCACATAAGGAGGGGGTCTATTATTGCCATTTTGACAAAGTGGGGGAAAAAGATGAAGAAAGAAAATTGTTGTAAGTTAGGAATTGGTCGTTGGGCCGAGCTGACCTGTATTTATTGGGAAGACTTGGAGCAGATGTGGACACTGTACTTAGCATGTGAAGCGTACACGTCATTCTTGTAGTTTCTTTTCTTCTTCTTCTTCTTCTTTTTTTTTTTTAAAATTTAATTTAATTTAATTTTACTTTATTATGTTTATTTATTCTAGTGTGAAATATTGAAAAAATCTTCTAATTCACATCTCATATTCAAATATTTCATTGCATGTGCCTTTGCCACTCAATCTTACCTACATTGCTTCGTCTCTAGTCAACGGTCTACACTCTCTTTGCTAGCCAAAGAGGCACCAACTACAAGTAAAAAATAAAAAAACCAATGAAACAATTTTTTTGGTCTTTTTTTTTTTTTTTTTTTTTCTGATACAAAAGGAGATTATTAATGTCAATTATCGTCCCCTACCATCCTTATGTCCTTATAAAAATTCTCGAAACCTATCTATAAAATGAAAATAGTCTAACTCAATTCTCAATGATGAGTAAATTCACATATAAACCATTATGAATCCAATACTGCATAACACATTAGTCGGACAAATACATTCTATGTTGGAGCTTCCGAGTATCCAATTTTATAAACAGTTCAAATTTGCCTTTCTTAACAAGGCCTAATTTATCACTTTCTTTTTGTCTTTTTTTTTATTATTATTTTTTATTTTATTTATCACTTTCTTTTAACACATTCTGTTATTTTTTTAATAGATTCTTTAAATATTATCTCCCCCTTTAGCTGGGACTTGAGAGCTTTTGTCAAAATATAAAGACAAACCTAGTGTTGGAACTAAGAACAAATCTTTTGGAAAAAGGAAAAAGTGTGGCTTGCACTAAATTTACATCAGGACTTATTAAACTTCTTAACTTAAAATTTATCTGATTTTGGGTTAAATACTAGTACTACCTAAGTAAGTTAAAATAAAATTTTTAGTCCTTCAAAAAAGGGGGAAAAAAAAAAACAACAACAACAACAAATAAACAAACAAAAAAATTGGGGAACACTAACTTCTGTATATTCTCTATGTATTCCTTTTCTTTTCTTCTATTACATGAAAAATCATTGCATGATCTTTCGTGCCTTTTACTCCAACTGTAACATTTTTGAATCATCTAAATGAATTGGTCCGCAAAATCTACTACCCATATCTTAAATCTCTCTCTCCTCTCTCTCTCTCTCTCTCCTCTCTCTTTGGTAGCTTAAAATAAAGTGGAAAAAAATAAAGAAAAAGATTGAAAGTAAAGTTTCAGTTTTTCCCTTGGAAAACAAGATTATACACTTTTTTATGCCTTTATTCGAAAGAAAAAAAGAGAGAAACGGTACTGATTTTTTAATCTAGCAAAAATTTATCCTTTTTGGCCCTTTTCTTTTTTTTTTTTTTTAAAGAAATTTATGAAAAAAATATTTATTTTAGTAATTTTTAGATACGTATTATCTGTATGTATTCTATAATCCAAACATGAATACATTTTTATTCCATGAATAATTGGTATCCATATGGATTCTTTTATTTTATTTATTTATTTATTTGGCCCCCTTCTTTACATCAAACTAGGGTTTAGCTGTTAGGAAGTATATTCTTGAACCTGGTCTAAAAAGTCGGTTGGCAAAGGCTGGAACCTTCTATCTCATAAAAGGTGGGCCCAAGTAGTTTCATAGGAAAACGTGTCAGTATTTTGTTCAACCAATCCAACGGTGATTAGGCACTTGTACTTTTTGGTATTTTTACCCCTTTTCATATTTCCCTTTCTTCTGTATCATAAAATTGATACATTGGCGTGGTTGGTGGCTGCAAATATTATTTAACTACAATTTTACATTTCATAAGGTGTATCATAAGGTGTAGATTTTTTTTTTTAAATTTATTATATTGGCATGAAGTAATTTAAAAAAAAAAAAAGAAAACTAAAATTTCCTTTCAAAAAAGAATTAAAAAGATTAGCCCACATAAAGCCATCAATCTTTTCTTTTCCCTCATCAAAATTGATGTCACAGCCCAATACTGAAAACCTTATTGACAAAAAAAAAAAAAAAAAGAAAGGATTTTTTTAATAATTTTTTTTTCCTTTTTGTCTATATAAGTTTGATTTAAACAAAAAGAGGAAAGCAACATTAATTAATTGACGAAAGAGAGCATAATTGAAGGTTCAATAATTCACAACAACAACAACATCATTAATCTTATCCTCCGTTAAATTAGTGTGGCAAATAATTTTTATCATGAAAGTACTTGACTTTCTGAAAGTATTATAAAATTACTAGAGCTTATTGAAATGGGATTTAACAGTGAATGACAGCCTAGCTTATAATATTCTTACGTGTTGTTTACACACATTGTCATGACCATACTAACCTTGAGCTACCGTATTACTCGGATCTAAGTACTTTAGTAATTAAATTAAGTAAAATTAGAACAGAAAGGTTGATTTTTTTCCCCATTTATGATAGAAAAGAAGAAAGAGAAATTATCAGGAATTCATTGAAAGACTTCACTTTTAGATTTCGGTTAAAACTTAAGTTATAGATTTGATCAGGGTGTCGGAATTCTAAATCATAAATAAATTAAGATATAAATCTAAAAAAATATATAAAAAATTATGATATACCACTTAATTTTCTCAAGATATAAAGAGATAAAGACTTTAAAGACTTTTAAGAGATAGATATAGAAAGGACGTGAACCAATCGTTAGAGGCCGTATTGGGGACGGGCAACTAGCTAGCTAAATAGCCACACATGCCATGTTTAACCAATTTTGGCGATATATTTACAGAAAAGGGAAGTGAGAAAACGATTGGTTTAACCCCCAATTTCACCTTAGGGATGGGCAAGTTTGGGCATAGTAGAAGTAGATGCCTCTTTGCGGTAAAACCCCATTTTAATGATGGTTAAATCTACTAATGTTCTTATTATACGACGAAGTTAGAGACAAGTCTTGTCAAATAGGGACGTCTTTGTTTTCTAGCCTTAACGTTTTTAGTTTCTTTGGTCTATTTATTTAACTCTTGCAATTTTATTATATTTTTATAATGAGTTTGGTAGTTGATGGATGATAATTATCAAAATCAAATATATATATATATATATACACACACCACACATACATATATGTATGCTTAACCTTTTTGATTAATTTGGCTTAAAGTTGAAGCTGCTTAGTCTTGGATGTTGCCTAATCATGTAAAATGGAGTACTCTCGCCACTATCATTGCTACTTCCTAACAAACCACTAGCACCTCACAAATTAAATAGAAAACACAATTTTGCTTAAAAATTATACCCAATTAATTATAATTTTACCATCACACCACAAAACACAAGTGTCTAAAATTATCAGTATAATCTGTTTTCTCATTTTCCTTTCTGAATTTAAAGTGAGAGATTCAAACTCTACGTCTTATTTTATTGACGGACCACTAAATTAAATCTTACACTTCATTTATAAATTGTTTAGATTCTCTAATATGTCATGATAAATTAATAATACAAAAGGACGACATATATATATATATATATATTTAAACTCTAATAATCATAGAACATAGTGAATTTTATAATTCCCAATCTCCACCATTGAAATGTGATCATAAATATACACATATATCATATATATATATATATATATATATTTTTAAAGAAAACCAGTAATATTTGTAATTTATAAAAACCCCCTCAAGAGGGTTCACTACACTTCCGTCGCACGCCACGGTCAATTTCTCCCAAAAGCAGAGAGAGTCTCTCCCCTTTCTCTCTCTCCTCTTCTTCTTCTTCTTCTTCTTCTTCCTCTTTTTCTTTTTCTCACTCACTCACTACATAGAACAGAAACAACCAATACAATTCACACAACACAGAACACAAAACACACAAAATCAAGCTCAAAAATGACGTCCAAGGACTGCGGAAACCACGGCAAGAAGAGGCGAAAGATCTTCAGGCGGATTTTCGCCGCTCTGTTGATCTTCTTGTTCATAGTTCTCCTGACCATCTTGATCATCTGGGCGGTCCTTCAGCCCTCGAAGCCCCGCTTCGTCCTCCAAGACGTCACCGTCTACGCCTTCAACGCCTCCGTCCCAAACTTCCTCACTTCCAACTTCCAAGTCACAATCTCCTCCCGAAACCCCAACGACAAGATCGGAATCTACTACGACCGCCTCGACGTCTTCGCCGTCTACCGCAACCAGCAAATCACGTACCGGACCAGAATCCCGCAGACCTACCAGGGCCACAAGGACATCAACGTCTGGTCGCCTTTTGTCTACGGCAACGAAGTCTCCATCGCGCCGTTTAACTCCGTTGCCGTTATGCAGGACCAGGCTAACGGCGTCGTCATGATCACGTTCAGGGCCGACGGCAGAGTCCGGTGGAAAGTCGGCACCTTTATCTCCAGCCGTTACCATCTCTACGTCAAGTGCAACGCCTTCATCAACCTCGGGAATCGCAACACCGGTATCCTCGTCGGTGATAACGCCGTTAAGTACCAGCTAGTTCAGAAGTGCAGCGTCAACGTATGATATTATCATCTCGCCGGTGGTGGTTGCTCCGCTACTTAACGCCGTTAGTTTCTTTTTTCTTTTTTCACTTTTTCACTTTTTTCTTCCTTTTTTTTTTTTTTTAATTAATGTGTTAAGTTTGAAGATCTGTTTGTATTGGTGTACTTCTCTATACGTGTAAGAGTTGAATTGTACATTTTGCTATAGAATGAATATTGAGAAAAAAAAAAAATGAGACGTATAGCAAAATTGCAATCCCTTGATGAAAAAAATAATAATAAAAAAAAAGAAGAGAAATTGTAGAATAAATTATGAAAAATGTGGGAATTTACTATTTTGGAATTTGGATAGATGATTATAAACAATTTTTTGTGTGCCTATAACTGTGGAGGTTGTGATGTCCTTTTCTTTCGGCTCTCAGATGACACATTTTTTCTTTTTTCTTTTTTCTTTTTTCTTTTGCTTACTTTCTGTTCACTCATTTTCTCTATCTCCCTATCTATCTCTCTCTCTCTCTCTCTCTCTCTCTTATCTCTCTAATCTGTTTTTTTTTTTTTTTTTCTCTCTCTCTTTCCAAAGCTCAATTAAGAAATATATGATACAATATGGGCCAATAGTGGGTGTGTCCAGGGAACTATAAGATTTACAACCAACACCGAATTTGGTCACATACGATGAACCATAAAGAATTGAAAATTCAAGTTTATTTATTTATTTATTTTTAAACTGGAGTAGGAGAATTCGAACTTTATTCCAACTCTATACTTCAAACGTGAATGATCCATGTGAGATTTTACCGATTGCAATAGCAAATTGCAGATGAGATTCAACTTCTTGGTCAATTAAATAGTAAAAGTCTCTAAAAATACTCCCAAAAAAAAAAAAAAAAGATTTCACAGTCAATAAAATGGACGAAATGGTGTCCTAAGGGCGGTCCCATATGAGAAGGTGGTGAACGGTGGGCTATCAAAAAAGGTTGAGAAAAGGTCCATCTTTCTACCTAATTTTAAGGCACTAAATATTTCCACATTCTAATAGTAAAAAAAAATAAAATAAAGAAAAACAAATAGATGAAGAATATAACTAGAAAAGGGGTATTAAAAAAAAATAGGGGAAAATTATTGGGGACTTTGGGTTATCTTCCACATGGCTTAGTGGTGGTGGTCCTTTTCAGCACTCTTCCCCCTAACCTGCTCTACCGACTAATAATATAGCGTTATAGAAAGCGACTTTTTATAATTTTTACAGCTAAAATTGGGTCATTGTATTATAATTTTTCCCCTAAAAATTAATCCAAAAAAGTATGTACATATTTTTTTAGCCCACCCTGCACATGCCAAGCATAAAAGCGTTTAGCCTGTTATTCCCAGCCCAGCCAATTATATGATTGCAAGACTCGTCCCAAACGAGTTGAACTGCAAAAATTGTATACTTTCGATCTCTTTGTCGGTAACTCGCATTTTCCAATTAATTAGATCCATTTTTGGAGGGTGAAATGATCACATGGATTGCTTTTCTACCTAAGAATTGGGTACGAAGCAAGTCAATGCTTAGTATTTATTTTTACAAGTCAATGTTGGTTATATATATATATATATTTTTTTTTTTTTTTTCTTCCTCATCAAAAAGGATATCAAAACACACTTCCGGACCAACACCATGTTGTTCACAAATATTCATCTTTGATTTAAAAAATTTCTTATAATTTGATCCATAACAATTTTCACATTGAACCCATAAATGCCTGTATTTTTGAGTTACATCTAAATTATTAGAATTTTCTCTTAGAGTTAAATCACTATCATCTGCACCGATTCTTATACTGGAGTTCTCGCTTTTATTCTATTCCTCTTTCGCCACAAATATAATTATAAATGTAACTGCTATTGTAAATGTCTTCCTCAATTGATATTATTATAGGTAAACGAAAAAATGACATAGTCCTGCTTTATCACTTAACATCCAGTGCGTCTGAATTCACCAACGCCATCCAATTTTAAAGATCATCGGAATGTATAATTACAGTAATATAATTATTAATGAGATTAATCTTGACTAAGAGAGTTTTGATTGGTGATTCTAGCTATATATATATATATATATATATATATATATAGGTACATTGAGCAGATCTGGTACTTGTCCATTAATTACTTTTACGTACCTGTGGAAAATGTCAACAAGCTCCGGACGATAGAGTGGACTGTGAAGAGAGTTGGGCTTGTACTAGTTAGGACCTTCATTTTGGGCCTTTATTCGTATTCGGTAAGAACAGGACAGTTTGGTGATGGACACGGCAGAATCAACTATCCGCACAAAAAAGAGAGGAAAGAGAAGGTGTTACAATAAATTTGTATTGCATTATCAGAGCCAAAAAAAAAAATGTATTGCACTATACCAAAAAAATTATTAATAAACAGAAGACATCATTGTAGCTACACCTAATTTATGACCCTAAAAAGTACGAATTCAACGCACCATGATAAGATATGATAAAATAAATAAATGGGAACTCTCTGTGATTAAATAAAATAAGAAAATTAATAATTCGTAATATGCATTTTTTAACTAGCTAAACTTTGATTAGAATAAGGTAAATCCCAACTTTTGATCCCGGCCCCTCAACTCACTCTTCTTCCAAGTTCCATCTAATGCCGTTAACTACAACCGTTTTTTTTTTTTTTAATGAATGGTGAGAGAGGATAACTGATATCAAGAAATGAAGTACATTTCAACTAGGTTGGCATCTACTTTATGATCAATCTTTTATCAAATCCGTAACTCAAATCTTATTATTATAAAAGGGGGAAAAAAAAAAAAGGACAGAATTAGGAAATATCCGCCAAAAGGCTTCAAATCCAAAACACATGAAACAACTCGAAGAGCAAAAAGACTAACTGTAGTTAAAAAAACTAGAAAGGTTGTACAATAGATCAAACATATACTTTCTGTATGCCAAGACCTTTCGGTCCAAGCCTCATTAAAACCTTCGAAGTAAAACCCAATGGGAAAAATCAAGGAAGGAAAAAGAGTATTCAAACTCATTGCACTAAGAGAAATAAACTATCCAACTCCGTTTAACTATAATCATTTAACTAATAGAAAAATAAAAAAGTATTCAACTTTTTTAATCTGTATTATCTTTTTTTTTTTCTTTACTAATATAAGACGTTTGAACGTCTCTTGAACTATATATAATTAATCTTTTTTGGCAATTCCTTGTCGATGGAAAGAAACATACAAGCAGAGGTGTAACCTTAGACCAACATGATCATATTTTAATACAATATGGTAATTATTAGTTGAACATAACCTAATTTTTGACTCATCAGGTGTTTGTGTTCCTCATCTCTTGCTCGTAAGTTATAATATTTTTGTAAGCAACCATCTGCAATAATATGCCTCCAGATTTTTTTGCTTCTGCTAAAATATTCTAAAAATATATGGTTAACAAAATTGGATGAAAGGTGTAAAGTCGGATTTTTACCAAATGCTTGATATTCGAGTTGGTGTCCCTAATTAACTTTATTGTTTTAAGTGATGCATATAACAACTAGACATTATAGACCATGATCAGTTTCGAGCGATGATCTTTTAAACTTCTTTTGGATTCATTTTCCATTTCAACCTTGGACCTCCTTTTTTATAGCATTAAATATACAAATATATATGTGTGTGTGTATATATACTCTGAGCTGACATTTTCAGTCAAAACCGAACTTCACTGGAAGGTAACAAAGCACCAGTAGCCTAACCAACTATGATCACAAACCATTATCCGCCAAAATTCACGCGTTATTTCCCTCACTATAAAAATCAAACATCTCCAACCTCAAACTCCACAAATCGACTTCCATTCTCTTCAAAACAAAAAACAAAAAGTACTTTAAATTTTTAAAGCTTAAAAACTTCCTTGTTTCTCTCTCTCTTTCCTCTCACTAGCACATCCATGGCGGATTTAGAGAAACAGCCCGTCCAAGAATCCACCAAAAATGACAAGCCCGCTGATTCAGCGGAGCCGAAAAGTAGTGGCCGCCGAGTTGGCCTGATACTGAAGATCGTCGCCGCCGTCATCGCCGTCGTTGTCCTGGGGAACTTAATCTTCTGGGGCATCATCAACCCTCGGAAGATGAAGTTCTACGTGACAGACGCTACGCTGACGGAGTTCTATCTCACCGACGACAACAACCTCCACTACAATCTCCGCCTCAACCTTACCGTCCGTAACCCTAACAAGAGGATCGGCTTCCAATACGACGCCGTCGAGGGCGGCGCTTACTACGGGGGAGAGAAGTTTGACTCAGGGAATCTGTTGTCGTATTACCAGCCGCCAAAGACAACGACTGTGGTCGACGCCTGGTTTTCGGGGGTGAAAAGGTTGTCGCTTGGTTTTGATGAAGTTAAGGAATTTTACGAGCAGAAGAGTTCTGGGGTTTACCCTGTTGACGTGAAAATTCGTGTTTATAGTAGTATCAAACTTGGTAAGATTCACGTTGGTGAATTCAAAGTTAAGGTCAAGTGTGGGTTGAAGATTCCTTTGACTGCTAGTACTAGTAGTGATGGAGAATATTCGTCGGGAATTACAACTGGCGCTGGTTTTAGGGCTACTCAGTGCCACGTGGATTTCAACCCTCTTATCGTAATTTACAGTGACTAGCTAGTCGTTGATTGAGAGATTGAGTAGAAATAATTTAATGTGATTGGTTGTAAAAAGCATCCATTTTTGCATTGTTTAAGGATTCATTTACTTCTTTTGTTTTTTGTTTGTCGTTTAAGGGGAAAGATATGTTGTAGTTTTATGGATTGTTTTAGTTATTTTGGCAATGTAATGGTTGGAATTATTTTCAGATTTTTTAAATAATTTTTACAACCAGCGTTATACTTACCAAATAAAACAAGATAACTCCTTTCACTTATTTTGGGTGGAAATGTACTGCTATCAGAAATTTCAAGTACTAGATCATTTCAATAACTAGATCACCAACAGAGTGTTATACTTCGAGTCACAAACTACATATGCGTTATTACTAATTGGTGTCAAATTTTATTACTTAGTGCTTATTGGTTGATTAATTTGTAATATCAAAGCTAGTCAGGTTGCCGTTAGAATTATTTGTTGACATATTACTCATTCTGTAATATGATAACCTACCTTTTAGATAATTTAGTTTTTATTTCATCTGATGAATTTTGTAGCGTGGATGTAATTTCCAGGTTGATCGGATCTGTAGTTTTGGCTGATATTGCATATTAATAAAACATTTAACTTCTAATTAATGAAAAATTATTGACTTTTTCACTTAATAGTGATGACATTTTCATTTTCAAATTATTCATCTTGTCTTTTTGGCTCGATTATTTTGTATTGGCCAAGGCTAGATCGTACTTATAATCTCTTTTCTATTGCACATTTCCTTTTTATTTAATAAAATTGAAATTGATTAAGACCTGGCGTGGGATGTGCTTAAAAAAAATCTCTCAATGTAGTTCTTCTTAAAAAAAAAAAAAAAAAAAAAAAAAAAAAAAAAAAAAAAAAAAAAAAACTGCATTAATTACATGCAAGGGAAGGAATCATGAGTGCCAATTCAGCAAGGGAGGGGGTATCACATTGAGGGAGATAATTTGGAAAATAGTTTTGTACAAATTGAAGTGTTTTTTTGTATTACAAGACAAATAAATAACTTAAACGAAACCTCTTTTTCCCCAACAAACATTGAATGTACACAAATGTTGCTGTAAGTGATTCATCTTTTTCTTCTTATTTTAGAGTAAATTAATTTGGAAATCAACTTACTAGTACAATAATTAAGAGATTTGGAATTTATCCATGTCGGATAATAATTTAAACGTTATTCCTAATAATGCTTCTTTTAGGGCTACACCACTGATTTCAACTGAATTAAGGGGTCATTAACTAATTACAGAGTAAATACAAGCTCAAATATATGTCGCACAACTTAGCTGCACTGAGCTTCTATCAAGGAAGCAAATTTTGAATTGGACCCTTGTCAAAACGTGATGAAAATGAAGTATTACTGAGCAAATTTAACTACGCACTGCATCGAGTACCTGGCATCGAGCAAAGTAAGGAATCAATTTGTTCATTAAATCTTTACTTAGTTTGAGCAATGTGAAGTCAAAACTTGGACAATAAAAAAATTAATGTTTTATTTCTACTTTAATTTACTTTATATATACACGTAATAAGTGTCAATATATGTCATCAAAAGCAGCAAGCCTTTTGGACAGATACATGGAAGAAAAACTATCCTCCATATAGGAGGGTTTGGGCAAGTACCGACTAGACCTAATTTAATTTATGATAGTGCAACTTTCACGCACCCTAAAACGTTCTATTGATTAAATTACATCTGAATCCAAAGAAGTGGTGATATTTATGTATAGAATGATATTAGAGACATCAATTATATATGAGTATATTTATTTGAATTGTCATTAAAAAATTAGAGTCCTGTATCTATTAATAAAAATTTGAAAACTCACCATCATTGAGTTGGAATAAAAATATTAAGATAAGAAATGATAAGATGAATTAAAGCACATGACATTTGAAAGTTCTTTGCGTTGTCAAAGCCAATTAGAGGACGTATTCAAAGTTTCAAACGACAAGAGAAATATAAAATTTCCCTTTTTAGGGACGCTTTCAATTCTCTCGGACGTCCTAATTATCTAATATAAACAATAAAAATTAAACTAATTTAGCTAATAAAAGTCTAGTCAACGACCTAACTAACTGTAAGGTACCAGAGCACCAGTAACTAACTCAGTTCGCAAACCATTATTATCACCCCATTCAAACGCGTTACATACGTTCTTTGCCTCACTATAAATACAACTAGTTCCGTAGTTAATCTCTTCATTACAAGAACTAACATTAATTCTCCTAATTCTCTGATTCTATCCAATAATCTACATCCATGGCGGATTTAGAGAAACAGCCCGTCCAAGAATGCCCCAAAGAAGTCAAGCCCGCCTCATCCCCACCACCAGAGCCGAAAAGCGGAGGCCGCCGTGTAGGCTTGATATTAAAGATCGTCGCCGCCGTCATCGCCGTCGTCGTTCTCGGGAACTTAATCTTCTGGGGGATCATCAACCCTCGGAAGATGAAGTTCTACGTGACAGACGCTACGCTGACGGAGTTCTATCTCACCGACGACGACAACCTCCACTACAACCTCCGCCTCAACCTCACCGTCCGTAACCCGAACAAGAGAATCGGCTTCCAATACGACGCCGTCGAGGGCGGCGCTTACTACGGGGGAGAGAAGTTTGACTCAGGGAATCTGTTGTCGTTTTACCAGCCGCCAAAGACAACGACTGTGGTCGACGCCTGGTTTTCGGGGGTGAAAAGGTTGTCGCTTGGTTTTGATGAAGTTAAGGAATTTTACGAGCAGAAGAGTTCTGGGGTTTACCCTGTTGACGTGAAAATTCGTGTTTATAGTAGTATCAAACTTGGTAAGATTCATATTGGTGAATTCAAAGTTAAGGTCAAGTGTGGGTTGAAGATTCCTTTGACTACTACAACTAGTATTGATGGACAATCTTCGTTGGGAAGTTATACTACTGTTGCTGGTTTCAGGACTACTCAGTGCCACGTGGATTTCAATCCTCTTATCGTAATTTATAGTGATTAGTTGTTGACTTCCTTGTGGATTTGTTTTTTGCCATTCTTTTAAAGGAATATCAATCGTTATATAGTTCATTTTCATGAGTGCGACGGCCGGGGAGTGGGTTGTTTGGGGGAAAAATGAAATAAGAAAATGTAATGTTTTGGGATTGTTTTGTTTTTGTTTTTGTCTTTTGTTTTTTTGTTTTCTTATGTAGTTCAATTAAGAAAGAAGATGTTAATAGTTCTTATTGTAATTTTAGTGGATTGAATTTAGATTTCTTTTTTCTTTGTCAGCTTATGACCCATAAACTTAATGCATGCTTTATATTTTGTGTCTAAATAATGTTTAATCAATAATATTATATCATGTCATTTTAAAAAATTTAAAATGCTTTACAACTTATTTTAATATTGTATGATATAATTTCTTTCAATAATGTGTCAAAATGTAATTATTTGAGCTATTAGGACATTCAAATTAAATTGCAGATATCAATCCATCAACTATTACTTAAATAAATATCAGCTCATTAGTTAAATAAATTAAACTAGGGGCAAATATCAAATGTGGCGCGGCGCGTACAGCGTGTGCTGCTACAACCGCCGCCGCGGCAGCCTAAGACTCCTCTTCCTCATCGCCATTGCCACCGTTGTCCTCACCGGCCTCGCGATCCTCATCTTCACCATCATCATCAACCCTCATGAGTTGAAGTTCCACGACACCGATGCCTTCCTCTCCCGATTCGACTACTGATCTACGACCAACGTCGCCATCCGAAAGACCAACAAGAAGATCGACATCCGGTTCTACTCCACCGAGTCTTACATCTACTACAACGGCAAGGAATTGGATTCGTTGGAGCCGAAAATGTCCTTTAATTACTCGCCGCGGACGAGCATCACTGGTTATCATTACGGTGGGTTGGACAACAGGCATCGGAAGGTGTCGCCGAGATCGGGTGAGATCAAGAGGTTTAACAAGCGGAAGAGTTTTGGGGTTTTCCCTTGGGTTGTAAAAGTTCAGAATTTTGAATGATTTCAAAGTGGATAGGCTCTGCACATTGGGGTTTCAGGAGCAAGGTTGTGTTGATTGAAGGTTCCTCTAGTTAGTGGTCTCAATGGAAAGACAGGAAATATTTGTACTAGGTTTAAGGATATACCAATTGCGAGTTCTATATCGATCCAATCATTGTAATTTATATATACTGATTAGATAGTGTCTTGTGTATTCTTTTAATTTCTATAGAAATAATAATTACCATTTTCGTAACCACCTGTGGTGGCCGCATGATGTTTAATAAGGTTCTATATTTGGAACCTTTGTTTTTATCCTTTATCCGTCTAAGATTTGAGTATTGGCTTTGTGGTTCATCCGGACGGCGTTCCGTCATTTGTTGAAGACTTTCTCAAGTTCCTTTTAGGTCGTATACACTCTCTCCTAGATCTCTGCCCTTGATCGGTCATCGTAATTTATATATATATATATATATAGATGTATATATATCATGGGATTGAAGATATTATTTGTTAGTGTTTTTTTTTCCCCTTGAGAATAAAAATTCTGTTAGTGCATTGCCTTTTATTATTTTTAATACTGTGTTTCGATTAGAGCTGCGTATCTAAATTGTTACATCCTTCATTTGAAAAAACAAAAAAAAAAAAAAAGTAAATGAAATTCGTCTCGTTAACATGATTCTAAATTATTATAGCATTTATTATCACCAATGATTTGCAAGTTATTATTTTTTACATGAAATTTTGTGATAGGGTTAAACCAACTCCAATATCAACTTTTTAAATATTAATTCTTGTATCATATTTTTATTGATAAATACAATTAAATAATATGACAATGCTTTAAATACTTATCAATAAAATTATGACAACTCATATGTTATATAGATTGATATTCAAAAGTTGATATTAGAATTAATATTCCTAGTTTTTTTTTTTTTTCCTTAAGATAGAAATTTTCTCTTCCACTGAGACGTTAAAAACGATGTTTTAACGGACCTAAAATATTTTCGTGGTGAGTGGTTGGGCCGAAACTCAGGATGTAGGTTTACTCATCAAGGGTCCAAGCCCAAACATAAGGAAAGCCTAAGGTCTCATTGTGTTTGTGTGTGTGCTTTTTTTTTTTCCTCGAAAGGACATCTCACTGTGTTTTAATAAAGGGAACTTAAATATAAAAAAAACAATAATAAGAAAATTATCTAACTAACCACCTTGATTTATTTAAGGATTCTATATTAGAGAAAAAGGAAAGTATTAATTCATTAGGATCAGTCAAGTTATGCTCACACTCTTAATACAAACTCACTTTTAAACAAGTGAAACGAATAAGTTTAATTAAATTAAAAGTTTCGTACCAATCTCTCGAATTACAGGGAGGATTATATGAGGATTCATAATTATGATCAGGATATGTAGTTAGTGACCTTTCAAATCCAATGATCACATACTAATGGCACAAACACTCTATGAACAAAAAACTTTTATAATTGAGCATAATTGATTCATGCATATTAATATTTGAAATGTTTTCC
Organism: Ficus hispida; assembly: GCA_025413025.1. Taxonomy (NCBI): domain Eukaryota; kingdom Viridiplantae; phylum Streptophyta; class Magnoliopsida; order Rosales; family Moraceae; genus Ficus; species Ficus hispida. The sequence goes on from CM046373.1 coordinate 30,692,840, forward strand.
CATTATTTTGTGAGATTATATTTCTACTTTGCTGAACGAAAGCTCATTCAAGTCTTCATAATATTGTAGTAAGAAGCCTGTTAATACTACATTATAATGTATAATGGCAAGGAGTTTTTAGAGGTGATTAAGAGAAGGGAAATTAACTGCATGTATATCCTAGCGACAATCATTATATCTGTCTATAATGAGATATAAAATTTGATTCGGCCTACCCAAGTTCAAAAAAAGAGGGAAAGAAAGAAAGAAAGAAAGAGAAAATGATCTTCCTCCGATTTTCTGTAGTGTTTCTGATTGGGTTATTCCACTTTATGAGTCCCCACCCTGTAACGTACAAGCTGGTAACGAAATTACAAAATCAAACTTAAAAGTTGCTAAAAGATATCTTCTAATTTACAATTGACAAGGAAAAGGGTTACTTGTTCCAATCTTTTAAGAAATAATAAAGCGAATATTTGCCCCTTTTTTAGTAGATAAAATTTAAGGACAATATCTATGATTCTACAGCGCATATATTTTCTATAGAATTCAAAAAGTAACTCAATTATTAAGGAAACAAAAGTCATGACATGCTAATCCTAAATAGGGTAGGCCGCTTGTTATATGTATATATATATATAAGGATATATATCATATTCTTGTTATGAATGTATAAAATCACTTTGCGAACGCAATGGATCCCTTTCCCTTGATATCCTTTTTAGTGTTTTTAGCTCTTGCCGTTTTGCTTTCGCTCGGCCTTTCCCCTTTCATTGTAGATTTTCTTGAGTTCCTTCTAGTAAATATCCCCGATGAGACTATTTTATGGTTCGGCCTTCTTCTGTCACGTATATATGGCTGTATGCACTCTGTAATAGATCTCTCCCCTTAATCCGTCATTGGAATGTATATATATTCATCATGATTCATGGAATTGAATATATATATATATATATATACACTGTGTGTGTCTATATATATATATATCATTGAGATTGCAAAATTATTGTAATATTGCTTCATGGAATTATTGCCAGCATCATTGGTGGAGTCGAGTTCTTCGAAGGCACAATATGTTCTCTCTGGAATTTTAGATTGTTATATATTAGGATTTATTTCAAGGTTACTTTTGCCAGTGCATTTATTTTTTCTTGAGAAAAATTTTTTATTTCAAGGTTACTTTTGCCAGTGCATTTATTTTTTCTTGAGAAAAATTTTTTGTTAGTGTGTTGCCTTTTATTATTTTTAATATTGTGTTTCAATTAAACTTATCTATCTTAATTGTCACACCATTTACTTATTCAATCGATTTTTTTTTCTTTTTAAGATGTCTCTAGATTTGATACTCGATAATCTCAATTAGAAATTTTGTTTGGTCAATAAATTGTGCGTTATAAAACCCACAATGATGTGAGTGAAATCAGCTAAACTCATCATTTGAACAAAATATATATGGTCCGGGCCTTTTTCATTTTATTAACTGAGGTTTTTTCTATAGACAATAAAAATTAAATATGAAAATGACAATAATAATTCCTTTATATTTTTATTTTTAAATTATTACAACATTCTTTTAATGAAAGATGTCATCCTATATAAGCAAGAAATAAATATTACACTGAGATCGAACCCACATCCCGTAGAAAACCCTTCTCAACCCCATTCCGATATCAATAGACCAAAGGGTCTAAGGCAAAAAGGAACCATTTTCCAAATTATCACAGCATTAATCAAAGGGAAAAATACAACTACATTTAATGAAGCCTTTTACTACTATATATATATATATATATATATATATATATAAGAGCTTTTGATGTCTCTTCCAATTGTAGTATCTAATCATATCATAATTGCTTATTCAAAGTCAACCGAAAATTCAGTCAAACATGATTGAAAAGTCATGGAGATTATCTACCATTCAATTAACCCAAACTGTAAAATCAATCCAATCAAAATCAAGTTCGAACTGAATAGGTTGATTTATATATTACAATAAAAGAAATGCCGAAATAAAAGATCAACAAATGCAAGTTTAAACATATATTTCATATATCATAATATAAACCAATTAATACGTACATAGTTAAAATACATTTTAAAAACATTAAAAGCTTGATTAGGTGGATTGAATTAATGATGGATTATTAAATTGAAATTTAAATATACCCAGTAAAAATTCGAGTTGGGTAGATTGAGTTAAGCTAAAGATTAAATCGAAGAGTTTTTTTTTTATAACTTCACCCCTACGAACACGTATCCTGTACTCGTCTATTTCGCCCCTTTCACGCGGAGAACCCGCTTTATCCGTACAAGTGGCAAATTCAAGTCCAACATACACAGCTGGCAGAGCTGCGACCGCATTAACTTTCACGCGGAGTCCAAACTCCTTTTTCATCTCCATATAGGACCACATCATCAACATATAATTAAAACAAATAATTAATACAAAAACAAAAACACAAAAGCATAACCATATCCACTTTATAACACGTCTCATTTATGTATACATATTCAACAAAACTTTTTCGTATTCAATTTGTTAATTAATGACCTCCATGATTTAGTGGCGGCGGGTCCTTTCCTCTATTGCTTCCAGCTTGTATGTTGAATTTGACCGACCCTTTCAACCCTTAAAATACCACCGAATATGTGTGTGTGTATATATATATACATAATATATTTGTTTTATGTATAACACACTATATAAGCTTCTCCTTTGAATCTAGATTCTTTCATTCTCACATATATTCTCTCAATTACATATATTATATATTCTTCAATAACTTTGTCGTTTCCATAATTAGTAACATTTTCATCTAAATTATACTATAACAAATATAGCAATGGCTAAAGCTGGCCGTTCTCGCTGCGGCTGCTGCTGCGTGATGGGGTGGATCTTCGGCATCATCGCCGCCATCGTCGTTCTCCTCGGCATCGCGGTCGGCCTCTTCTTCGCGATCGTCAACCCTCAGAAGATGAAGATACAAATCAACGACGCAACTATCACCAAGTTCAACCTCACAGAAGCAAACCAAACGCATTGGCTCCACTACGACATGGAGTTCAACGTCACCCTCAGAAACCCTAACCGGATAATGGGCTTGTACTATGACCATTTCACCCCCGGAGTCTACTACCAAACGAACGAGAACATGATGACAAACTACGTCGATTCGAAGTTTATGAACGTCGTATACCAAGGGAAGAAGAACACCACCGTTATTAGGTATAGGTTTAACGGGAAGAGGGAGGTGTATTTGCTCGAGGCCGGCGAGCGGGCGAGGTTTATCGATCAGTTTGAGAAGGAGAAGAGAGCTGGGATTTTCTCCATTGATTGGAAGGTTGAGTTTAGGACAAGAGTTAAATTGGGTGCTATTAGGATTGGGATTTTCCGGCCAAAGGTTCGTTGTGGCTCTTCTTTGGTTCCTTTTGTTGGTGGAAATAATGGGCAGAAAAGAGTCGATGTTACTTCTGATGTTGCCAAATGTCGTGTTAAGTTCAAGGCCTCCTCATACGACCCTCTAGCTTAGAGAATAGTGTGTGTGTGTGTTTTTTTTTTGGTGTGTATTTTTCAATTAATTTTATTCTTTTGTACTATTACCAATAATATATTATCTTTATATGGGATTTGGATTTGTTAAATAAAATAACTTTTGTGTTTAAAAAAATTACTAGTATCCTTAAAATTCAATGATATATCAATCCGCTTTTATTGACATTGGTCAAAACACTTATGGATAATATTAATCAATTAATTAAATATCCATGACCAATTACTTGGTGGTTAATCACTAAATGAGGATTGTGCGTAAGGATGGTCGAGATAGTTCAGCCGGTAGAGAAGAGGATTGAAAATCCTTGTGTCACACTTCAAATCTGATTCCTGACACATAAACAATTTGTATGAGTATTTATTATATAAATTAATTAATATGGGTCACCATGCATATTCATTAATTACTTGGGGGTTAATCGGTAATGGACTAGAATTTACCAATTTCATTAGTTGACCATTAAAAAACACTATTTTTCTAATTTAATTGAAAGTATTTAAGATATTATTAACACAATGCTTATAAAGACTATTTCCCATGTATCTCTTCCAACTGTTACATATATGTATTGGTAGACTTTTAGATATATATATATATATATAATGTCTATATATATATATATATTTATGCACGCTTTTGCTGTGGTCCTCGAGGATAATTCCAACGTAAAAAATGAAAGGTTGAACACTTAATAAATTTAGTTGTCCTGGATTATTATTATCCTTTCAACGTCAAAGTTACATTGTAAAAATATTATATATATATATATATATATATTATGTTCCTGAATGTTACGGCGAAATTATGATCTTCCAAAATGCACCCATTGAAAATGTATTTTTCGGTCTGAGAATGAGTGAAAACAAGACGGAAGTTATAACGGCAATAATTTGTAGTGTATGACCTTTTTAATTTTATAAGAATAATTATGACGATAATACACGAGATTAAACAAAAATTTAGCAAATGACAAGATTTATTTTACATTATAGACAATTGATGTCTATATATTCACCTTGAGATTTCATGCGATAAATTCGATTTGATCATCCGCAAAGAGGAAGGAGCAGAGCAGCTCTAATTTCTCAAATAAACTCTAAAACCTAAACCCAAGCCCAAGTTCCTTCCTCTTTTTGTTCTCCTTTTTTGTTCTCTCTATATACAAAATTAAAGACCAAGCCCAATTCATTACTCTTTCGATCGGGCAAAAACTTTGAACTAGACTTGGTGGGGTGCGCCCAGCCCGTGCAGTAGTGCAACACATGGGCGACGCTCGAGAACCCCAATAGCAAGCTATTGTGATGGGCTCTCCCCCTACAAAAATTAATTTAATATCGTGTGGGCCATTGGCCCACGTATCAGATATTAAACTGATAAGAACAGATACTACACTTGATCTTAGCCAAAAGGCCGAGAAAGGTATGCTTATATTTTTCTGAAGTTGTCTTTTATAGCCTTAGCTCTCTTCACTCTTTGCTTCCTAATCGATGTGGGAGAAAGAGCAAAAACTCAAAACTTCCCTCAACAAAAAATTTGTCATATGTAGATGGATGACTGCGGCTTTACACACTTGCTCATGAACACAATCCATGCTAAAGACTACGAAATGCTGTCTCCTCCTTTAATATATAATTATATTTGTATACATATATTTCCTTTGAAATGAATTTCATTTGGAAAACTAGGATTGCATATCCCCTCAAAAAGATGGCATGTCCTTCATATTCAGTACTGTTCACATCGGTTATTCATATATACATATTTCTCTCACCAAATTGTTGAAGTTTAAGGGCTAGTTTGTGAGCATCTTAAGAAATGATTTTATTTGATTGAAATTAATTTTTGTGAATAATATTAAGATCGAAGATGAAATTTTGTTAGATTGTATTTTTCAAGAGAATAACTTGAGTATAAAGAAAAAGTAAAATTATGTTTGGATCTGTTTTATGGTCATTAAATATTTATGTTCATATATATCTTGGTCATTGAACATTTATGTTCATTTGGCACTAATAACTTGAGAATCCATAACCAACCACTACTAAAAGAGTGTTTTTTGAACTCTAACAGAAAATTTATCAATAAATACAATTACTCTCATTCTTAACTCTTTTTTTTTTCATTAACAAAAGGCACATTTATGAACAACTGATCAATTACTACTTACCAACATAAAAACATTATGAAAATACATCAACAGTTCGTAACCAGGCACCATAGAGAGATTTTTAACTCTTCCACAAAATTTCTCGTTACAAGTTTTACTCTTGTCTTGAATAATATATATATATATATTCGGGTAAAATACAATATATATATATATATATATTTGATTACGAATGTTTACGAAACTTTCAGATATTACAAATATCTTACCGGTAATTAATATTGAAAATATTTTTTTACTGTGTTTGGTAAGAGGGAAAGAAGATACGAAGAGGAGGGAATCCGTATCGAACACATTATCATATAAGTGCAAAGTTATCCATTTGGGGGCACTCTAAAAATGGTTTTGTTTTAGGTATTGTTGGAGTAAAATTTCGTCCAATACGGAACAAACATTCTTGAACTAGAAAACAAGATTAAATGAACAAAATAGTCAAGAATCTTAAACAAGAACACAAAAGAATCCTTGAGAACTACATAGAAAAAGCCGGGTAAGATATGATTGCCTGGAGGCTTTATATTGGAGGTTGCTTCTGTCCTTTTCCTCACAATATGAAGGAATTTATAGTATGTTGAGAGTGAAAGAGTTTAATTCTCTCTTTACATTTACTTGGGACATTAAATGCCTTGAAAATTATTTCTGTCTTTCGGTCTTCCTTTCTTGACGGGCCTTGGTGCCCGGGTCTTGTGCTTCGGGTGCTCTAAGTACTCCAAGATCCGAACCCACCTGAATAAAAATTGTATTTCCTTTATGTGACTAAAATAACACCCAACAGGTATAAAATGGTCATAAAACTCAAGGTTAGTTGTGTTATTTCAGTTTAAGTTTTCCCAACACTATTACTTTGAATTATATTCAAGTAAGTTAAATATATATGTCATTTTTCTTGCCTTATTCTTGTACTTGGAGAAGAGGGTAATTATAGATTATTAACTTTGAATGTCAAATCACTCCAAAACGAGTGATTTGACATTCAAAGAAAAAGTTATGAGTGCTACATTCATGTCTTCAACTTCGTTATCTTTATATCTATGGTTTAGTCATGTTCCTTTTCTTTCATTTTTTTTTTGGTGGTGGTGGGTGGTTTACATATGATTACAGCCGGTGCACTAAGTGCGAGAAGCATCAACCAGCAAACAAAAAGTTGGATTTTTGGAAATTGCCTGAAATTCTGGTCATTCATTTGAAGAGGTTCTCACAAACAGAATTTTCATACTCAAAGTTGGACAGTTTCGTGGATTTTCCAATTGATGGCCTGGATCTCTCGACCCACATTACCCCCTGAAGATAAACTACCAACCCGATACAACTTGTATGCAGTCAGCAATCACTACGGGACAATGTATGGTGGTCATTATACTGCATTTGTTCGTGTAAGTCATCTTTCTGTTATAATACTTACCGTTTCGCTTGAACACAATAATCTACATGAATTTTAACTGTTATATTTTCCTCGAGGTAAGAATACATACAGAATTAGGAGTGCACCTTTTTCGTGTTTTGCGATTATTGACTGGGATAGAATTCTTTCAAAACCTTTTCTCACACCAAATAAATTTAGTGATTGAATTTGTTTTGACTTTCTATTTGCACATTAAAGACCTTTCTTTTTTTTTTTCTCCCTTCCGGTTCAACGCTTCTAAGAATCATTGTTGTATGTAGCATGCTAATAGGTCATGGTTTGAGTTCAACGACGACAAGGTTCTTAAAATCTGTCAAGAGAGTGTCAACACTTCTGCTGCAGATGTTCTTTTCTACAGAAGAGTTCCAGAAGCTTAAACTGACATAGTTGTATAGCTATAGTAACCATTTGGAGGTAGAAAGCCAACATTAGTCTTGAATATTCTTCCTTGGTTTTCTTTTCTGAAGTCTTCTATATAAGTTTTTATCTCGAGGAGCAGCGTAATTTTCACTTGCAGCTTGGAATCGGAGATAGTAGAAATTGTAGAGAAAAGATAGAAATTTCAATTGTGTACAGTCTCTTAATAGAGAGAGAGAAAGAGAGAGAGAGAATAGAGATAGATATAGAGAGAGATTTGAAATACCAATTCAGTTTTTAGTACGGGGGTATGTTGCCCTGTGACTTTGTACATACTTTCGAGGCTTTTGAGTGCTGGCCTTTATGGACCTACACACCATACATCATCTTTCCGCTACCAATGATGACAAATAGATAAACTCTTAAGTCTTAAGAGGGTGTTTGGTATCAAAGTTTCACTTCAATTAAACTGTACCTTTTCATCTTAATTTTTGTCTTTTTCTGAAAAGTCAACAAAGTTTATAACTATTTTTTAAAAAGTCAACTCAACTCAAACTTTAAAATTTCAACTTAACTCAAACTCAACTCATTCACCAAACACCCTATAAATAATACATATGTTGTCATTCTACGTTAAGTTTTCTCGATAGAGCTGCTATATATCTCATACGGAAGTCATATGTGAAATTATTACTAGATTATATATACAATTGTTTTCTCAATATTTACAATCACGTTGAGATATATTTTGAGTAATGTTATGGACACTAATTTTAATATCAATTTTTTAAGTATTAATTCACGTGTTATATTTTTAGTAGTAGATACAGTCAATTATTATGGTAATATTTTAAATACTTACAATTAGTCAATCACGAATTGATTACATTTGAAAAAAATGATAAACGATCATTTTGTTAAATGAAAAAAAAGTTGGACTATTTACTAGATTAGGTAACTTAAAAAAACTATTTAACCTAATTTTCCTTTAATGATCTTCTAATGTACATCTTAAATTTACTTCAAAACAAAAATACAAAATACTCTTAGTAAAGCGTCCATGAGAATAGAAGAAAACAATTCAATTTTATATCTTCCAAAAATATAAAATTTTACAATAATCTTCTAATGTACATCTTAAATTTACTTCCAAACAAAAATACAAAATACTCGTAGTTTTAAGATGTAAAACACTAGTTTCAATTGGAAAAGCCATTCAATATTGTTTCTAAAAATGAAGCCTCGTAATTAACTGAAAAAGAAAAAGAAAATAAACAAAAAATCGGTCAAAAAAAGTGTAAAAAAATGAGCATTAAAAATATGTGTGACTTACATTTTATCTTGTCTTTTACAGTATAAATGATAATTTACTCTTCACAAATAAGTAAAGTGTTAAATGCATGGTTTAAAGTTTTGACAAAAAGGCTTTAAAAACTTCAAAGAGACTCCTTTTAATAATAGCAAAGAAATGCACAAAAACAGTCATAAGAAAACACAAAAAAGGCCTCCCTTTAAAAAAAAAAATCATTTTTACAGTATAGATGATAATTTACTATTCACAAAATAAGTAGAGTATTAAATGCATGGTTTAAGGTTTGACAAAAACGCTGTAAAAACTTCAAAGAGACTTCTTTTAATGACAGCAAAGAAACGAACAAAAACGGACATAACAAAATACAAAAAAACCTCCCTTATTTTTTTTAAATATTTTACAATAAATAGAGTATTAAATGCATGGTTCAGGATCCGTTTGGTGAATGATTTAAGTTGAAATTTTTAAATTTGAATTGAGTTGATTTTTTAAAAAAATAATTATAAATTTTATTAATTTTTAAAAAAAATAAAAATTAAAATAAAAAATACAGTTTACTTTAGAGGGACCTTAAAGTTTGATAAAAATGCTTTAGAAACTTTAAAGAGTCTTTCAATGACAGCAAAGAAATGCACGAAAACGGACATTGAAAACGCTTTTAAAAAAAAAAAAAAAAAAAAAAACCCCGAATTTTTTAATAATTTTTTTCCATCCTCGGTCATTTCTTCTTTCCCCTATCTTGTCTCCCTCCTCAAACGGAAGCACATTTCTGCGGTTGGCTTCACCAGTGAGTACAAGAGAAGGCAGACAAACTTTTTTGGAGCAAAAGGAGAACATTTTGAGGTTAGGGTTTTCTCTCTTCAATGACTTTTTATCTGAAATTTTCCCTGATTGAATTCCTGTTTTCTTCTTATATTTCAATTCTAAGTCTGTTGATATCTCTTAAATCCTTCAAAAAAAAAAAAAAAAAAGAGAAAAATCCCGAAAATTGCGAAATTCTCAGTACTTGGAAATGGGTCTATTGAGTTTTTTCCTTGGTTCTGAAAATGGAAAATATTTCTATTATCTTGGTTTACCATGGAGCCGGCTCTGGTTTTACTCAAAATCAATACTTTTCCCCTTTTCAAAGACAAGTACGCCATTGAAGCGTGTTTCTATTTTCTCTGTCTTAGTAAGCTTCCTTAAAGATTTTTGTTTTTTGTTTTTTGTTTTCTGTTTTTTTTTTCCCTCCTATTTTGTGAATTTACATTCTTTTTTTTTTTCCCCAAGAAAAATGATGTTTAAAAACTGAGTGTGAATTTCTAGTTTTAGGAGTGAAATTTCAAGGTATAAGTTATTTTCGTTAGCTTTTTCTTCGTCTATTTTATGTGTATTTTTTAAAATTTTGCCTTCAAAGTCACACACACATATTTGTTTTTGTGTGTGTAACAGATCGCTTATTGTTTGTTTGTGGATAATTTGGTATTTTGAAGGTAGAGAATTCTTTCCTGAATTCTTGTTAGTTTTGCAAAAGAGGATTTATTTTTTATGAAAACCTTATTAATATTGACTAATTTCTATATTTTGCGACTTTTTAGATGGATAATTAGTTTAAAGTTTCCGTTTTGATGACTTTACCCTGGAGCTGGCTCTGTTTGTGGATATATATTTATATATAATATATATTATATAAATATTTGTTGTATTATTATACCGAGGGCTTCTATGATTCTCCAATGCGTGGATATCCTTGTGCAGTGCAACAATTTGGTAAGAGAAATATGTATATATGAATAACCGATGTGAACAGTAATGAATATGAAGGACATGTCATCTTTTTGAGGCGATATGCAATCCTAGTTTTCCAAATGAAATTCATGTCAAAGGAAATATATGTATACAAATATAATTATATATTATAGGTGGAGACAGCATTTCGTAGTCTTTACCATGGATTGTGTTCATGTGCAACTGTGTAAAGTCGCAGTCATCCATCTACATATGACAATTTTTTGTTGAGCTAAGTTTTGAGTTTTTTGTTCTTTGTCCCACATCGATTAGGAAGCAAAGAGTGAAGAGAGCCAAGGCTATAAAATAAGCATACCTTTCGCGGCCTTTTGGTAAAGATCAGGTGATTAAAATTAATTTTTGTAGGAAGAGAGAAGGAAAAAAAAAGGGGCAACTTTACAATCATAGCTAATTTCGTTTTGGCCCATAAAATTTCTAAAAATTTGTAGATGTAACCCAACTCTTGTTTTTTCTGTTCTTTTCCCTTTCTATACGCCATCTCTCTACAGGACGGAGCACATTCCGTCGATGAGCACAACGGAGCACATTTCCGTCGATGAGCACATTTCCGTCGGTGTGAGAGGAGCACATTTCCGTCGATGAGCACATTTCCGTCGGTGAAATTTTCAGAGCAAAAGAAGAAATTTTAGGTAGAGCTTTTCCTCTTGAATGGTCTTGATCTGATGTTTCCTTATTGATTTCAATTCTAAGTGCAATGAAATCTCTTTTGTCACTAGAAAGTCTGGTGTTTTTGTGCGTGTCAAACTTTTCTGATAATCCCTAAATTGATTTATGTCCACAAATATTTCTAAGTGCAATGAAATCTCTTTTGTCACTAGAAAGTCTGGTGTTTTGTGCGTGTCAAACTTTTCTGATAATCCCTAAATTGATTTATGTCCACAAATGATCTCACAGAGAATGAAACTTTTGAGTATTTGATATATGATTTTTTTAAAAAGTATTTTGTATTTATTGATATAGATATAGACATAGTATGTACATGAAAGATATATGATTTTGGACAAATTTCATATATCTACCGCTCATTGTCTAAGTGGAAAGGATGTTTCTTTAATGCCTGGTGAAATGTGCATATGAAACTTGGTTTCAATTTTTGTATGTGTGTGTGTAAATATATATATATATATATATATGTATGTATGTATAAAAATATATATATATATATGTATGTATGTATGTGTATTTGAAACTTTATATAGCTGCTTGAAGGTAAAAAGTTATGTTCTTGGGTTTGTTTGTCCATTGGATTTTCACAGAACTTGAACTTTTCCTATATTGTTGTAGATGGAGATGGTGAACTCAGTGATCACCTTTTGAAATCTACAGAATTCGCTGACTCAAGAAAAATAATAATAATAATAATAAAATTTTAAAAAAAATCTTTCCCTTTATTTTGGAGTTCCATTTTTTAAAAAATGTTGTTTTATTGTTGGTGGGAAGATGAAATTGCCGCGAGGCTAAGCCTGCAACTGCTCGTAGCTCTAGAGCTTCATAGACCATAGAAAGAAATAGGCTTCGCAACATATTATGATTAGAATTATGGTTTTAGTATTCCTTACATACATTTTTATTACTTTGCACGGTCAAAGTTTCTCTCTTCTTGATTTAGCAAACAAATGGTTTTTCAGTTACAGATAAGTGTGGTCGAAAGCCGGAGTGTCACAGGGAAGAACAATGCAATGCAATGATTCTTCCAGTGAGTTAGAGAAGTTTCGAGTTCGAAGACTTGAGCTATTGGACAAAAACAAGGGTTTCATAGAGTTGCTGCAACAGCTAACCGTTTGTGATTCTGTGTCCGACAAGCAATTCGAAGACAGATTTCAAGAGCTCGTCTCCCTGGGAGACGATCATGTGATTGGTGTTATAGAAGATCAGTCCAGGAAGATCGTTGCAACTGGGAGTGTGTTCATTGAAAAAAAGTTCATAAGAAATTGTGGCAAAGTCGGGCACATTGAAGATGTTGTGGTCGATTCCAACACTCGTGGGATGCAATTGGGGAAGAAGATTGTTGGATTCCTCTCAGATCATGCTCGTTCTGTCGGGTGTTACAAGGTGATTCTTGATTGCAGTGCTGAGAATAAAACATTCTACGAGAAATGTGGCTTCAAGCATAAAGAAATTCAGATGGTGAAGTACTTCATTTGACAGTGATTTTCTTCAGAGTTCAAAAAAAAGTAACTGCAATTTTAACATCATTTTACTTGTTATTTTATTTTCTGCATAGTACTGGCCCTTGTTATTTAACTTGTTTCAACATCTTTTATTTGCTTTTGAATTTCTTAACATCATTTATTTGCTTTTGAATTTCTTAAAATATGTGCTTACAATTTGTAGTTTAAGTCCCCGGGGTGCTGTCCCTGCATGGTATATATGGATCCCTCCCAAAATGAGTTACCCGTGTACCTGCAGCCGTCAACGGTACCAACATGAACCTATACGTCTTACGTGAGGGAAGAGTAGGCTTACCATCCCGTCAAGCTCTCAGTGGTAGTTTAGTTGAATATGAAACGAAACAATCAGTTTCAAAAGGAGGTGGGAAAACTAGGGTGTAACGTGGCTCAGAAGGAAGATGGGTTTTAATCGTGGATTAATAAAGCTGAATTGTAAAGAATCATCTCATTCCACATATTATTACAGTTTCTTCCCCTAAATTATGCAGCAACCAACACTGTCTCGGGTTTATTGGTCCTGTAATATAAACCCAATTAACTCTGATTTAAGGGGGCAAAAAAAAAACATCTGACTTTGCATTTAATTCTATTATTGTTATTGTTAGTATTATTATTATTATTATTATTGTTATTTCTTGAAGCACATAATATGAGTCATTGTATAAATACCCAATCAAAGGCCATCATTACCGGTTACAATACTAGTGGTAGGCACGTGTATAAAATTTTTTCATTGGGGTAATTAGTAAAAGTATTTGTAAATGTTACTTGACAAAATAACATTTTACAGGATTGGGTAAAAAAAAATCTAAATGGAAACATATTTGAACAAAATAATTCCTTTTTTTTTAACCTTCAACAACAGAGCACAATTCATCAATAGAGCACAAGTCCCACTAGCAAGTTTGTTTGTTTGTTGTTCGGTGTGTGTATGTCATATATATATATATATATTTATATATTTATATACACACAAAATTAAACAAAATTTAAGCTAGCAAAGTTGTCTTCTTCCAAAATTGGATTATCACCAATTCTATTATGCATGGATAGAAGTTCTCTAGAAGCCAATGTGGTATCACAAACATATGTCCACTTCACTAAATGCCGTTTGAATCATGACCAACATTAGCTAATTGTCTAAGATCATGCTGTTCTTTCCAGATCGAACTATAGAAGCTGTAACTTGGAACAATTTCTTATGTGGTCACAATTACAGACTTGATCTGTAGAACTCGTTCATAGAGACTTTATTCAGCTTTCTTACCCTTATAAAATTTGACGAAGATGTGGTGTTACAAACAAATTAGCTCCTAAGACGATGCGAATTGCCAAGAGGAATCGATTAGAATTATGTTTCAAATTACCATTTTTCACCAACAAACACGGTGTCTACAATGTGCTCTGCTCCGCTAGTGTGAAAATCAGGGGTGTACTTACGAAACTACCATAAAAATACACAGATCTTAGCCTTAAAGTTTTATTTACAAAGTTTAATGTTGAAAGGCGCTTCCATCGATTTAAAGGTTAAAGGGGCATATGCAAGAATAAAGCAGAGAATAGATAATGTATAGGGGACCGGGACACGATACAATCAGAAGCCAAACAATGCAATGCTCATCATTGAAACATATTTAAACTGAGTAACAACTTCGAACTCCATTATCCAATGTAACAACATCATTAAGAAATAAGTTCAGTGCAACTGCAGAGAAATGCTTATTGCAAAAATTGGAATTTGCTACAAAGTGCATATTTGCATACTCTTTCCAGAGGTGTGAAAAACTATGAAATAGTCAAAGAGAGATTTGAAAACTCATTCTTCCGACTGCCTTTGCCCCAAAACCGGGATGTCTTCGTATCGTTTCTGCATCAACAGAACAAACTAAAACACACAATGATGTTGGCACTAGTAAAGAGCTCCGACAGACAATATCCATTGCTATTTAATCTCGTGTTCAGCCATATGTATTCTCATAACTGCGTCCTAGGCATTTCAAACCAAGCTTTCAAGACTAAGTAGCAATAAAGAAAGAGTTAAAGACAACTTTTTTTATTAAAAGATCAACATGCCACACATTTATAGGAATACTGCTAGGGATCCCAACTCGTATACCAACTATTTGTTACCAACACGCATGACAAGTGAGCTGTCATATTTCCACTAGTGGATGCAACTTGTTTATATTGATCGGCGCTGCAATTTTTTAACCAGCTACTGAAAAAATAATGACAGACTCACATGCCTCGTCAGTTGGTATAACATGTTGCGTTAAAAGTCGGTGTCCCTAGCATTATTCTTTCAATAATTTCCAACAACCTAGACGCTCTTTGAGAAGATGATTGCATCAATAATACTGAGATAATGACACTAACATAATGATCAATATGGTAAACGAACATAATTCTATGACCACGACTTTGCAAAATAATACAAGATTCTACATACCCCGACATTGTTGTACTCCCAGAGCTTATGAACTCCATAATCCACAGCCTGCAACCAGAAAACCAGATACGATTAATTGATGAATAAACCTCATGGACTTTAAAGCAATTTGAACCCGAAAATTCGACCGTTGATGGTGAACAAAACCGAAAAATATCCAACAGCCAATTAAACATTTTCATAAAAAAGAACGGTCTTTCTAAATCAGCGCAAGATCAAAGACTCAGTATTAAGGCCTGGTCACGGAGACGAACTATTGGATATATATCATTTACAAAAAGAATCATTTTTTTTCCCAATTTATTTCCTATCCAATCTACAATTCACGCAGTTACAAAGAGATTAATATGTTCCAAAAATTTCAAGAACAAACTCTCCTAGTCCATTTCTCATGAGCATTCGAACACACACACACACAATGCATACAATTATGATCGGACCAGTAAACTAATTCATTTTCATATGAGATTCTCGGATTTTTCTCGAAAGCAGAAATTTTTGTAAAAATGAACGATTCGGGAAAAATATTTAAAAAAAAAAAAAAGAAGAAGAAGAAAAGATATTTGGTACTGACTCTTTCACCGAGAAAAGCGCCGGCGATGACGAAGGTGACATAGACGGAGTTCCGTCGCATGATGACTCTGTAAAGGCCTTCGAAAAGGCCTCCGCCGTTTCTTCGAGCTGCTGGATCCATGGCGATCTGCTTTGCTTAGCATCTTCTGCCTTCGGATCTGCGTGAGAGGGTTTGCCGAGAGCTAGACCGTTGATTCGCCAAATGGAATAGGGGGAAATCGACTTCGTAGTGCTTTTCGCGAACGGTTTGTGTTTTCGGGTGGTCGGGTTAACGAGGAACCGGTTTGTATTCGGTTCGGATGGTCCGGGTTTGTATAATGGACGGCCGTGATTGCTTGATTGGTCTATGGTGTTTCATGGACGGCTTGATGGCCTTCTCTTTTTCTTTTCTTTTCTTTTCTTTTTTTTTTTTTGAGGAATTTTCTTTTCTTTTCTTTTTTTTCTATACCCTTTAAATTTTATTTTTTAGGAGCAAAAATCCCTTTAAAAAAAAAAAAAAAAATCAGATCAAACTTGCAACCTCTATTAAAGTCCCACCCACGTACATCTCTATTGTCATAAGCTAATTCGTCTTAAATAATTTAACAAGATTTAATAGGATTCTAATAAAATATTGGAAACGTTAAATTTTGTACATAATTTTTTTTTCTTTTTTATCACATTTATTATTCTCTTCAAAACATTAATGGGATGTTTAGTATAAGGGAATTTTTAAGTTGCAATTGATTAATTTTTTAAGAACTAATTATAATTTTTATTGACTTTTTAGAAAAAGATAAAAATTAAAATAGAAATCTTGAGTTCAAACCGAAAAATCAAACAAAACTAATTCTATTCAAAATCTCATTTCGAATTTAATTTTCCAATTTCAACTCATATGCCTAACAAACCTAAAAAGTTTTTCTTTTCTACAATTCAAAGAAAATTTCACAAATAATACTAGTCTTAAAAATCAGTGTAATGCCACTAATGAATACTAAGTCTCCGTTTGACATTACGATTGGAGTTGAAATTTTAAATTTGGAATTGGTTGACTTTTTAAAAACTAGTTATAATTTTTATTGACTTTTCAGAAAAAAACAAAACTGAAATAAAAATTTTAAGTTTGAGTTGATTTACCAAACATAGTCTAATTTTGTATAAGTTACTAAAATAAAATGGTATGAATATGATAGTCACATAAAGAAAAAAATAAAATAATGTAATTCTTCTTTTTTTTTTTAATGAAAAATAATGTTATTCCTAAATTTTAATACTACAAATAATAATAATAATAATAATAATAATAATAATACTCCTTTAAGAAAAATGATTAAAGCAATGAAATCATACTATTTTACTTGGGTTAATCAAACTGTAAATTAACTGGGCAAAACTAGAGGCCTTTTTTTTTTTTTTTTTTTTTTTTTGCTGAGAGGCAAAATTACATTATAATTAGTCCACCTGACTACCCAAAGCCGCCAGATAGTCCAAGTCCCGAGGGCAATTTCGGACATTCGCCTACCATCGTAATCTAACTCACTCCCCTGCTCGGCGCGTGTCGTCGACTCGCCATCCCCTTTCACTTCTTTGACCTTACAAAACTTTTTCGTATTCAATTTGTTAATTAATGACCACCATGATATAGTGGCGCCGGGTCCTTTCCTCTTTTGCTTCCAGCTTGTATGTTGAATTTGACCGACCCTTTCAACCCTCGAAATACCCCCGAATATGTGTATCTATATATATATATATAATATATTTGTTTTATGTATAACTATACACACTATATAAGCTTCTCCTTTGAATTCTTTCATTCTCACATATATTCTCTCAATTACATATATTATATATTCTTCCATAACATTGTCGTTTCCATAGATAACATTTTCATCTAAATTATACTGTAACATATATAGCAATGGCTAAAGCTGGCCGTTCTCGCTGCGGCTGCTGTTGCGTGATGGGGTGGATCTTCGGCATCATCGCCGTCGTTCTCCTCGGCATCACGGTTGGCCTCTTCTTCGCGATCGTCAACCCTCAGAAGATGAAGATACAAATCAACGACGCAACGATCACCAAGTTCAACCTCACGGAAGCAAACCAAACGCATTGGCTCCACTACGACATGGAGTTCAACGTCACCCTCAGAAACCCTAACCGGATAATGGGCTTGTACTAAGACCATTTCACCCCCGGAGTCTATTACCAAACGAACGAGAACAAAATGACAAACTACGTCGATTCGAAGTTTATGAACGTCGTATACCAAGGGAAGAAGAACACCACCGTTATTAGGTATAGGTTTAACGGGAAGAGGGAGGTGTATTTGCTCGAGGCCGGCGAGCGGGCGAGGTTTATCGATCAGTTTGAGAAGGAGAAGAGAGCTGGATTTTTCTCCATTGATTGGAAGGTTGAGTTTAGGAAAAGAGTTAAATTGGGTGCTATTAGGATTGGGATTTTCCGGCCAAAGGTTCGTTGTGGCTCTTCTTTTGTTCCTTTTGTTGGTGGAAATAATGGGTAGAAAAGAGTCGATGTTACTTCTGATGTTGCCAAATGTCGTGTTAAGTTCAAGGCCTCCTCATACGACCCTCTAGCTTAGAGAATAGTGTGTGTGTGTGTTTTTGGTGTGTATTTTTCAATTAATTTTATTCTTTTGTACTATTACCAATAATATATTATCTTTATATGGGATTTGGATTTGTTTATATAAAATAACTTTTGTGTTTAAAAAACTGACTAGTGATCCTTAAAATTCAATGATATATCAATCCGCTTTTATTGACATTGGTCAAAACACTTATGAATAATATTAATCAATTATTAATTGAATATCCATGACCAATTACTTGGTGGTTAATCGCTAAATGAGAATTGTGCATAAGGGATGATTGGGATAGCTCAGCCGGTAGAGCAGAGGACTGAAAATTCTTGTGTCACAGTTCAAATCTAGTTCCTATAAGCAATTTGTATTAGTATTTATTCTATAAATTAATTAATATAGATCACCATGTATATTCATTAATTAGTCGGGGGTTAATCGGTAATGGACTAGAATTTACCAATATCATTAGTTGACCATTTAAAAGACACTATTCTTCTAATTTAATTGAAAAAATTTAAGATATTTATTAACACAATGCTTATAAAGACTATTTCCCATGTATCTCTTCCAACTGTAAACTGTTACATATATGTATAGGTAGACTTTTAAATATATATGCTATATATATATAGACATGGTCTTCCTATATCTATATATATATTTATTTATTTATTTATTTATGCAGGCTTTTGCTGTGGTCCTCGAGAGGAATCATATTTTCCAACGTAAAAAACATTGAAAAGGTTGAACAGTTAAAAATTTAGTTGTCCTAGATTCACTACTACAGAATCAAGATTCCACGACGGTTAAAAACCGTCGTGGTAAAATTTCGACGACAGTTTTCTAACCGTCGTGGAATCCACAGTCGTGGAATCTTTTAAGATTCCACGACGGTTTTTAAACCGTCGTGTAATGCGAAAAATAAAAACTGTTTACTGGATATTGCAAGACATACCACGACGGTTTTTAAAAAACCGTCGTGGTAAATGCATCAACCTCGACGGTTTCCCGGCGAAACCGTCGTGGTTTCAGGAGAAACCACGACGGTTTCGCCATAAACCGTCGTGGTTTCGTAGGAAACCATGACGGTTTTTCTTGAAACCGTCGTGATTTATTATGATTTTTTTTTTTTTGAAAAAAGTCGGCGTTTTTGGCTTCTGTTCGTTTCTTTATTCGCTGGTGGCAAAGCCCGTGTTTTAATACGATATTATTAAAACATGCAATAATATTTCCTCAAATAACCTATGATTACCTGTAATTTATAATTTACAACAATTAATTTAACGATCGTAAAAATGTTGGTACGGGCGTGGGCCGACGTGGGCGTCCGAGGCCGGGCATCGGCGGGCGAGGGCGGGAGTGGCCGGGCGAGGCCGGGCGTGGGCGACCGAGGGTGAGGACTGGCAAGGCCGTGGGCGGGCGGGCTGGCGGGCGGGTGAAGGCGAGGGCTGGCGGGCTAGGCCGTGGGCGGGGGGGGGGGGGGGCGAGGCCGTGGGCGGGAGGCCGAGGGCGATGGCGGGGGGGCGAGGCCTTGGGCGGGGGGCCGAGGGCGAGGGCGGGGTGCCGAGGGCGATGGAGGGGGGCGAGGCCGTGGGCGGGGGGGTGAGGACGTGGGCCGGGGAGGGCCCGGGGGGGCTCGGGCATGGGCGGCGGAGACGAGGGAGGGGGCGAGCTTGGAGGGAGAGAGAAAGGAGAAGGAAGCAAAAGTTAGAGAGAATTGGGGAAAATGAGAGAGAAATGGAGCCAAATGGGTGTTTAGTTTGTTTTTATATATTTGTGGCAAATTGAATCGTAATAATATACGCGCGCACGGTTTCCGCGAAAATTTGAAATTTAAAAAATTTTCTACTTTTGTCAAAACAACGACGGTTTCTTTAAATAACCGTCGTGGAAGAGGCATGCTTCCACGACGGTTTATCAAAACCATCGTGGAAGCGGCTTGCTTCCACGACCGTTTATCAAAACCGTCGTGGAAGCAAGCCGCTTCCACGACAGTTATTTAAAACCGTCGTGCAAGCTTGCGCTTCCACGACGGTTTTCGGAAATGTTTTTCCGCTCCGTGTTTTTGATTTTTTTCGACGACGGTTTTTTAAAAAACGGTCGTTGAAGGACAGTCGTGGAAGCGCAATTTTGTAGTAGTGATTATTATTATCCTTTCATTGTCAAAGTTACATTGTACAAATATTATATATATTATGTTCCTGAATGTTACGGTGAAATTATGATCTTCCACAATGCACCCATTGAAAATATATTTTTCAGTCTAAGAGAATGAGTGAAACCAAGACGGAAGTTGTAGCATATTTGCAATTTATAACGGCAATAATGTGTAGTCTATGACCTTTTTAATTTCATAAGAATAATTATGACGATAAAACACGAAATTAAACAAAAATTTAGCAAATAACAAGATTTATTTTACATTATAGACAATTGATGTTTATATATTCACCTTGAGATTTCATGTGATAAAGTCGATATGATCATGGAATAAAGTCGGTAAATCCATTCTTCATCAAAAAAAAAAAAAAAAAAAAAAGAGTCGGTAAATCCCATATTTCTTATAGAATAAAGACTGTAAATTTAGTTCCACAAAAATCCAGTCTTTTACTATAAATTAATAGCGTGTTTCGTGCACCAATCTGAATAAAATTTTTAAGTTAAAGTTGATTGACTATTTAAAAACTAGTTATAATTTTTGTTGATTTTTCAAAAAAAAAAAAAAAGATAAAGACTAAAATGAAATTTTTAAGTTCAGAATGATGCACTAAAAAACACCCTAAGGAAAGTTGACTAGCATGTTTAGCAATAATTTAAGAAAAATGCTAGGAATACTAACTATAATATAAACTTTTGAATACTAATTTATATGATATATGAGTTGACATTTTTTTTATTGATAAAATATTTAAAGTACTGTCCACATGTATTAATTGCATTTACTAATAAAAACATGGTACATGAGTTTGGTACGTAAAAAGTTAATATTAGAGTTTGTGTCCCTAACACTGTTCATAATTTAAATTTAATTTTTTTAATTAATTAAATCTAGTAATAATTACTTTTTTTTTAAACTTAGGGTGGAGTGATATCGATTCGAACTCTGAGCTTTTAGATGGAGTCATGTGTGGAATTATTACTAAGCTATGTCGGTTTATAATTACTTTTAATTCTAAATTTTTGAATATATGATAATTTATGATTAATTTATGTAATTGTATAATTTTTATTCTTTATATTTAATCAATTACTAGTTAATGTTACTGTCTAGTAAATTTTCTCTTTCTCCACAAATAAAGACGCAATATTAAACAACTTTAAATCTTTATGTTTTCTTTTTTGCTTTTAATTTTCTCTTTAATTTTTAATAGTTCTTGCCTTTGCGATACATATATCCTTATCTTACCTTATCTTGTCACATATATAAAAGGCTGGAAGAGCCTACTCCGTTCCTTCCCCCACGCGTCCTCCCATTTCGTTCTTTTTTTCTTTTCGTCGTTTGTTCTTATGTTTTTTTTTTCCTTTTATTTTTATTATTTTGCCTTTTGTGTTTTTCTTTAAATCTTCTTACATTGAAAAAAAAAATCTTTTTCCTTAAGATTTTTCATCTCTTATTTCAAATGTGTATCACCAAATCTTTATTTTTCTATTTTGTCCTTAATATATATATACATTTTTTTTTCTAATTTTGTCTTATTAATTCCCCTATTTAAATATCTTTAATTCCTTTCTCATTTGGTACCACCTCTCAAGTTGTCACGCGGCAGCTTCTTCTTCCTTTTTTTTTTTTTTTTTTTTTACTTTTTTTCTTTTTTTTTTCTCTTGTTTTTTTTTTTTTGGGTTTTGTTTTCACATGTGATTTTTTTTTGTTTTTCTTCCCGCTTGATATCCCTTTTTTATTTCTTCAATTTTCATTTGCTTTTCCTTGTTTTTTCATTTTGTGTTTTTTCTTTTCTTTTCTTTTAATATGATAGCCCTTTTATTGTCTTTTGCTTGTGCCTTATGCCTTGTGAGATATATATATATATATATATATTTTACTTTTTTCTTTAAAAATTGTTTTATTTATTTTGAATATGTATCATCAAATTCTTTTCTTTTTTTTATTCAATAAGTTGCATAAAATTGTATTATGTTTACTTTTATATTTTTTATTCATTATTATACCATATACTTTTTTATATTATTATATAATATACATTAGATATATACAAACTGTTATGAGATCACACCCACTGAGTCACTGTCTAGTCTCGTAAAACGTACGGAAGTGACGTACTCTCCATTCCGTCCACTTGACGCGGCGAGCATCCACTCCAAATTTAGCAAATTCTAGTCATACATATACAGCTGTTATTAGTGATATCATCAGTTACTTAGCATCTGATTAAATCACTAATAGATTCTATCTAAAATTAATATAAATGACTATTATAATAATATTTTAATAATTTAAGGATATTTCAGCTAAAAAAATCAGAGATTAAAGTTGTATAAAATTAAAATTTATGGATCAATCTAACAACTTACTCGATAAACAAATATATAAGATTCCCATCTATTTCATATGCGGAGGAGATCCAAATCTCCTCCACTCACGTTCTCTCGCCTCAACCGTGGAGAGAGGATCGACTACGATGTCCTCTTCGCGACATTCCTCCAATGTCAGACATCAGATCTAATCTACTCGGTATTGCATGGAGTCGGAGATCCATTCCGATTTAGTCCGCCATTTCTGAACTATATAAATTATTTTTTTATGGAATTTGGTTGAATTTTTAAGGATTACAACGACGGATTTTACTATTTTTTTAATATTTCAGTGACAAAATTTAGAAATTTTGATATTTTTGTGAATTTTATTGAATTTTGGTGTTTATGGTTTATGAATTTTATAGAATTTTGGTGATATTTGTTAAAATATGGTGGTTGTTTAAATATTCCAGTGGTGAAAGCTGAAAAATCCAGCGAAATCAAAAGTTTCTGACTGGTAACCACTTGGTTATCAAGTTTCCGGTTAGTAACTAGTTGGTTATCATTTGGTTACGAAGTTTCCGGTTGGTAACCAGGTGGTAATCACCTGGTAACCCACTGACGGTGGTGGTTACCGATCGAAAAACCCACCAGCGGTTGGTAACTAATTGGTTACCAACTAATAAACAGATGGTTATAATATGGATACCATTGAAAAATATTTTAAAATAAATAGATAACTAAGTATTTTATGATGTTATCTATGATATTGTTTACAAGAATTTTTTCATGTGTAACAAAAATCAATCCAAGCTACGATTTATGGCATTTATCAATAGTGCCCAAGTTTGAACATGAGAGACAAGGCCCAAAAGTTTGATATTGGGAATTGGGCCCAACTTGATGATGTTGATGATGAAGCAAATGCAAAAGCACCCTTCAAATTATCAGCAAAAGCAAGAGGCTGGAAGGATAGCAAAAATTTGAGGGAATATACCAACATTTATGTTAGAGAATTATACCACAAAAAAGTGTAATTGTGTTAGGAAACTTTAACATATCATATATATGTTTTCACAAACTTTCAAATTACAAACTATTAAATAATACAGTAAATACTTTTGTATTTATAAAGATAATGTTAAGAAGTTTCTCAGAAGTTTCATGAAACTTACTTAATAAATTAAATATTGCCTATAAATAGGCCTTGTAATTGATATTTAAATATTACGAGAAAGAAAGAAAAAGAAGTAAGGAAGAAAAGAGATATTACCAAATAGAAGAATAAATATAATTTACTCATTTCTTGTCTCTTATCATATTATTTATTTATATGCTTTATTATTATTTCATATAATATTAACATAATGAAATTCGAAAAAAAAAATATTTTCAATATTAATTACCGTTAAGATATTTGTAATATCTGAAAGTTTCGTAAACATTCGTAACCAAATATATATATATATATATTGTATTTTACCCGAATATATATATATATATATATTATTCAAGACAAGAGTAAAACTTGTGACGGAAAATTTTGTGGAAGAGTTAAAAATCTCTCTATGGTGTCTGGTTACGAACTGTCGATGTATTTTCATAATGTTTTTATGCTGGTAAGTGGTAATTGATCAGTTGTTCATAAATGTGCCTTTTGTTAATAAAAAAAAAGAGTTAAAAATGAGAGTAATTGTATTTATTGATAAATTTTCTGTTAGAGTTCAAAAAACACTCTTTTAGTAGTGGTTGGTTATGGATTCTCAAGTTATTAGTGCCAAATGAACATAAATGTTCAATGACCAAGATATATATGAACATAAATATTTAATGACCATAAAACAGATCCAAACATAATTTTACTTTTTCTTTATACTCAAGTTATTCTCTTGAAAAATACAATCTAACAAAATTTCATCTTCGATCTTAATATTATTCACAAAAATTTTTAATTTTTGTTTTCATATCCAAAATAAAATCATTTCTTAAGATGCTCACAAACTAGCCCTTAAACTTCAACAATTTGGTGAGAGAAATATGTATATATGAATAACCGATGTGAACAGTACTGAATATGAAGGACATGCCATCTTTTTGAGGCGATATGCAATCCTAGTTTTCCAAATGAAATTCATTTCAAAGGAAATATATGTATACAAATATAATTATATATTAAAGGAGGAGACAGCATGTCGTAGTCTTTAGCATGGATTGTGTTCATGAGCAAGTGTGTAAAGCCGCAGTCATCCATCTACATATGACAAATTTTTTGTTAGAGGGAAGTTTTGAGTTTTTTGCTCTTTCTCCCACATCGATTAGGAAGCAAAGAGTGAAGAGAACTAAGGCTATAAAAGACAACTTCAGAAAGGATGAAAAGCATACCTTTCTCGGCCTTTTGGCTAAGATCAAGTGTAGTATCTGTTCTTATCAGTTTAATATCTGATACGTGGGCCAACGGCCCACACGATATTAAATTAATTTTTGTAGGGGGAGAGCCCATCACAATAGCTTGCTATTGGGGTTCTCGAGCGTCGCCCATGTGTTGCACTACTGCATGGGCCGGGCGCACCCCACCAAGTCTAGTTCAAAGTTTTTGTCCAATCGAAACAATAATGAATTTTTCTAGTACCATAAAGAGTCTTATTTTTGCTATGAGTATGATGAAAAATGAAAAAATTAAATGAAAATACCAAAACTAAGAAGAAAAGGATGGACTTAATTAAAAAAACAAAAACAAAAGAAAAGAAACGAACAAAATTAAGAAGAACAAGATGGGACGCTAAATGGGCCATCAAAAATGGGCCCATCAAAAAGAAACAAATAAATAGAGTTTGAGAGTATGAAAATTGTAACAAACAATATAAAATACTTCTGAAGTTTAGAACATATTTTAAAAAATAATTATAAATTATAAAATATTTTGAAGCTTATAACATATTTTTTTTTTTAAAGATTGTAAATCATAACATATATTTATGATAACTTTTTAAATTTCTTTGGATTTTTTAAAAAATATCAGATTTACAGTTAATTTTTAACAACAAATGTATATTACATAGTTTCATGTTAGAGAGAGAAGCAGAATGAGAATGATTTTTTTTTTTATATTGATATCATGCAATCATAAATTTGATCATGTTATTTAATATTATGTTTAAAATTTCGTCTTATAATTTATGATTACTTTTTTCAAGAATGTTATATTTTGCTCTTTCACCCTTGAAAGTATGATTTTAGCACATCTCTATGCATTAAGGAAGAAAAAAAAAATTAAACATCCATAATTATTTCTAAGGATCAATTTCTATTTGAATTTATTATGTACCGGAGATGAATCTTGAAAAATAATTCCTTATCAATACAGGTCCTTGATATAGAAGAGGAAAAAACTAGAAAAAGTATACGAACCTCTGCATTTTTTTTATCTTTCAAAGAAGACAAAATGTAACCCGGAAAGATCTCACACTTGAAAAATAAATGTAATATAGCCTTTACTATAAAATGTAGTAGTTGATTCATTCAATCATGCCCTTTCTTGAATGAAAAAGAAACTGATTGCTTCTTTGCTAAAAGGGAGAAATGAGAGCAGGCCCGTGGTCCAACAGTTTTGTTGCATGTGGTAATTTAGGATAAACGTGTCCCCATATTTTTTTAATCTTTTTTTTTTCCCCCTTTTCATAGCATACGACTTTATAATTAGGTACTTTCTCCAATTGACTTTAATTATTAGCTATTCGAATTTCTAATAATCATTAATAGAATAGTGGAACCATTTGGCAACATGTTATTGGTAAAGAGGAATAAAGAAGAACTCATAGACCGTTCAAAATACTATTTCCAATACAATTTAGCTAAACTAACGAAAGTGACATTTCCTATCCCCACTAGTTCATCACATTAAAATCCAAAAAAGAAAAAAGAAAAAAGAAAGCTTCTTAGCATTATATTAAAATTACTTTCGAATCCAAAGTTTTCCATCTTAGCCTAGAGGGTAGTTGATACTTCTTAATATCTTATTTGTAGCCTACACATCAAATTGAACAAGTCGTCTATATTATAAAAATAGTAATAATAACAATAATAATAATAAAAAGCTTTAGTATAGAAAAATTCTTGTCTAGTGGCCCTATTTCAATTTGAGACGTCGTTTTCTAAATTGAATTTTGCAAACATAGCCCGCCAAAGGGTAAGGTCAATGACGCAATGCCAAAGGAAATTACCAAGAAAACTTCTCACATTCACACGTATGTAAAGGACTTTAAAGCCCTCCCCCAAATAAAAATTCTCAGCAATCCGACGCAACCGCGTTATAAATAAAAATAACACGCTCTTCGCCGTATGTGTCCCAAAGCTTTCCAATTCTAAAGTTCTAAAATACACGTTTTCATACCCTTATTTATATCACAGTCCCAATTCTAAACTCTTCATTCATTCTTTGCTTATATAGCTAGTTCTAATCAATACTCTCCGATCGCTAGCTCTATTTTTCCGCTCATTCTCTCTCATCATTTTTGGTTCTGACTTGCTCTGTTTCCATTTATTATTATATGGCGGAGAGAGCACATTTGAACGGGGCCTACTACGGTCCGTCCATTCCGCCCCCGTCGAGGCCTTCCAAATCCTCCTACCGCCCCGGCCGCGGCGGCGACTGCTGCTGCTGCGGCTGCCTCTTCAGCCTGCTGTTCAAGCTGATCCTCACCGTCGTCATTACCATCGGTCTGGCCGCCTTGATCGTCTGGCTCATCTTCCGCCCCAACCGGGTCAAGTTCCACGTCACCGACGCCACGCTGACGGAATTCAACCTGACGACGGACAACCAGCTCCACTACAACCTTGCTCTGAACTTTACCATAAGAAACCCTAACAAGCGGATCGGCATCTACTACGACCGGATCGAGGCTAGGCCTTCCTTCGAAGACGTGAGGTTACACTCGCAGATGCTGTCGACGTTTTACCAGGGACATAAGAACACCACCGACCTCAGCGCCGTGTTCAAAGGCCAGCAGCTGGTCGTTCTCAACGCCGAAAAGCAGTCGGAACTTGACGTGCAGAAGAAGGCCGGGATTTACGACATTGACGTGAAGCTTTACCTTCGAATTAGGCTCAAGTTTGGGGCTGTCAAGAGTTGGCGTTTGAAGCCCAAGATCGAGTGTGACTTGAAGATTCCGTTCAGTGCTGATGGGAAGACCCCTGCAGTTGGGTTCGAGAGAACCAAGTGTAGTCTTGATTTTTGATCAACTCCTCTAGTTGATCATGATCTGATCATCAGTCTTTGATTTATTCTTTTTGTGTTTGTTATTGTTATTATTTTTCTTTCTTTTTTAATTTATTCATTTTTCTTCTGATTTGGCCATTTTTGTTTAGTCTTATCCCTTTTTGTTCTGGGACATGAGGTTTTGATATGCTACTATACATTTCGTATGTGAATAAATAAAATATTGGGTTTTTTTTTTTGTTTTAATTACGTTTCCGTGATGACTAAGTAACTCATTAACTCTTTTCTTTTTCTTAAAGACGACTAAATAACTTTGCTTAGAATATTTGGTAAACTATTAATTTTGTTATTTTTATAAGAGTGTGTACTTAAGTCATATATATATTCCCCTAGAAAAAGCCCTAACCATATATGTTCCCAATAAATAAATAAATAAACTCCTCATTCCACTTTACTTTTTTGGGTGTTAACAATGAAATAATTGTCGTCATTTCCAATAAAAAAAAATGAAAATAATGATACAATTGGTTACTTAATCTAAAGTGAAAAGACCAATTCAATTGGCAAGTTGTGGATAGTTGAATGGGCAACTTCACATTGGACGCTATAGTTCAACATGGTGGCACTGAAAGGAAGATAGACACTAGGTACGGATTTATGTACGGCAGGATCTCTTACATTAACAATGTACTATATCTACAATAAATTTGATTAAAATCATATAATAATTATAAAAATATTTATTTACGGAACATAAAATAGAAAAATAAAATCTTATCAGTAACATATTTTTTCAAGATATCAGGTCCTAAGCAAAAATTTTTCTCTAAAAGTAATCCTAGTAACAGTGTCAACAAATGTTTCAAATAGATCCTTAATAATCATAATTAGCCTATATCATTTGTAATTGGTCTTGCAAATTGCATTACGGAGGGTCCTAGCGTTAGAAGTTTCTCAATCATATCTAACCTGGCGAGCTTACGGTGATTTAAGATTCAGTGAGGTCTTGGTGATCCGATGATTGATGCGGCGATCTCTTACCTCTAATCGAGCCGATTGATTTCCTCTGAGTTGTGTTGTGTGATAGAGTGGTTATTCCACGTAGGACGAGAATTCAATGGTCGATGTTATTTTATATCGATGCTTTATTTTTGTGTTTTAGTTTTAATTTTATAATAAAGGAGGTAGTTCCCCCACCTCCGCTTTATTTGTGTGTATATGTTCTGCTTGAGTTGTTCTCTGGCGATATATGTATATGGGTTCCATTAGTATTATGGTTATGTGGAGGTTGTTGTAGTTTCTGTGTTGTGAGTGACTGTCCCTCGATTGATCGATATATTCCATCAATTGTAAATGTTTTTTTTTTAAAGAGTTTTGTACATGCTTGATTATAGGATGCTCAATTATAGAATTTTCCCGTTACCGGATCTTGGCTTATGTCCTCGTTAAGCTTCATCAGATTTTACTGATGGAATCAGTCTTAATTGAGGATTGTGTCTATTGTATCATAGTATTGTTTCATATTTGATATTAGTGTTTGTATCTAATTTTAATTTAAAAGATAATTTTCTTTAAAAAAAAATTTATGTGGCAGAGAACACATTCTGGGACAAAATCTAAATTATTCCACACTACGTTCTTCATTCTTAGATAATATCTCGTTCTTAATATATGCATTATCTTTGTAGCGGTTTCAGGGCTATATGATGCTCAATGCTCATATAAGTGGGAATCCAGGTTGTTATTATTACTAGGAAAAGTTTTTTTGTTTTTTTGTTTTTTTAATTATCTTTATTAAAAATTTTACAAATATTTATTAAAAATTTTAAATTTATTTGTATATAAGAAGTTTCTTGATTTAGGTGATTTGTTATTATTAAGTAACTTATCAAATTCTATTTTTATAACTTGTATTATATGAGAATTCATTCATAGTATTTCTTACTAATAAATGTTTTTTTTTTGTTCCTAATCCGTCTTCACGTTAAATATTTCTCTTACTATATTATTTTAATTTTTCTTATTTGATTTCTATAATTAGATCATAAGGTTAGTGCTGATAAAAGCAAAAAAAAAAAATAATAATAATACTAAATAAATCAAATCGCAAATTTTAATTTAAACTATGACGTAGGAAAAAAAATGAATAAAATAATACTAATCAAACCGTGGTATTCCTAAAATAAAAAATAAAAATAAAAAAAAAGCAGTACTAGCTGGATCAACATATATTAAGCGAAAAACTAAATCAACATATACTTGGTCTTGACGAATGGGCCGGGTAAGAGAAGAGTATTATATATATGTTGGATATGATTGTTTTTATCAAAATTGCTGCCACGGAACCCCTTGTGTACAATTGGAAAGTCCTCGTTTACGTAAATTAGTTAAGCTGATAAAATTTTTAAGTTGGAACTGATTAATTTTTTAAAAATTAATTATAATTTTTATTAATTTAAAAAAAATAAAAATTGAGATAAAAAATTTGAATTCAAGATGAACATCAAGCATAATATTTATTTATTATTATTTTTCAGAACTTTTTTTTTAAAGGAATTTTTAAAAACTTTTTTGAGGTGTGTAAAAAGTCGTCAATTGATGCATGATTGCGGTCCAACTCTTCTGTCTATCCTTGCAACCAAAATAATTACAAACCAAAAAATATATATGTCAACATTAAAAATAAAACAATTCAATCAATCTTGATCTTTAGAATCAAAAGAATAAATAAAATTAATTGGAAAGCAAATAGGAATTATGGGGTGCCTTTACTTTGAATGAAAATGAAAGTAAATGATCCACGATTTCCATTACAGCCATCAAATATTCGTGTATTTATTTATAAAAATTGTAATTAGAGTCTCACAATATATATATATATATATATATGAGGAAAAATGAATACCAAATTTTGCATCTCAATAAAATTTATTTCTCCTTAAAAGGAAATCAATTGTATACTCATTATTGTTCTTTCCCTTACTGAGTAAACACACCCTATATACATAGATGTTCAATATTAAAATAATTTGGTTACTTTTTTACTAATGATCTCCTACTTACATACGGCCTCTATTTTAATTTGGTCCCTAACTTTTATTTATTTATTTTGAACTTGGAGAATGGAGATTCGAGCTATGCACCATTAATGGAGCCCTAACATTTATTTTTAGATTGTATAGTGTTGACACGTTTGATATTTATTCACGGTTCAAGTAAGTGGCATACTCTTTAACGAAAAATTAGGTGACATTTGGAAAAAAAAAAGAATAGAATGTTCATAACTGAATAAGTGAAAGTAGCTGTATATTGTAACTATTGAAGGGATCATATTTATAATTTTTCTTAAAAAATAAAGGCACGGATAAAACTTTTTTTTTTTTTTTTTGAAATATGAGAGTAATGTTAAATCTTTAAAAGAATGAACAATGTTCGTTGCCAATTCATTATTAGTATGTGATTCAGTCACCTATTCGAATCCCATTTCTCAATTTTCATACACACACATATATACAAAGAAATTGCTTAGCATCAATTCAATCTGCATCCAACTCAAGTGGTGTATATAAGGTGGAGTACTTACTTATGGTTAAAACATTTATACTCAGTTTAACATTCAATCTCCAACTCAAATTTTCATCTCAGTTTTTATCTTTTTCTGAAAATTTTTTTTGTCTTTTCTGAAAAATCAACAAAAATTACTATTAAAACTTAAAATTTCCAACTCAAACTTATTCACCAAACAGATCCTTAAAGTAGTTTATGAAGCAAAATGAACACATCTATTTTCAATATCCTTCACTTTTGTTTAAAAAATAATAAACAACTATAATTGTATATAAAGATAGATAGATGAGTTATATATTTTACACAAATTCTTTTGTAATATGTATGTTACCTTTTTTTTTTTTTTCATCTTTATTTTAATCGAGGGACGAATGTTGTCCTTTCAAACTTTAGTTAAGACCCAAACTCATGCTTCTAGAAATATGAGCAGGATGCCAATTAAATTTGAGATGATAACTTTATTATTTTTAATTCTTGATAATCTGTTCAACGGTAGTTAAGAAGTTGACGTTGCTGGGCTAATTTGTCATGGCAGGTAAGCTATTTGTGGCTATATGCATTATTTAATTAGGCTATATCTAACATTTAAGTTTAATTTTAATTAAATTATATTTTTTAATTTTAATTTTTTATCTTTTTTTTTAAATCAATAAAATTTATAATTATTTTTTAAAAAATTAATCAATTTCAATTTAAAAATTTCATCTCTAATTGATAAAATAAACATAAACTTAGTCTCTATTTGATAAATTAGTTGAAAACGAAAATTTTAAGTTGAAGTTGATAAATTTTTAAAAACTAATTATAGTTTTTATTAATTTAAAAAAAAATGAAAGTGAGATAAAAATTTTGAATTAAAACAGGTGTTTCAAGCACAGTATTTATAGTCAGCTAACCACTTTCCAGTGGCGGTCATGATCAACGATTTTTTGTATGAAATTGATAAATATTAAATTAATGGTTGCTTATTACGACACGGAAGGCTGGAAACTAAAAGATGGGTTTTCGAATGCTAATGGTGCTGTCGTCAATGTTTCATGTCATTTTAAATTTGAAATTAAATAGTTTTTAATACTATTTTCTTTGTCCTATTTATAATTTTTTTTAATATGAAATAGAAGACTCGAACTTTTATATCTTATGATAAAATTAAATGTAAAATTATCATTATATTATATCTATAACCACTAAATTTTTATCTTCTATTTTGATAAAAATGTGTTATTATCTTGTAAATAAAAAATAAAAAATATTAATCAGATCGAATTCACAATCTTTCACAACAAAACTCAGTCTCCAATCTCTCTCTTTAGACCAAAGGGTCTTAAGCATGTATTAAGAGTAATTACTAACGTACTTAGAGCAATTTATATTAAAATAAGACACCAGGTTATAGTTGTGATTCCGTTAACATACAGGCTCTAGTTTAGGGGATTTTTAAAAATGAAAAACTCCAAATTTTGCCACATTTCATCTAGAATTTGGACAAAATTGGAAGGAGGGTTTCTTGTAACTTTTTAATGATTCAAGGGTATATTTATAATATTTAAAAGTTCGAGTTGTTTGGAACATGTACTGCCATAGTTTGAGATATTTATATATTAAACTTAACTAGCGTTTGGTTACTAGTTAGAGTTAAACCTTTTGGGTTATAATTGTTTAATTTTTGAAAAATTAATAAAAAACTTTGTGATCTTTTCAAAAAAAAAAAAGATAAAAATGAGTTAAAATGATTTAGTTTCAACCACTAAACTAAGAGAACAATTAATCCAAAAAGTAAACACAAATTATAAAGACATCACATCCTTTTTTTCAACTCTACGAACTATATAAGGATTTCAAGTTTGATTTAACAGTGATTCTACCTATCTTAATCTTAACATTGAATCCACTAATCCTAATTTTTTTTTAAAGAAAAAGTTCTTATGCAAAGTGCCATATATACACGTATACATATTGTTTTGAATAAACCGCAAAAACTTCTAAGATAATTTGATCTAGTGGCACTACGAGATTTGGATGAGTGGCTTTTTGAAGAGATTAAGGGTCAATCATGTCTTATCTAAACATATAGAAAAAGGAGAAAGTAAGTTGCTGTACACTTTTTCCATCATCTAAAATAATTCGTTTTGAATAAAAATATTTTGTATCTATTTTTCGGTCCTTCAATTTTATTTTATTTTATTACAATTTTGTCCTTTCTTTTCGTATTGGTTGATTTTTTCATTTTACTCTTTGTTTGGTTTATCAACTCTAATTTAAAAATTCTAATTTGATTTTTGTCTTTTTTCTAAAAAATTAACTCATATCTTAATTAGTTTTTGAAAAATTAACAAACTTCAAGCTAATAATTCCAACTCAAATTGGCCAACCAAACGGGGGCTCTATCTCTATTTTTTCCTTTAGATTTTTCATGCCTTTTTTTTAGGTCTTTTGGTTTTTAGTTCTATTTTTTTAACTTATTATTTTAATTTTCTCCTATTCAAGTAAATTTTCTAAAATATGTTTGTAGCATATGTTTTAGACTAGGAAGTTTAGAAAAGAGAAAAGCAAAAAATAATAATTTTAGGGTAAAAATACAATAAAGTCCCTTTTATATTCTCTATCGTTAGAGCTCAATTTTTAACAATTCAGATGTAATCGAACGGCTGTAATGTTACTTATATACGGTAATTATCATACACTTTACCTTATAGTAATATTTCATTAAGAAATTTAAAAATTTTCGTCACTGGGGTCGGGATTGTGGTGCTCGAGCACCGCATGGGTGGGGGGAGTCTAGTTGGGGTCGGTGGTGGGGGGGGGGGGGGGGGGGTGGGAGGGGCTCTAGCGCGGGGGGAAGAGGGGTCTGGTCGGCGTCGGGGGTGAGGCTGGGGGGCTCGAGCAAGGGGTAGGGTATGGTCAGTGTCGGGGGTGGGGGGGCTCAAGCACGAGGTAGGGTATGGTCGGTGTCGGGGGTGGGGGTGAGGGGGTCTCGAGCATAGGGGAGGGGTAGTCTTGTTGGCGTCGGGGGAGGGGGGGCGCCAGTGTCGGGGGGCGCTGACCTGGTAGGCATCGGGGGGGGGGGGGGGGAGATTTGGTCGGGGGTTCTTCGTCAGCATCGCGGAAAGGAAGGCGTGTTTTTTTTTTTTAATTTTATTTATTAATCTATACTAATATGAGATAAGATGTATGATAATTATGATATACAAACAACATCTTAACTATTCAATTACATCTTAATAGTTTAAAAATGAGTTCTATTGATAACGTATATAAAATATGCTTTATCGCAGCTTTACCCTAAATAAGAATACCGCGGAAAACTTGATGGAAAGTGTCAAAATGGCAATCTTCCTAATCAAACTTCTCAAATCTGGCCATTGATATTTCAAAAACAAAAAACAAAAGCATAAAAATAAACAAAAAAAAAAAAAGAAGGTAATTTGTAGCATATACATTTTATTAAAATATATATATAGCATATACAGCAAGATTACTTATAAGCTATCAATAAATAAATAAATAAATAAATAAAAAGATTAGTTACAGTAACCAAAGGCTATTGACTTTCTATATATTTTTTAATTAATTTATACAAACATTGAAATACTGTTGCATAAGTACGACGAACTTCTGTACTTTGAACTTTTGATTTATTTGATAGTGACCTGGGAATTAAATGCAATTCAATTCACCGCGATTACCACATCAATTTATTTATTAAAATTTTTTTTTTTTGCAATAATATAAATGCATTTATTTTGATCTCAAAGCATTCTTACTAGTCACGCCAACGGCTAGAAAAAAACCTCTCTTTACTCCCTAGACGTTCTTTTTCAGTCCTCAGGCTTGCTTCTACACCCGAAAAGCATTCAAAGCTCTACCAACACTAATCCGACTTTTGTGCCGCGCCCGTTATTTTCATATCTTTTCATTGATATCATGATTTGTTAACTAAAATGTTATATTATTATACAAATCGTATCACGTTGATTAAAAATCTTATTATTTATTGTGATATTACTGAAAATACACCAAAAAAAAAAAAAAACTAAAAACTAAAAACTAAAAAAAAAAACATTAATATGTCACAAAAAAGATCAGCTACAACATGCTCCATTCAGCTTCGGCCACGTCAGATAGGACCCATAAACATGGTCCCATTCTTTTGACGCGTGGCAAAGCTAGACTACTCACTAGTACTACTAACAATCGTGATTAGACTTGTACTAATCCAGTGATTATCGGAAGCTAAACATTTTCCAGCGATATTTACCAAAATTAGTTATTCAATGATGCGCCGATAATCTCTAAGCATACAAACGGTACCTTTTCCCTGCCTGCAGAAGCACCGTAACTCTCATGGAACGACGCCGTCGTCTGCTTAAGCTCCTCCCGACTCGGCGACGGCGGCGGAGTGTAGTACGGAGGCGAACCGCACGGCGTTGAAAACGGCGTCGCATCGTCCAAAACGGCTACCGCCACGTCATCATTAAAATCAGTACCACTAGCGCTAACTACAGTATTACTGATCGTAACCGCCTTCGCCGTCCGATCATGATCATCAGATTCATCACGCCCGTCGTCCAAGCGCTCCGGGCCGTCAGATGAGTGCGATCTCTCATGATGATTATGATCAGGCTCCTCCTCTTCCTTGATCGTAAAGAGCAGCCTCGACGGTCCGTACAGCCCCTGCGGCTGAATCTTCATCACGTCGTCGATTTCCGCCGCCGCGGGATCATGATTTTCTTCCCGGTGATGATGATCAGGTTGATCTGGACCGTTGATGTTGATGTTGACGACAGTGGCTTCGTTCGGCTCGATCCGAGTCGACTGGCTTTTCCAGCAGAAGAAGTAGAGAAGCTCTTTGGAGGGAAGAACGTAGAGGGAGCCTGGGGAGTCTCCGGCGAAGACGGCGTTGCCGGCACCGGAGGCAGAGCTCCGACGCTGGAACCGTCGCCGGCGCCAGAGGACGAAGAGGAGATCGGCGGCGAGGATGAGGAGGCAGACGGCGAAAACTGCTAGAAGAGCACTCCCAAGCTTGCTGAGTCCAACGTCCATGGTGAGTAATGGACTTGAAAAAAAGTGTGGTGGTGTGTGATGAGTGATTTTTGGGTTTTTTTGTTTTCTGTTGGGAGGTTACGGGTAACCGGTGGGTTCCCGGGTGAGATAGGGAGTTTGTGGGTCTTGAGGGCGACGGGTGTCACGGGTAACGTGAGTTGCCGGTGGTGGAAAACGGATAAAGGTGGAAAAAAGTGAGGTGTTTGTTGTCTTTCTCGGAAATGTGAGAGAAAAAGAGGAAGAAGAAGAAGAATGTGGGTAAGACAAAGACTTTATACATGAGTGAAGCTGGGAGGGTATTTTGGTATCTTACACTTACTGATATTTTATATGACTTGTGATGAAGTCTATTTTATTAAATAAATAAATAAAATAACTCTATGGTAGGGGTATCAAATATTTTTCTTAGCTTTATTTTTTTATACATATATTATGAAAAATGGAGTACAAAAAATCAAGAGGATAGGTCATTTTCACCCCAAAAAAAAAAAAAGTACATAGGTAATTTTTGGATATTTATTTGAAACATAGCTTAAATTTTTTTTTTTTTATTTAAGATGACCACCCGAAATTGGTAATCTATCAAGCGAGATCACTGATTGATATTTTTTAAAAGAACAACAATCATTTTCTTAATATAATTTGAGATATTTACTATAAAAAAAACTTAAAAATGACATTTACTCAAGCATTCCAAAACAATAGAAGGAAAAAAGAAAGTTAAATAAAAAAGGAAAAGTGATCATAGATATAACTTATCAATAATTTTATACCTAATTTTATAATAAGATATAGAATTTGAATGTACTATCCAAATTTAAAAAAAAAAAAAGGAAGGAAAATACAAAGAAGGAAGTTGGGAAGGTAAATTAATGATGACATGGACTTGGAGGGAGTGGTGACGTGGAGTATGATTTAAAATGTTGAAAATTTGATTAATTAGGCGGATGTGAGGTTCTCATCAGGTTAGTTTGCCGTTTGCTGCCGTATCAGTTGGTGAAAATTTATTCCAAAATGGGACCTTTTGGAGTACGGGAAGGATTATCTGAAGTGGCAAACCTTTTATTATTAGGAATTTTATTGGTCGTCTAAATATATAAACGCATATAATTGAGCAAATTTATTAAAGAATTTTGAAGTGAATCTGAATATCATAACATATATATATATACACACACAAGTATGTTATTCAATAGCTGGATATCGAATAAGAGAGATGGTATAATCTGAGAATTGAAATTATATTCCTGTCAACATTCTCTCTCATCAGCACCATCAATTTCCATATTCAATGACCCCCAAGTGATTGTCGTACTTATCCGACAAATAAGGATTACTGGACATAAGAGTTGATATATATATATATATATATGAAACCACTTTAGGAAAATGCAAATTAAACTTTAAAGTATAATACATAAATTATATCAATTTATATAGCATCAATTTTACACCTAATTTTATTATAAAATATAAAATTTGAATTTATCATATTCAATTTCAAAAAACATGTATGTACCGGGGGGGTCGGCGCATGTATGTATATATGCATATTGCGCGGGTTCTCAATTTTTGTTTTTTAAAACTTATAGGTCATATTGTAAATTTGTAAGTTAAGATGTTGATGATTTAGTTAATTACAAATAAGTTAGATGACGTTGATGATTTGGTTGATCACAAATATTTTAGATTATATTATATAGAAACTAACTATAAAATAATACAAACTGGTTGAACGGGTATATTACACAAACACACACACACACATATATATATATATATATGTAATTTATATATTTAACCCTTTATTTTCTTTGTCCTCCAAATATACAAAGAACTTAATTGAGTTTTTAAAGTTTAGTCTTTAGACTTACAATTACGAGAAATGTTGTACCTTATATTTAAGTAGTTGTAAATTTGAAACGATATTGAATATATACTAGTTAAAACTCATCATATTACTAAATAGTTATGACTACAATACAATATGAGAAATTTTTCGGTCGAAAAAAAATTAGTAGAGGAAAATGAGAATTTAACTGAAAATCTTATAAGACTTGTATAAAAGTTTAAACCCAGAAAATTTCGCAAAGACAAATTATAAATTAAAAGGCTTCTAGTGGAATAGTATAAGAGGTCAATCAAAAATAAATTGTATAAGTACTTGTGAAAAAAAATTTATAAAAGCAAAAATTTATAAGAGTTAATTGTGTTTTTTAATTTGTAATAAATGAGAGACATAGAACTCACATTGTAAAAAATATATATATATTTTAAATAGAAAAATATAGAAATATTGATCCATCATTAATTGGCCATTTTTTTTTCAACAATATACTTTATTTAAATAATCCCAATATCGTCCTAAGATTTGCTAGTTCATTTTCATGGAAATGTAACAGCTAGTAGCTACGGCAAACGCACTCAAAATGGTCAACTAGTCAGATCGTTTTTGCGCGAAGGCTCAACAAATCAACTTGGCAAATATTGAGTAAAGTTGATCTTCATTTACTCTCACCAAATTGCTGCTATTAATAGCTATTGACATGATATCTAAACAAAAAAAAAAAAAAAAAAAAAAAATCACATATATAAACATCTCACCAATATTAGTATTTACAAAGAGGGACAAAGTCAACATGACCCCAGGAGCTGTAGCCCTCGCGGGACCCACCTGGTCTAATTAAGTTTTTTTTTTAAATTACATTATGAGAACTTTTTTTTTTGCTACAGGTTATTATTTCGTTTCTTTTTTCTTGTATAAAAGCAGTGATATTATACATACTATATAAGTTTTTGAGATTTTTTTGTTGATACACTACTAATTTTAGTTCAAAATTTTGAGTTAATACCTGAACTCCTTAAATTTTTTTTTTTTTTTTTTTCTGACTCTGTTTGCGATTGTATTATCGCCTTCAACGATCGGCTATATGAGCTTGACAAGGGACGATGCCTTTATGGACTGGCATGTGGTGTGGAGTAAATGGTGAACTACTCACCAACCATATGCACACATATATCTTTCCTTCATTATTTTCTCTCTTTTTTTTTAATAAGTATGAAGGTTTTGGTGTGACCTCATCATCCTCTTAATTTTAGTATCATACGCAAGATCAACTTCCCTGGATATGACAAGAAGTAGATAGGCCTTTAATCCAGTTTCTTTCAATTGTCCACCTACGCCCTACGCAGAACATCACTAACCTAATGCTACCACAACTAAAACTGGGGTGGGGGTCTCATTAGAGTTCCATGGGATTCGAACCGGGATAATAAAAAAAAGAGACTAAAGAAGGCGCTACTCTCTTTTCTCTATCCATCCACCCTTGTGACAGTTCATTATTTTCTTGTTGATTTGTGTATGCTAGTTGTTCTATAAGGCCCACATTGTAGCCGCTCAACGTCAATTCCAGAAAGAAGGCACAGAAGGGAATTTTGTCCTAATGGGCTTTAAGGACTCACTTTATTGCTTGTCCATCTCCAAAATGACTACTCAGTTGTGGACCAGCTGGAGACTTCATGGACGTGTCATTTGGGCCAAGATTCAAAATTGAAATTCCAAACCAACCCTTCAACAACTAAAAGCTAAGAATTTTGCCAAGGCCAGTTTTCAAAGATTATTAAGATGTACATACCCAGATAATCTCATATTTACGTGGTCATATTATGCTAGTTGTAGTGAGACTAACTCGAACTTAATAACTCCCAGTGAGAACGAACAACTTTACCACCTTTACTAAATGACCGGTGGTTTGAAGGGAATTTCCTCTAGGCTGAATGGAAATTGCCCATTTTATTGGGGCAATCTGAAACCTCTCTACAATTTCCAATGTAGAAAATTATTATTTATTGTTAAAGGTTTACCCCATATGTAAATAATATTAAAAGTTTTTGAGATTTAGATGGTCATGAGTAAATATATCTATAAATGTATATATGTGCATATATATATATATACATGCAGATATATATATACATATTTGTTCATTTCTCCTTGCGAACTTTCAGATTTGTGACACGAAACAAAAGAATTATGATCTCATTTTCTTTATCGTCTTCCTTACTATACAGTGATCTATTTATGCGTGTAAAAATATAAAGGCTTCAGGAAAACGACCCAACAAACATGAAAAGCACCGTCATATTCTAAAACAAGAAAGAAAAAAAAGAAAAAAGAAAAATCCAAGCCAAGAAGCTACAATTCTTCATGGTTGATTCGCGTGTGCTATATTCGAATCTCTCTCTCTTTTTGACCTAGTCTTTCTTTCAGTGATAGCGCCTAGTGTTACTAGCAGAGTAATAGTGGTACCACTTCTCATCTCTCTCTCTCTCTCTAACATATATACAGATCAAAATAACTGAAACAGAAGCACATGAAAGTACTCTCCAATTCTCCTTGGATCCCTCAATCTCATCACTTTCAAATGATAAAAACCCTAAAAAGCACACTCACTGCAGTGAAAGAAAAGAGATGGATAGAGGAATATAACGCGATGATCGATTCAATGACTACAGTTTTAATATATATATATATATATATATATATATGGACATACATTAAGCTGGACTTGTGGATCCGAGATTTCCCTTACTTTCATGCAAAAAGAATATAAAAGAGGACGTAATGGACAGTGACCTTATGGAAAAGAGACATATATGTTAGGAGGCCTTTTCTTAAAGTCTGCGAAAGCTAGGACCCCCTCAAAGGGTTTTGTGGAAACTTTGTCTCCATGCTTACCTTGTTCCTCTGTCTTTTCTAGATGCCAAACACACACACACAGAAACATATATATACACATATAAAAACAGTCTTACAGTCTTCTTTCTCTCTTTATAAGGTGAGTGGGTCTCAGAATGACAGTTCTTTTGAGGAGGCCTTATAGTGTGATGTGTGTTTTTGTGTGTATAGTTTCTTATCTTCGTGTTTTTCAAGATCGTGTTTGAGGAAGTGACTTTGGGTATTATTCGATGCAAGGAAAAGTGGTTTTGCAAATTTATTCTTCCCTCTTTCAAAAGTAGACAACTATAATCATCGTATGTGTTTGTTACGGATTTAATTCTATTTATAACATTTATCTCTAACATTTTCTTATGCTTTGTTTGGCTAAGCGTCCAGCTAGGGCTTTTAATTAACATTACATTTTAATAGATTGTTTAACTCTATGGAAAAATGAGTCCCCAAGGCAATCTCGTGAAGACTATAACAAAATCAACCTTTATAAATACGACACATATTAACATGGTAATTTGGTTTACGTTCATGGTTATCAAAAGAATAAACTGACTCTACCAGTTTTAATAATAATAATAATAATAATAATAATAATAATAATAAGTTCCTTGGTTTGCTTCACTTCACCAACCTGAAGTTTCAATATCATAGTATAATCCCGTTCAAGCGTTTGAATATGATTCCAAGGGAAAGCTAAAAGAAGAAATAAGAATAAGTCGGTAAATTTAAGAAATTAGATAAGATGACAGGTTTTGAACCATTTTTTCTTTTTAAAGAGAATAATATTTATTTTATAAAAAAAATAACTGGTGATCATTAAAATAGTTGATATGCCGATCAATTATCAGCTCCAATCATTTAATCTTTAAATCAATCAGTGATTGATTGATAAATCATGATTGTCATTGGTTAAACATGGAGTAATTAACCATACTTTTAGAGCAATCGTTTTACTAATATAATAAATCTTGGGCATTTATAAAATAATAATAATAATAATAAGAGTTTTTTCCTACCTATCCCTATATAATGAAATATACTTTGCCAATTGCCATGAAGATACTAGTTGCCCGAATTTAGGACACAATATGCCTATTTTCAATTTGCAATGAAGGAGTGAGAAAAAAGTAGAAAGCATCAAAGCAATATGATAATTAGCGAAAAGGAAAAGAAAAATTCCGTTAAAAGCAATATGCGCCAAGTGATTAAAAGAATGCAAATACCACATTAACTTTGTACATAGAGATCTGATAAAGGAAGTGTCATTATTTGAAGAAGAAAAAGCTAGCAGATAAAAACTCATATATCTGTAGAAAGATAGATTATTAGAGTTCCAAAAAGTAATTATATATTTAGGTATTCATTTTGGGTGCAATATTTATATATATAAAAAAAGGTTTCTAAAGTAAAGGGACAAGTTGGTTCTTAAAGATAGAGAAGGATAAGAAAGTTAAGTAGGGCAAGAATATAAGTTCATTGGCTCCAACAAATTAAAGAAGGAAATATTGTTGCCGTAATGAGTATGTCCCTTATCCCAACAGGCTTATGACTTAAGCTGAGGCTCCAAGTTGGTCCTTATAGGTGACGCACCTCCTTTATTGTTGTCTTAGACAATTTAACGTTTCGGAGTTGTCTTTGTGTGCGACCTATATAGGGGATCAACTTTTTACATTTTTCCTAATTGTGCTCCTTTTTTTTTTTTTTTTTTTTTTAAAATTTTTTGAGTAATTTGATGAGGAAGAGAGTGAATGATTGGACAGTCATCAAAAGATCAATAATAATATGAGGGCAACAACATGTTCGTTGTCAAACTTTTAATCACTAACTAACATGCTTTATTACGTGGTTTTATATTAAGAGATTTAGGTAAATTATTCGTTTAGTTTTTAAGCTTTTTATAAAGCTGTGATTTGGTTCCTAATATATGTATATATATATTTTGTGGTTATTAAAAATGTCCATAAATTCTTGAAAAAGTGCAGAATGGCCCTTTTTACTAAAAAAGGTTAAAAAATTTAATGGAAAATATAACGTGAATTATAAATGATTTACTATTTAAGAGTATTTAACTTTTTTTAATATGATTCAACTTACATATATCAAATACGTACCTGATCTATTTCATCCAATTATTAACCTTTTTTTAGTAAAATAGACCATTCTACATCATTTTAAAGAATTTAGAGACCTTTTAGCTATAGAGAAAAAGATTGAGATCACATTGTGATTTTATCAAAAAGTTAAGGATCAAACAAGCAATTTACTTGAAAGATTATATATGAAGTAAACATATGGTCAAATATTCTAAATAGTCAGATTTTCGACATTTTTTTTAAAATTTTGATAATATGATAATTGTTATACGTGCGTGTTATCATAAAAGTTTTTGAGTATTTATTTAATGAATAGTGTTAAAGACACTGACATCAATCTCACTTATCAAAAAAAAAAAAATAACAACTTCAGAATTGGGATAAAGTTAGTATTCCTAGCATTTTTCTTATTTAATTAACATGTAGTTTATCATGACAGTAATTGGTATACACATTTTAGTTGAATTATCATATATCTCATAGATGACTATTAATATAAATTTAAATGAAGTTTTTTTTTTTTTTTTTGGCATTAAATTCCTAAAATCTTAGAAAAGTCCTCCAGAATGTTCCTTTATTCAAATTCAAGCTAAAAATGAGGATAACCTCTGAGATTAGTTAATCAAGAACACCTGTAAGGTAAAGATAAATCCAACATGATTATTTATTTGTATTATATATAAGGTTATAAATAGATTTACAAACCACTAAAAAATTCTAATTGTTATTTTCGTATTCAAACACCTTGTATTACTCTCGTTCTGATAGTAAAACTCTTGATTTGAACGTAACTCTCATAGAAGGTAAATGTTTTCTTTCTTTTTTACTTTTTCTGCATTATAATTTTGTGAACGATTAACTGTTTTGAGATCATGCGCGAGTTGTTTGTCGATTTTCTATCCTTCAAGACTATTTTTTAAATTAATCTCCCTCTCATCCAATATTCCCTTATATATGTGGATGTGGGCGTAATGGAGTATCAGAAGTGTTAAAAAAAAAAGTGTCCTTTCTGATGAAGGGAGTTTCAGTTGTCCTATCATTCCTGTCCGGTAAAAGAAAAGAAGAAAAGATCGAAAATCGTTAATTATATATATATATATATATATATATATATCTTATAGTGTGTATATATGTGTGTGTATGTATGCGCGCGCCGACAATTCGTCGGGTTAGCTGGTCTGGCCTAGTAATTGGGCTCAGGACCACTCCATAATTTTGGGCCGGTTAAACCTCACGTGAGATCCTGACCATCT
This sequence comes from Ficus hispida, assembly GCA_025413025.1. NCBI lineage: Eukaryota > Viridiplantae > Streptophyta > Magnoliopsida > Rosales > Moraceae > Ficus > Ficus hispida. The sequence continues at coordinate 30,737,555 of CM046373.1, forward strand.
TGCATGCACACCACGCGCGTCAAAAGCCTCAGTGCACGTGATCATCAGATTTCGCTATAGAATGGCAGTATGTATTTTGGATAGTACTACAAACACTAATTCTGATTCTAATTTTTTAAATACTAACATGTTATATTTTAATTGATAAATATAATTAATTGATATAATAATATTTTAAACACTTATTAATAAGAAAATGATAACTCATATATCACGAAGGTTGATACTCAGAAGTTGGGATTAGAATTAGTATCTCTAATATTTTTCATATATATTATTTACATAACTTATTTTCTTAATATATAAATAGGGCTTATATCACTGTATATATTGTTCGTAATGCAAAGTTTTTACTTTTTTATCACTTTTTTCTTTTTGTTCTCTTGGAATATGCATTAAGAAAGATTAATACTATAAATATCAACTCTAATCCTAATTTTTGAATACCAACTTATGTGATGATGGATTATCATCTTTTTATTAGTTAATAGTTATAATTGATATGACAATCAGATTAATAATAAATAACAAATCACATGTCATGTAAAGTGATACTCAAAAGTTAGAATTACAGTTTGTATCCGCATCATTTTTCATTCAAGAAAATCTAGCCTACAACTAGCAATTTGCTAATAATTTGTAAGCTAATTATTTGTAACCCTAAATTTGCTAACGATTAAAACGAGCATTGATTTTGGATAAATGTTATAATTACTGATAAAGAATAAAAGAAGCCCCATTATCAATAATATCTAGACACTCCCCAAAACACTAGTAATAAAATCTCCATAGAACTTGATAAACTAATTCCATTTAGTCCCGTAGATTAATAAAGATCTCTTCACTCTAGATTGTCGGCCACTAAACCTTAATTTATCTGTTAATTACAAGCTTAATGCGTAATTATAAATTATAACATTGTGTCATCATAGCATATTACGAATACATGCAGTTCTAAATTAGTTCTCAATAAATAAATAATTAGCTACATTTAACCGTGACGAAGCATTTATAAGCGCCATTTTGTGTAGAACATCTTCTTGGTATTAATATGGAAACAAAATGCTCTTTCAAGATTTTAATGAGGCTTCTTACTTGAGGAGACTTTTGTGGTTATAATTTCATTCCCTAAGTGTTTTTTTTTTTTTCCCTAATTCTGTTTATTTGCGGGGTTTAGCTTTTTCAGAGCTTTGTAAGCCTTATGGCTCGTTTCTTATATTTTGATTTAATTCAAACTTAACTGTATTCCTTTTTTTTTTTTTATAGATAAATTGATGGTTTATCTGAGAATATATTTATCAGAAGGGTATCAATATAATTGAGATGTCTATGTAAAATCTTGATTTAAGTTATCACCTGATTTATGTATATATACATATATATATAGAGTACGCGTGCTAACTAATTAAAATTGGATAATTATTTTGAGGTACAACAACATCCGAATTTAAATAATTTAGGCAAAACTCTCACATGGATCATGCACACTTTTATTTCTCCACTAAAGGATTTTAACGAGATCTCCTTTTCTTGAGAGTTAGATCCTTAGGATTGGACATTTTCTTTGGTTAAGTATATATCATCTTTTCTATTTTATCTATTTTTGGTTTTTATAGCCTTAGATTTCTTGAAATTTATTATCTTTTTCTTTTAATTTCTTTTGCATATTTTAAGTTGATATCTCTAGGTACATGATAGGATTTCTTAGAGGATTTCTTAAAGGTGTCAACTTAATTTGGAGTTCTTTGATGATACTAGTTAATCCCCCCCTACCCCCGCCACCCTTTATAAAAAAGGGTACGGTAAATTGTGCCCAAAATGCGCTCCATGTGTTTCTAAGTGGCATGACACAATCAATTACGACAATGATCAAATTTTAGTTCCTTTCCAACTACATGTGCATACGTGTGTGTGTAGTGTATATATATACATATAGTATCATTAATCATAGAGAGCTAAAAATTTCAGCTTCTTCATTTTTTTTTTTTTGCTTAATGCACTAATAAAAGGTGTAAACAGTGCAAAAAAGTTGAATCATCTTATATATTACCGTACGAAAAAGATGCACTACAGAGAGAGAGAGAGAGAGCCATAGGAATAAGGACTTAAATACCATCCACAAGGAGCTCATGAAGTGAAAAAGGATGAGTGTTTTAAAAAGGGACACCCACTTTCTGCAATTAAAATAAGATCTTAAGTTTTTCTTTTTGCAAAAAAAGGTGTTTGCTTTTTCTTTCTCTTCCTGCTTTTGAGGGGAAAAAATTAGATTCCAAATACCATATCACTTGGCTAATTAAAATAATCAAGTGTTTTTCTGACAGGGATATCATGCTCCTAATCGTAAAAGTAGATAATTATGGATATCCATCAACTTAATTCACAACTAGTCTTAGTTATGTATGGTAATATCTATATTATCACTATTGGCTCCTTTTTATACATTAAGTACATATATATATATATATATATTATTTATACACACACACTATCCTTAAAAGATAATCAATATTAATAAATCTTGTTCATGTGCAATCAAATGGACTGATACAAGGATTCGTTAGAATGATTGCACCAGTCGTTAACCTGGTCGAATTTTGACTCTAACTTTATTCTCAATTTTTAATCTCCATCTAACAATATTATCCTAGTGATTATTCTATTCTTCTCTCTGTAGGAACAAGTGTAAATAATTACAATTTGAAAATAAAATATACATAAATAGATATATATATATATATATATATATGAAAATTTCGGATATGAAAAAATTTAGTGTCAAAAGACAAAAACTGTCTTTTTATATGTTCTTGCTGCTGTTATTATTATTATTATTATATGATTTTGATTAGATTCAATGCATTACTGAATTAAAAAAAAAAAAAACATGCATTACCACTATGGTACTCAAAGACCTTATTTATCTTATGTATATGTCAATCACTAATAATCAACTCATCCTTTTTTTTTTTTTTTAGTTGGTGTGTGAGCTCCTCCAAATGCCAATTGTCTCTTCTCTCTCTCTCTTTCTATATATATAAACATTTTTTTTTTCTTTGTTTTTGGCCGTGGAAGGAGCACCTGCTAATTAATCAATTATTTCCCTGGTGGCTCTAGGATTTTTTTTTTTAAAATAAATTGGGGGGCCGGTACAGCTAGCTTAGAATTTTTCTGTAGTGATATAACAAAAATTTTAATGCTGAATTTAGCCAATCGTTTTAGTTGTTATATGTATATATCGTTGCCTCTATATTTTGTTTTTTATTTTTTGAAAGAATATGCTTGCCTTTATTTATTAGTAAGGTGTCATATGTGCACATAAAATATGTTAGACCAATTTCATCCATTTAAAGCGGTAGGTATTTGAACTAAATAAAATCAGAGAATATTGCTATTCAAAGTAGAATATTCCTCCGGTCCAGAAATGCCAGTACTAGTTGGCTTCAAACTTCCATGTTGAGTAAATTAACCATTAAGTATGTTATTGGAAAAGTGTTCCCATAGTGAGGATGAAGAGAAGAAAAATTACAACATTGTTCGAGGGCGAAGAAAAAAAATAATAAAGAAAAAGAATAGTGAAGAGAAAAGCAGTCTAACATGGAGGCTTCTTCCTTTAAGAGATGGGAAAAAAGTAACAAAAGTGAAGAGTAAAAAGTAGAAAAGAATAAAATAACATTAGGCTGATAGATTTAGTTCATAAGAAAGCAGATATATAAAATATAATAAAATGTAATATATATATATATTTATATTAAAAAAAATGTCTCTTATTATCATATGATACTCTTAACTTTCTATTGAAAAACTTGTAATAATTAATTGATTTAAATTTAACTTTTTATTAAGAATTTTTTATTACATGATATTATTCAGATATTCACTAAAAAATTATATTTAAATTACCTAATTTATATAATATAACACAAATTTCGTTATTAGTAATGGTATGAAAAAAGATGCCGCATAGATACCTCATTATATATATACATGATATTATTTAGATATTCACTAAAAAAAATTAGATTTAAATCACCTAATTTATATAATATGACGCAAGTATCGTTATTAGTGGTATGAAAAAGATGCCATGTAGGAACCCCTCCGTTTACACACACATCCCAAACCCCACCAAAGTCCTCCACTTCACACAATGCCTTAAAATTCCGTAAACACCCCTAATCTTTTTGAAAAGTCACAAGCGACAAATTCCCTACTTACGCTTAGGGGATTTTTAATTTAAAGCTACGGAGATAATGATCTTTTTTGTGATTCTAAAGTAGCAACATCTTTAAGGTTTAAAGAGGAGATGCTTATCTATGATTTTCTTAATCCTTTTACTTTATTTTTTCTTCTTTCTTCTTTAAACTTTTACTTTAGTTTATTTATATTTTGAGCCCCTTATACCATAACTTTCTAACACTTTCCAAAGATGAGAATGTTGGGTTACGATAATCAAAGAAAGGAAAAGTTATTCTTTTACAAAATGCATCACAAGGAGCATGAAAAGTAGTGCTCTTTTGATATTTCTTAGGGAAGATTTTGCTTTTCTCTTCCAAAGCAAAAAAGTTACTTCTCCTTTGCACAACCCTTACGTTATGAATCATTCAATTAAAATTTACTTTGTGGGGCTCCCAACATTCCTCTTTCTCACTTATATTATGCTTGCATTATGCATATCATTGTCCTGTTTTTTTTTTTTTTTTTTTTGGTTCTAATTAATTGATAATTGGTAATTGGTTGTTAAAATGGCTTTTTTTTTTTTACTTTTAATTTCTTTGAAACGTAATCTTGAATTCAAATTAATTTAGATGTAAAATAGTTTTCTTATTACATGCGAGATTGAAGGGGAGAGTTAGTGTTTTGAATTTTGAGCAAGAGATTTGAACTACATCTGGTGGTAAATTTACTATTACGTTTTGTCTACAATTATAATATTGTACATGCTTATCTTGCGTACAAATTGATTACATATATGTTTTCTCTTTTTTCTTTTTTTGAATTTTTTGCATTCTCTATTATTAGGAGCGCTAAAAAAAAAAACATAAGTAGTAATCATGATTTGGAATATTATGTGGATGTATAATAACCCTATTGCTAAGTATTCTTTTCTTTTTTTTTTTAATTTAATTTTAATTTTATGTTGTTGTCTAATCATGATTAGTTTTCTTTATATATATATATATATATATATATGACAAATTATTTGGGTTTAATCATGGTGGAATAATTTGACTAAAAAGGGGAATAAAGAAATAAAGACTAATTTCATGACATTTTAAATTTTAAAAGAATATATATATATATATATATATATATGCATATGCAACCATAAACCCATATTGTTTTAGGGGGAGGAAAAAAGATCTATGCATGATAATAAAAGTAAACTGATCGATTAAGGAGAATTAATTAATAGACCTCATGATCAATCACTTTAATAGGATGACTTGACTTGAATTTGAGACCTTTTGTAAAGATCTCAATTGTCTATCTTATAACCTAGCTGCCTATAATATTAAGAAGTAAACTCAATTTCTTCCAGTATCGGTTAGGGTTATTTTGTACCGCCAAGTCTCTTAATTTATATATTCTTTTTTAGGTATTACTTGGCTTTAATTTAGAAACAGAACTTCCTTTCTTTCAAGAATTCATGAAATGAAAAAAATACAATGTTTTCAAATATATTCAAGCGAGCAACAATTGACTCTACTTTTGTCGTTATATATGTGTCACATAGATTTATATTCAGGTAAGTTATATATATAGGTTTGCTTCTTTTACTTCTCAAGGAAGAAATGCAAGGACATATAAATATTTGTTTAATTATATGTCATAATGTCAGGACTGCTCGATTTTTAGTAAATAATTATGAGTACGAAATTAGACTCTATTATTGATCAATATATTACGAACTTTGGCTAATGGACATACTATCTGGATAAGCATAAGAGAAACAAACATGCATGTACAAGTCATTTAAAGTAAGGAAATTCGAACAGTAAAAAGAAAAGTACTCGATCACATAATGCCAACCTGCATATACAATCAGAATAGCTATTATAGTACTATTTGTAAAATCGTCTTTTTTTATTAAAAGTTAAATGAGTGTTCTTTAAGCTCTCTTATATATATACACACACACGCACACAAATAACTAAAGTTATTACAAGACTAGGAGGGGAAGCTTCTAGCAGGTAGAACATACGTACATGTAACATTATTTATTTATGAATGGTTTCATATTATAACCCATATCTTTTTTTTTTTTCCTTTTTTTTTTTTAAGAAACTGATGAAATTAGATAACTCTAAGTTAATATTTACAGACTCTTGCGTGTCATCTCAACTTCACCGTTATATTGACTTGATGAACTAAAAAGTCTCGGACCCTTTCACGATACTCAAATTTGAAACCCGATCTCATCTATTAATAGTGTGTTTGATTCACCATTCAAACTAAATTATTTTAACTCATTTTTTAAGTCAAAAGTTTTAAAGTTAAACAAGTTTAATCTAAATATTTCAACTCAAACTTATCAATTAATCGCAAGTTATGTAAAATTTTGATAGTGACTCTTACCCATGTACATGGATTAGAGGATAAAAGCCTTACCAAGCTATTAAAATTTTATATGCGGTGCCAACTATACATGGACAAGCGGATAATGTAGTAACGTTTAAATTTAAAAACTTTTAGATTTGTAGACTCAAATAAAGGAAGTGGAAAAAAGAAAATAAAATAAAATAAAAAAGAAAACAATTAACATGGAGAAGAATACTAATTATATAGCTAGCTGGCAAATTGATACCAGGAAACATGAGTTAAGGTGAGAATTTTGCTTTGTTAGTGATAAAAGCTCAAGCAGAATAAATAAGTTGAAAGCAAGCATATATATATATATAATATATATACACACACATATATGTATATGTATGTATATGTAATAACCGGTGCTTTATTGCTCGTGTTGCTATTGTTCCGACAGACAGCTGCAAGCTGGTAGATGCTCTCTGCGTCTATTAAACACATAATGCTTATTGCCTTTCATCATTACCATTTTGTTCAAAGTTTAGTAGAATTAATATCATTGCATGGCTTTTCCAAACTATTTATGCCATTCTCGTGGCTTACGTTTTCATTATTATATATGTGTGTGTGTGTGTGTGTATAGATATATATGTAGTGAGAAACACATTTCCAGTACTCTAGCTGCATTGATAGCATGGCCAGCGTCTTTATTTTTCCTTTTCTTTTCAAAAGCAAATGTAGATACCTTTGGCCGGTAAATTTATGATTTATATATAGCAACTTTTGATGGTTGGTTTGCATTTATAATTTCTACATAAATGACGACCACGCGTAATTCATGCTAATTACCTGATGAAGTTAATTCTTACATATATTTAATCTTGTCATTCTTCTATTTTTTTTCCTTTCCTTTTTTACACTTTAATTTGTTTAATATTAATATGTATAATGAGCAAGTTCTACATTTGTACACTATGATCTTTGAAAAGTGAGAAATTGAGGCGGTTGTTTCTAAATTTATAATAAATTATTATTATTTTTCTTAATCTTTCGCGAAAGTTGACAATAAGGCATTCAATTTGGAAAAATCCAATTTGTGACTATGATCTTTATATTTAAATTACTTTTTTTATTTCTCCCAAATCTTTTTTGAGGTAGACAGGAATAAGAACATGCATGGGTCCACCCATGAAAAAGTACCTCCTAGGAGATTTTGGAATAAAAAGTTAAATCCTTGATTACCTGATGTGCAAACAATAGTAGATATATCATCGATCACCTAGTTAAAGATCCTTAATTAAATATGATAAATATATTAGGAACATATAAGTGGGATTCTTCACTTAATGATCACGTAATTAACTATCATTGAGTGGGGAGCTTAATGTGCAACTTAGGAGTCAAGATATATTATTTGAATATCTTATTTCATTTACTGTTTTCCTAGCAGTTTCAATTTACATTATCTGAATTGAAGAGTTTAATCACGATAATATTACTAAATACTAATAAAACTTAAACAATTTAATGAATTATCAAAACAATATTTGGAGTATATATAGCTTTTGAGGTATAGAAAAATAAGATACCAGATTTAAACTGTTAAATGGAAAAGGATTTAACATGTGTCAACTTAATTAAGATGTGTCAATTACTTCTGATGTTAGTTCCCGCTCATCATTTATTAGAGAAAACCGCTATCCAAACTCATGACATATTAACGAGTCTAAATTAATGTTAAAATAACAATCATGATATGCTTTAAAAAAAAAAAAAGAAACTAAATATATATGATGATACGAGCATCTCACATGTAGTTAGTTTACCCTATTTTATACAATCAAAATATGAGATCACATAGTGATTCACATATATATTCTAAAATACCATGTTTACTTTCATAGATGACAGTAAGTTACAGTGGAAGACCAACACACAAAATTCTAGAGTTTTTTTTTTTTAATTAATTTAAAAAGATGCTATGCATCCCCATCGGACGTTGATTAGTATTGTGATAAGATACTCTATTTGAGTTGATCACATCTTTTTCCCTAATTGACTAAAAATAATCACTTTATATTAATTTAATAAAATTGAAAGATATTCATTGATTATGATGTGATCATGCATCACCCTAGTAAAAGGTACATTATTCCTTTTCTCCCAAACCTTTTTTTGCTGCCAAAGTTGTTGCTTAACCTTGTTACCAAAATTGTACTCTTCAATGTCATCCAAACTTACATTAAGTTGTTGTTTTATAAACAATATGCAAAGTGACATAATAAAGGTAGGATCTTTCCGCGAAATCCACTCAAACAGTTTGGTTCATGCACAAGTACTGTGAGCTTGGATCCCGTGAACCATGAAACTAGACCAAAAGAATCTTAACTTAATCAAACAAAGATTTGATTAAGAGAACAATTAAAGTGGTTAATAACCTACTAATTAACAAATATTATAAAACGAAGATCATAATAATATCATGCATTAAAATGTACATGTAGTTTTACATAATAAGGAAGCAAGTAATTCCTAGTTTCTTTTTTAATCCCCGGCCCTATGTGTCAAAAATCTAAAGGCATGTTAAAATTAACGAAGAGAATTTAGAATAGAGGAAAAGAAGGAAATTTAAAATAAATAAAAAATAAAAAAGAAAAAGAAAGATCAAAGGCAAACCACCCTAATCAAGCACAGAAAGTTCATATCAAATGCAATTATTTTCTCTTCATAATTCTTGAATCTTGAAAATAATCCTTCTATCCACAGATTCAAGAAGCCCGATATCGTCGATTGATTGATCATCATCTTCATGAGCACTTCCATGTTCATCCATCTGATCATCAAAGGAAATGTTCAAATCAAGAGACACACAAGGACTTGTCTCCCCCACAACCTGATCATGATCTTGATCTTTAGGCTGATTCAATTCGATCTTCTGTTTCGTCGGCGGAGAACAAGCTCTTGATCTTGAGCTAAAGCTTTCGCAGCTCAAAATCACAATAGCATCCCTAAGCTCAACTTCTTCGCCGCTCGAATTCACAACTCTTCCTCTCTCAATGGCTCTCTTGAACCCAATTTGAGAAAAATAGTCCGCTTGCTCAACATCTTCAACCAAGAACACCCTATGGGGATTCAACGACACCGCTTCGCCAAACCTTTCGATGTAACTGCAGCTTTGCTCGTCTCTCGACCTCTTGTTGACATTGTTCCTGCCATAATCCTCCGTCGAATCCGCTCTCGTCGATGAGAAACTGCTCAAAGCGATGGAAACAAAGAAGTTTTGCGAACCGAAGACAAGCTTAGCCAATTCTTTTGCAATCTTCTCTTTGGCGTCGGTATCAACCCCTTGGAAGAACAACCAAGTCTCTTCTTTGACGTGATTAAGATCAGTAGTAGTACTACTACCGCCGTTCAATTCCAACTCCTTCCCTTTTCTGCTCACCATGCCTGACCGGCACTTCAAGATTGTGCTCACGATGTTGGGGATTATGTCCTTTTGCCACGGCACTTTCTTCTCCAATGCGCTGCATAGGGTTTTCAGGTTCTCGGAGTTGAGCTCTTTGAACTTGTGTGAGTACGCGGCCTCCATGACGTCGCTTGAAGAAGCGGAGGTAGGAGTAGAATTGGGATTCGACAAAAAAAACATCGGTTGTTTTGACGGAATATTATTCTCCTTGTTCTCTGGGAAGTACATTCTCAAACTTGGCTGCTCAATGATGGTACTTACAGCACTACTTTTGTTGGGAGCTTCAGCTGATAGCCAGAAATTACTGTGGTCCCTCCAAGAGTACTGGTTAGGGTTTTCTTGATGGCGATGGCGATGATGATGATGATGATGATCATATGAGAAGCCAGAAGCAGAAGAAGAAGGTGACACGGAAGAGAATGTGATGAGGGTTTTCTCTGAAGAATTATGGTTGTTGTTGTTTGGCTGGTGCTGATGTGTTGAACAGCAAAATGAGTTCCACTTTTTGCAAAGGTCTGCGACCGGGACACAGTTCTATGACAAAAAAAAAAAAAAAAAAAAAATTGCAACTTAAAATGTTAGTTTTCATCAACTTGTAGTATGTTACAACTTTTGAGCAATTATTGAAACTTATATTCATCATGAAGTGTTTTATAATGATATAGAAGCTCGGAGATGTATATATGTGTATATGTATATATATATATATATATTGATAAAAAGTACCTGATCATTAGAGCTAAGTCCTTCGGCCTCGCTTCTGCACTGTTGGAGCCATGCAGGAAGGTTTGAAGTTGCGGACTCAGAGTTGGAAGTGGTACTGTTTCGCAAGGTTCGAGCTTCGGCCTCAAACTTGGCCGAGCACTCGGCGCAGCAAGTGAGCTGCTCGTGCTTGTCTCCGGCGGTACCAGCTTCGACAATCAAGCTTTTGGACATCCCATTGTTTTTAGTGGTGGACTCATCACTTTTCAGGTCACTGATGAAGAGAGAAACAAGTAAAGTTGATAAGAGTAAAGAAGAAATAAACTAACATGAGTAAAGAAGAGAGAACAAAAAAGTTAAAAGGGCTTTGATATGCTTTAACATGGATATAGAAATATTCCCTCTTCAACTAAACAAGAAAAAAATTAGAAAAGAATAAGTGAATAGCTTGTATTTGTACTGCTCTTGATTTCATAATCTACTTCTTCAGCTTTTATTTTCTTTTTTTACTTTTCATTCTTCACTTTTAAACAAGATGGACAAAAATGGAAAAAGAAAAAAAAAAAAAAAAACCTATGTCGAAAGAGAAAGTTCAAACACCTTTTCTTAGGCGACATGAAATAATTTTCTTACTTCCTTTCACATTAAGAAAAAGATCACTAGTTTTCATTCCTCGCCTTATAAAAAATAAACAAATAGATGGTGTTAACATGAATTAGTAAGAGTTAATTTCATTCTTCAGTAGATCATTTGAGAAGACCATACACAAAAATTTTAGAGAAGAGTAGATATAATTTAGGATAAATATAGAAAAGTAAACAATTATTTGCAACTAATTTCTTAATTAATCGCGTATAATTAACGATATTAATAAAGTTACCTCTCGGATGTGAGGAGACTCAACCGGAAGCTGCCGGCCGGAATTGTAAGAGGATGAATACCCCAAATGGTCTCCAAGGAGGGGTGGCCAGATTTACATCTCATATAAGTTTGGAAAGTGGCAATTCCCATTAGCCAAAACCTCCCATTTTCGCCATTAATCCCACACACCAATTTCCCTATCTCCATAACCATGTGCTCCACAGGACAATAATAGCCCCTCCCATGTTGAATATCCCCACTAGAAGAAGAATTACTAGCCCTATACTCAACAGTCCACTTGAGATCTCCCAAATACAAAATCACCCCTTTGGCTAGACAGCTCCTCAAGACATTCTTGAGCTCCACAAACTTTTGCTCAACTTCCACTCTAGAGAAACTCCCAAAAGAAGAAAGAGTAAGTGGTATGAATTTCACTCCTCTTAAACCCTCATGAGGAACCTCTAATAATTCCTTCTCCACTTTATCCATCACTTCTCTAACCACACCCTCAATATTGCCTATAGACTCTCCCACAACCACAACACTTCTCTTTTTTTGACTCACCAAACTCTCTATCACGCTCATTACATCCTCATTCCTACCCGGATCCGATGAAACCGCCGGTTTGCCTACTTTGGAGCTGTTTACGACAGTCGGAGACTGCTGATGGGAGATAACCAAAAGATTACTCTCCTTAGACTTGCTATTATTAGTACTAGTTATGGAATCAGGAGGAGGAGTGCTACTTTGGGAACATATCTCCAAAGAAACGGCTTGCTCAACGTTGCTCTTCACTTGAGTACTAGAAAAACCCGCTTCTCGCATGACTCTACTCACGCTCGGGTCATCCAAGATGGAGATAATGAGCTGCTCCAACTCTATCTTCACGGCCAAGAGCGGCTGCTGCTGGTTCTCAATGGAGCCTCTCCTTTGGTGAGCCTGCGCTCGCTTGAAGGCGGCGATCAAGGCGTTGGAGATCGAGGGGTGTTGAGAGTGATGGTGGTGATGATTCCCCAACATGGGGCTAGAACTCGACGCCGGCAAGCGATTAAGAGCGACGTTGAAGCATAGCTCTAGGGCTTTGCACTGAAGAGGGTGAGAGTGGGATTGAAGACAAGCCGTCCTCAAAAGGCCTGTCGAAGCGGAGAGCATGGTGTTAGCCACGTGAAGAGGAGTCACTTGCGCATGGCCTCGGCGGCGAGCGAGGGTCACGGCCTGCTTCACCACGCTTGCGGCCTCGGCGGTGAGACCCTGCTGAAGCGTGCAGCCTCCTGCTCTCATGATATTATCTCACCTTGATGAAGTTCTCTCCTTTTTCTTTTCTTTTCTTTTCCTTTCTTCCAAACACAGATGTATTGAATAATTCTACGGATTGTCTTTACAAACTAGCATGGTGGCTGCTGGAGTTGAGAGGGAAAAGAGAGAAATAAAAGAAGGAAGATGATCAGATAAGATTCAGGAGAACTTTAGGGAAGTAGTAGTACTGTATACAGTTGGCTAATGATATATAGGGGTTTTTTTGTAGGTTTTTCAAAACTGAGCATAACCTATATATGTCTATGATATGTTATATGCAGTGTGGTTTCATGTCAAGCCTGTTTGTTATCTAGTCTAGATCTTTGATGATCTAGTCGTGGAGAGAGAAAGAGAGAGAGAGAGAGAGAGGGTTGGGAGTGGGACTGAAATTTATGCGAGGGAGGCTGTGCTTTTCTTGTAGGTGAGGTAAAATTTGGGGTCCAAAGTCGATTTTGTAGTGGAAAGTGGACTGCATGTGCTGACAAGCAGGACGGAATTCACCAGTATCAAAGGCAACTCAGCTTTGCTCTCTCTCTCTCTCTCTCTCTCTCTCCATGTATCAAATTTCATAAAAAATAAAAATAAAAAGATAAAAGATATGGTGTTTCTAAGTGGGTCTCTCTCTTTTATGCAATAAAGCTTTTGAAATTAATTATGTATAAACTTGTGGTACTTACCTAGAAATAAACATCCCCACTGAGTATACAACAATCTTTGCTTTGCTTTGCTCTTCTTTTCTTGATTTAATTTGCACTAATTCCTCGATCAAGCTGGCCACTAAATTGTCCCTTTAAAAAAATATATATATTTTCTTTCTTTTTGTGTACAAAGACATTATTCCCAATTCTAAACAGAACAAAAATGGAATTCAACAAAGTGAAGAAAGCAATGTAACAAAGGAAAAGGAACTAAACTTATTGTTGGTTTTAATTAATATTCACGCTTACTTTGAGTTTGAACCGCAAAACCTTTAACAATAAAAGAACACTACAATATGTACTCATTTTGTCTTTTAACCAACACTCAAATATTTATATGCCAACTTTAGACTCACACCTTATCACAAGAACTCACATAACTTTAGTTACATGATTATTTCTGATTAGTAATTACAATCAATAGGATTACACATTCAACGAATTAACTGAGTTTAATAAAAATCATATTATAACATTCATTTTAAATTAAGAAAAAAAAGGGATAAATTGACAACATTTAATAAAAATATGTTTTTCCTGGCCTCTTTGGTTGCATGGGTCAACTTGTTACCAATGATTCTTACTGTACTGCTAGGACTTCTTCTTTATTTTGCAGTATATCTAATTGTATTTTATAATGGTGATGTTGATTCCACCTAATAGTTTTTGTGTTTTCTGTTGTTTTTTTTTCAAGTTTATAATAATAGAGATGGTCCGTCTACTTTCCGATTTTAGATGTGTTTCCAATTCATTGGAGCTGTTTCTATGCGTGTTGTGGGTGATCCTTGTGTTGTAAGTATATATCTTGGTCTCAATCAATCAGATCTTTTCATCAATTGTAGAGGTGCTGTTAAAATGTCGTATTTATACTCGATTATTAATATAACTTTTTAGCTTTCCATCATTGAATTTGGTGCATGTTTTATCCCTTTGTCTGTTTTATTAGAATTTATTAACATAATCGGTTAATGATCTGAGTTAAATTTCCTTCTATTGCTTGGTCATTCAAGTCAACATTATTGTATTTATCTCCTCAAGATAGATCACATTTACCTTTAAAATAAAAATAAAAATCCGACAATTAAAAACTTCCTTTCTTTTAAGGTAGAATCAAAACCATAGAATTTTTACCGTACCACACAATTTGATCCACATGATCATTACTCCAACAAAAACAAAACTCTACGGATTATCTCATTGCCACATTCAAATCCTAGTGGACCATTCTCTATCCTCAAAAAATTAGTGTGGTTCTCTCTCTCTCTCTCACGTGAGAGAGACAGAGAGAGAGAGAGAGAGAGAGAGAGATGAAAGGGTGTTATGGTTGATGGGGGGCTCATTTCTTTTTCACTCACCATCCGCCAAAACCGAGGACCTGAAAAGAAAAGGGGGGACTGTATATGTCTCTGAAAGGAATCGGGAACTGTGTACGATTTTCTTCCGGACTCAAAGTGAGACATGGGAATAAAGCCAAGAGACCCCATTTTGGTGAAATATTATATATATATATATATATATATATATATTATATGGCTAGCCCTTCTTGACGCAATATTTGAATGAATGAATTCTCTATATAATATATACACACACACACTACTGCATGGGGATTTAGAAACCCACAAACATTCCCTTCATATTTCTCTCTGTCTATTCTTATTACATAAAGTTATGAGCTTTTTGGACCCTCCTTGATTGGTTCAAAAATTAGCAAACACATCCGCCAACTGAATAATTATTAAATTTCTTTCAATCAATTGAACAATAACGACTTTCGGAACTCACTCACAATTGATGGCTCTGTTTCTTTTTATTTTTCCCCACTCTCTCTCTCTTCTTTTTTTAAGCTTTGTATATTATTAAAATATATCTCTAACGATAATGCATGTTTAGTGTTGATCCATTTAAACAAAAATATATACAAAATTAACAACATTTTATGTAGATCTAATGATTTAAAATAAAATTATCTAACCAAAGAGGATATGCTACTCTGCCATAAAGTTCTCATTCTTTCTATTTAACAAAGAAAAAATTTTAATCAACATTTTCTTCTGACACTTTTATTCATATAATATTTTCGTATGACAAAATGTCATTTTTATTGCAACTTTATGACTACTATGCATTTACTCATAATATTTGAGGTGACAGTTTTAGTCATTAAGTTTTTAGTCATGAGAAAAACTTTAAGTCACACTAAAAAGGTTTCATGACTAAAAATTTGTAACTAAAAGTTTTAGTTTGCACTATAAAAACTCATGACTAAAGAAAATTGTGACTAAAAAATGAAATTTAGTTACGCAAAAGCATTACTAAAACTTCTCTCACTTTTTTTTTTTTTTTTTCTATGTAGTGAGCATGTCCAATTCAGGAAAATTTTTTGGTTCCCCTTATTTCAGCACCGTGCATGCCGTGTCATAGAAGGCCTAGTTCAGCTGCCTAATTGCGTCGTTACAAAGATATATATATATATATATATATATATTATGTATGTTATGTTTTTTGTCCAACTATATAAATTTACGTGATTATTGTCCAACAAATCAGTGTTTTGAATGACCCAAAACGCGTTTTCTCATTGCTATGTGATTTGCTTTATTATGTGATGCTGATTAGAGAAGGCAACTAACAAGCTTTTGGGGAGGGGGAAAGTGGAAAGTCTGTAAGACTTGCTGTGTACGTACTTGACTTGCTTGCTTATATATTTATATATATATAGTGCTTAAACTTTGTCTTTTTCCTCACTTAAGCTTATTGTAGCTTCCTTAACCCGATAAATAACGTTCTTGTTGAAGTTAATTATAATGAAATCAATTAGTGATAAACATGTTAGTTAATTTCTTTTTAAAATTCAAGTACCAAGTTCTTCTGTTGATTCAAATTACAAAAAAAAAAAAAAAAAAAAGACCAAGATTTGACTGATCCATATATAACTCCAATTGGATGGAATGGACCACCACTTGAGAATCCACAAATCCACGAGCCCCGATCTCCCCCTATTAGGAGAGGTCACTTTCATACCATGATATTGGCGAAGATACTCATGTATATATATAGCTAGTTCCAAAATGCGACCTCTCAATATTATTCTATCCTATATCTAAATATATATACTTATTTATATATGTATATTTATGTATGTATGTATATGTGTATGCCACGATCGTTCCGTTCAGCACCAGCATATGTTGAATAATCATAAAGTTATAACTAGAAGCTAACAACAAACTGCTTCAAAAGGACTTGACATTTATTATTGAAGATAATAATAATTAACCTTAGACAAGGGAAAAAAAATAAAAAAAAAAGTGATTGCGAAACAAAAAAAAGGTTATTATCAATTAAAAACTTACGATTACTTGAGAGGGTTCAGCAAATTTCCACTGCAGTAGTTTACCCTTTTTTTTTTTTTTATGTCAAGCCAAGAAATATATGTATATATATATGTATGTATGCATAAATAGAGAGAAGATAAATGGTATCGGAATCAACAAAGTGCATTTTAATTACGTTCATACCTACCACTTGATTACTACCAAATTCCTAACTCAAATTTTACTAATAAAAAGAAAAAACAATAATAATAACAATGAAAGAAGTCGCCATCGAAAAAAGTACAAGAAAACAAAAGTAACAAAATGCTAAGCATAAAGACCGACTGTAATTTATTATAAGAAACTAGAAGGGCTGTAAATTAAGCAAAACTAAAAGGAATTTGTTTTCATTTAATAATTTCTTCTTCCTCTTATTCATATTGACTTAAAACTTATGGGTGCTTTTAGCTTCATTTTTTTTGCCCCCATATATATGTGTGTGTGTGTGTGTGTGTGTGTGTGTATTAGTTAGCCGCTGAACTTGTATATTCTGCAGCGTGACTTTACCTAGAAAGCAGAGCTAAGTCACTTACTACAATTACCACCTTATCGAGTGTATAAATATATAAAATTTGATCACTAACGAATGAAGAATATATATAGTTTTCCCGCAAAATACGAGAGATTTGCCTTTTGTCATTCAATGATCTTCGACTTTAACCCTATATATATATATATATATATATATATACATATATTATAATGATTTAATTGTACTCCTTTGTTGATCTGATTATAAATATAGCTTAACAGTATTGAAATAGCCTTTTAAAAAAGTAGTAAAAGAGAAATACCAAGAATCCCTCAATAAAATTGTCAAGGACTCTTAAAAAAAAAAAAAGAAAAAGAAAAAAACAACAACAACTTCAACTTTCAAGGAAAAAATAGCAGAAATAAATATCAAATTGAGGGGAAGAATGCATTTCATATTAGGGTTAATTTATTTTTGAAAATATAAATATGTACCATATAATTTGATTCTATTTGTAAATTCGTCCTCTCTTATCAATGTTAAGATTAGGAAAAATACAACAAAATGTCTACATGTAGGAGAAACTAGATTTGTATATGCATCCAAGCAACTAGTATGCATTCACAAAGGGTTAGAAACGATTATATTTCGAGTATGAAATTTAAAAAAAAAAGATATTAGAAAAATACTTAAAATTAACTCCAAAATTGACATATATTACATACGTGAGTTGATAATGTCTCTCCAAAATATTAATATATATTTTAAAGTTTATATATTTAGATATTTAGACTTTTTTTCTTTTCTTTTAGAAGTCATATATTTATGACTTTAACTGAAATCTATTATGATGAGCTGGAGCTTTTCTATGAGAAACAACTTTTAAATTCAGTAAGCCAAAAACAGCTTCCCAAATACTCTCAAAATATGCCCAGAGAATGTTTCAAATTCTACTACTTTATGCATGTGCCTTCTTTATACATTACACATATTAAATGAGCTCTACTGGTGATCAAGCTTACGATTTCAGAATTGAGTGGTTCTAAATAATATATGTGAATATATATATATATATGTGTGTATGGATCAGCCAAACAGTCCCTGCATATATCAACAAAGTAAATCCAAATCCTCTAACCGTTTATTCCTTTCTCGGCGAGCATTGCTTGGCCCAGCAGTTCCCAGTCAAAAAAGCTTCTCTTCTTCTATCTTTGTTGGCCTAAAAAGACATGACAAAGCCACAAAAACAATTTGAATCGATAGCATTCTTGCAAAATGCTAGAAAAGGAGTGCTTTGAATTTGGGGGAGGGAAAAAAGAAAAAAGAAAAAAAAAAGGAGAGAGAGAGAGAGAGAGAGAGAGAGGAATATTTGTACAAATTATTGCTTAGAAAACTGCCTAAGCCCACTCCTTTCTTGTTCTCTCTATTGTCCGATCCCATCTGACCAAAAAATAATGTTAATAATAACGGTTTAACTTTGTCATTAATAAAAAGATTAAGTGGTAAGTCATTAATTAGGGGATGTTTATGTTGTTCTATCACTATTCTATGCTTTAAATTTGTCATGGGAACACATTGCATTGGACGTCTAATTATTTATTGATTTTTTTATAAAATTTTTGGGTTCTCTCTTTTGCTTAAAGTAAAGCACTCTCTCTCATAAAAAGCATTATTAAAAGTAAAATATGGCATTATCTACTCAAAAGGGCCGCTCATTTTATGCTTTTGAGCTTCAAATAAGCATCTTTGGCTTCTACGTGGCCATGTGGGTGAAAGCAATATCCAAGAGAGGGAACAAAAACACAATCACACTCTTATACACGGAGAGAGAGAGAGAGAGGGAGAGAGGGAGAGAGTTAGTTAATTGCATTTGGCTGGACGGCCAGACTTAAAGGTTACAATGGAGAAAAAGTTGCTCTAATTTTGACATGACAGCCTTGTTAATGTAAAGGTGATGGGGAATTACGTACCGCACACTCCTTTTCCAAAAAGTTCTCATTATATATATATATGTGTGTGTGTGTATTTTATGCAAATCATGTCCACAACGCTCCAAAACAAAATTATGCAATTCAGTTTAACCTTAAAAGGCTAGAATCATTAGAGTAATAAGAAATATATTTATTAGTTTGGTAATGGAAGAAACCTCGTGCTTTTCCTGATTGAAAGAGATCATTATCATGTATGCTGAAATCCTGGCTCCAATTAAAATTTGATGCCCTTAATCAAAGCAAAAAATTATAAGTTATATGCCCAGTTTTGTTTCTGTGATTTTGTTTCATTACGCCATTTCATGTCTATATATATAGTGCGCAAATTGTTTAATGAAAACTCCTCCGTCGGTGTAGGATTCATTTTTGTCCTAAGT
This sequence comes from Ficus hispida, assembly GCA_025413025.1. Classification (NCBI taxonomy): domain Eukaryota; kingdom Viridiplantae; phylum Streptophyta; class Magnoliopsida; order Rosales; family Moraceae; genus Ficus; species Ficus hispida. The sequence goes on from CM046373.1 coordinate 30,757,320, forward strand.
TCCCCAACATACACTTTGCATATTATAGGATGGCTGCTAATTTCACCAACATCTTGCCATCAACATATGTGCGTTTAACCCCACCCCCACCACATACTTTCTTTCTATCCATTCGGCTTCGTGTAGATTGATGTTTGCCAAGGAGACTGGCGCTCGCCTGTCCAGTGGGTTGTTCTTTTCTCTGTGTTTTCCATCCGGTGCCCACACCAGTTAAAATATTCTCTTCGATCTCTTTGTAACGCAATAAACAAGTCTAAACATTTTCTCACCGCATATCTTTTCAAGTCATTAGTCTCATTTTTTAACTTTCTTTTCTTGCATTGTATACAACATTAGACTCAATATATATATAATTGATTATGATTTGGGGTTTTGTTTCTCTGCGGCCTCCTCGCAATGTAAGGTTTAGTTTCCTTTCTTTTTCTTTCCCCCTCCATTTCTATCGTAGAATCGAGGGATTCTACAGCCAGGTAGGTATCCATCATTTCACCCCCTGATTACCATCGAAGAAAAACAAAGAGAATAGAACTAGCTCCAAATATGACAACACTTTGATTGTGACCCTGCAAAAGAGTTGCACTTCGACATATCACCACCAACCAAATAATCATCATATTATTTCTTTCAAAAAAAAATAATAATAATAAAGAAGAGTCTACAAGGATGGAAGAGGAACATATTATACTAATTACTAAAGGGGGGATTTTACTATTCTTTTTATAGTACTAAACAGTGTCTTTTGCTTCTTCTTTTTTTTTTTTTTTTTTTCCGTTGCTTTAGCTATAGTAATGTATAATAATGTACAGTAATTTTTGCTATAGTAATATACAGTACTTTTACTTTTTCTACAGTGTAACGATTTTTTATCTTTTATCATTAATTATTTTTTCCTTCGCTATAGTGTTATGTCGGTTTTACTCTTTCTTTTTTTCATTCAATTGGCAATTTTGTCCTTGGACTTTAGTTATTTTTACAGCTTGCTACAATGTTGGAACAACTTTGTCCTTCTAAAATTATTTATGGATGATTTTACCCTTTCTTTGTAATTGTTTTTTCTGATAGCTACAATAACTGGATATTGTTACCCTTTTAATGTGATTTTTTATTCTGTCCATTGAAGATGTGTTAAAGTACATGTTTGTATTATATAATCTAACTAAAATTTATTATTATTTTTTTTTGTAAAAAACAATAAACAAAAAAAATAATATAATCTATTTTTTATTTTGTTATTTTTCTTAATCTTTTTTTCCCTTTTTAGTTTTTTTTCCTTTTATTTTTATTTTTTTGTTTCTAAGATTTAAATTTTAAAGTTTAGTTTTTTATTCATCTTTTCTTGTATTTTTGTTATTTTATATTTTTTAATGATTTTTATTTCTACATTTCGATTTTCAAATTTTTTTTTATCTCTTTTTTTATTGTGCTTGGTTTTCTTGCTTTTTCATTTGTTGGGTTTTTTTTTTAATGTTATAATTAATTTTTGTTTTTACATGTATATAATATAACTGAAATTTATTTATTTATTTATTTTTTTTGTAAAAAACATAAATAAAAAAAATAAATCTTTTTTTGGTTTTATTGTTTTTCACTAATCTTTTTTTCCCCTGTTGAGTTTTTTTCTCCTTTTGTTTTTTTTCTATTTTTATTTTTAATTATCGTAATATTTTTATTTTTTATTTTATCTATGCATCACAGAGAAAAGTTTTTTTATATTATTATTATTATTATTAATTTATATTTTTATGATTGAAGAGATCTTGAAAAAAAAAATTAAAGACAAAAAAGATAAAAAAATATAAATATGATGCTTTCTTTTGTTTTGTTTTTGATTTTTTAAGTTAGTTCTAGCTTCTTCTTTTTTTTCCCTAGATTTATATATTTTTTTTTCCTTTTTGATTTATGTTAATTTGTTTTTCTAGCTTACGGTGAATATGTTTGGAATGAGAATGCAAAGAGAACTATTAAAACTTTTTTTTTTATTTTTTTTAATTTATTTAATTATATTACTTATCATAACCAACTGTCATTTTAAATATTATTTAATTTTTATTATTTATTTATTTATTTATTTTCCTCTCCGTACAACACGGGCATTAAACTATTCGAGCACTAAATTCATCACCAGGCAAAAAAATTTCACAATTGTACTAGCCAAATAGAAGTTTGTGAACTAGGAAATAATTTCTATCAACTGAAGGGCGTAGGCATTGCAAAATAGTGACGGTAAAGGTCAAATTCAAATGGATTAGTAACGTCTACAGAGGGTCACCAGAAAGTCATCTATGGTTCTATAGAGTCCATTTATACAAACGAAAACATCTAGCCATACATGAAGAATAAGGGGAAAAAAAGACATATAAGAGTACATTGCGTCTATCTTTCGTAGTTTATTTGGATGATCTATTCTGACCGATGAAAATATTGTGCGGAGACATCTTACGATGAAACCCAAAACATTCCAAAACTTGAGTACAACCAAAAAGGGGGGGGCCGAAAATTGTTTTTAGTAGCTAACTTACAAGTCTGCAGAAACGAGCTTCACTCATCGTCGCCGTTTGATTCATCCTCAAGAAAATCATTACGCAGCAGTGGAGATAGTAAGCTCTCAACATTTGATCTCTGCTTCCTAGTTTCGTCAAGTATTAATAATCGAGCAGCCTCACAAGCCTCTGCATCTTGAAAACCAAGTGTCCATCTTCCATCTGCCGCATGATTGGACATGTTTGAGTGATTGCCTTTCTTTTTGTCAGTAGCAAATTTTGGATCAAACTCTCTTATCCGAAGATGCAACCATGTTGGATGGACGTCATCTATCTTCGGCTGTTTCAGTCATTAAAAAAAAAAAATCATAATAATCCCCAACATATGCATAGACTATAAAAGTTTTTCAATAAGTTGACTTTGCTACTACATGGGAGGACTTGACCAGCAGTAATAAGGTAAAATTCACCATATAAAAAAACTTACACTAAGCCCAGCCAATGGTGCCATAGCCATTACAACTCCACATTGACTGCGGAAAGGATGTTTCTCTGAGAGAAGCAATCTGCCCGAAATCCCTGTTTCCACGGGTATTGCGTAGACATCCCTCATACCAGCATTGGAAAATGCAATTCTGCAAGGGACTCCAGATGCTGCCGAAAAAAACTGAAATGTCAAACATGAAGGGGGCAAATCATATAAACGTTCGAAAGTTCTGCAAGAACAATACTGAACCTAAAGAAACCACTGAACCGAAACTTGCAGAGGAAACTTCCGAAGCATGGGTTTGACCAGAACCAGCAGCTGGACCATGCATTGTGTTCGGCAACAGATCTTCAAGCAAACTTCCTCCGCAAATATATGACTTTAACTGAAGATGAAGCATGAAAATCTGCACATAAAATCATCATAGTTAACACCCTACCACCCAAAGAGCTAATGGTTGCACAACGAACCAAAGCATCTTATATTTGGAAGAGAGAATAATGGTTATAGGATGCAACCAGAGTGTATAAACGAGCATTTGCTGAAGTCTGATAAAACAATCTTCAATATTAATATGCTTGAGTGAAATGCAGTAAAAATGGGTGTCGGGAACAAGAGGTCTTAAGTTTGGTCATAGCTTAAAGATAATGCAGGGAAAAACATTAATTTGCAGAAAATAGTGGCTTAAAAATATCAAATTAAAGCTCCAAAGTAAAAATATTAGTCCAGCACCAGCAACTGGAGCATTTCATTTTGTTATGAATTGACTTGAAGCTAGACTAATTTATAACCTATAAAAACTCAGTAAGGCAACTCTCTACCAAAAAGAAAAACAACCGAGATTCCAAACAAAGATTAACAAAAAATGAGAATCAGACCTTCACCGTATCAACCATCCTTCGCCAAGCAATGTATGCAGTTGTATCATCATCTGCAAGACACACATAATTTTCATTTACTTTCCAACAGAAACGGGTCATACAAGAAAAGCAGGTCATAAAATCCAGTACATAGTGGAGGTGGAACTCGATCCATTGAGAAAACTCTAGTAATCAAAACACATCTGCAGTACCATAAGTGGTTTGTTGGGCAACAGCAAGCTCCAGTATGAAAAAAGGATCTTTGCGTTGGCATGATTCTTCCAGAGCTGCATTCAACATAAGAGTAGATTTACTATTTTAGCCAAGAAAAAAAAATATTTATATATATATATATATATAAGAGCATAAGCTTTCTCAAATCATAATTGCTCTTATTTGTCTATATAAAGTGTTGAAATATAAAGCTATTGTTGGCCCACCTCCTAACAGCTTAAGCTTTTGGGAGAATTGGTAAACTAACATGGTATCAGAGCAGGAGATCCTGAGTTCGAACCCTTGTAATTGCACTATTTAACCCCCTTTATTATTATTGCGTGTTGGGCCTTTCATATGTTTCGGGCTTCTTATAATTTGTGTTGGACTTTCAAATTAATATTTGTCTGCACGTTTGCCCATTGTCTAGCCTGCACGTGAGGGGGAGTGTTGAAATATAAAGCTATTGTTGGCCCACCTCCTAACAACTTAAGCTTTTGGGAGAATTGGTAAACTAACATAAAGCATATTGAATTGGAACGGAAGAAACAAATGTGATATGAGAAAGAAATTCACCTGTTTTACAACCTGTCCATTCATTTCTTAAAGTATCTGGGATGTGATCGAACCAGCATCCGTCTAGTTCTTTCTCTAGCTGTTGACGGGACTGCTCATATGAAGTCTGTCAAGAGAAACATTGAATCGACAATACTTCCAATAGATAAGTAATCTAGACAATTGATATTTAAGATACTTAGACTAATCTTTTCTTTTTTCCTCTTCCGGTCTTTCCTTGTTGGCTAACAAAATCAAATCAGTTGATTCTTACTTTGAATAGCTGTAAGTTACAATCATCAAGCCTTTTCCCTCGAACAATCAGTAACTTCTGCAGGAACCACCCTGTATGCCATTTTATTAGTACAGAGAACGGTGCCTTGCTTGCAAAAATCTTCAATAATGCCTTTAAAATCTGTAAAATGAAAATTTTTTTCATCATGACACAGCAAGTTGTTTAAACATGGAATAAAAGTCGTGATTTTACGTGAACACGTTGGTGAGACATATAGAATGCAGGATATTGAAATACATTACTATTTTGAGACAATCATCCATTAAGCGGCATCTATACCTGATCCATGAATCTTGAAAAGAAATTTTGATCCGCTTCATGCATTCCGTTTAAGCCAATAATAGGAAGCAGCAGAGAATCAAGATCTGACAAATGCATTTTAATTAAAAAAAAATAAAAGGTGAACAAAATTATTCAAGTAAAATAAAGGGAAAAACTGATTTTTGATATATTGGAAGTCTATGCCTAAAATCTGAACAACAATAAAATGAAGAATTGATACCTTTACTTTCTGCTAGGGTGAGCAATAGAAACAGTGATGCTAGCACTAGACTCTGATTCTCGGAAAAAATAAAAGCACTTATTCCACTCCTGCACCAACGTAAGTGAAATTCACAAGCTAAGTATATAAAGTGAGATTTATAGACGCCCAGTAACCACAATAAAGATAAAAGGCAAAGAACAATCATTCTGTCAAGTGAACTTTGCAGACAAAATAAAAAAGTGAGATAGTTGGAAACTAGTGTATGACATGTTTCATTCAATCAAAATAATTATAAATGGATAATATTTAGTGAACCAACAACCTCTTGGTACAGACATTATCCTGAGGGGAGCTAACATTTTCTTCTTCAAACTCAGGACGCGAATCTACTGTTTCCTCCATTGCATTCAAAAGCTCAAAAAATGAATTAGAAAGACTATTGTCCTCAGTTTTGTTTCCCTTGATAGCATCCTGAATATTTGAGGTCATATAAGGGTATAGAATAACACCAGCCACAGGATTGATTATGCCTTTTCCTCCGATAACTTGAAGAAGAAGAGAAACAAGGTATAGAGAAGTGACTGCAGATAGATTTGTAACCTGAAGTGTAAATAGAAGTGACGAATGAAATAGCTAAAAGAGGATAAAGAAGACAAAGTAGAAAATTTCATATACAAGTTAAACGTCTTATGTCAGATTCAACAAATGACATTTTTGTTTTATTAAATTTCTCCTTCTAAGGAATCTTAGATATGCAAAAAGGCCTATGTCGTCTTTCTCAACGTGATTACAGATGTCAAATGGCAGGAGCTAATGGAGGTCAAGTCTGAGCTAATCATAGATAAACAACCAAGTTCCAATCAAAACAATAAAGTTAAAGAAGTGAGTTTCACCACTTTGCATATATTAAAATGTCTAGGATAACCATCATATTTACTACTCCATAAACGGAATCATGGCCATATCAAACTTAATCCTTCCAAATTCCATCTTTTATAACTTGTAGTAAAATAAGAAAAGAAAGAAGAAGATTCTCTGTGTTAAGTAGATCTTATTTGGATCTCTATTCAATTAGACTCGAATTTTGACCGGGCCAATTAATAATCCTAGTTTTTCATATCAAAACCACAAAATTCTCATCAAACAGTTTGTTCATATTCGACCAGTTTACTCAAGATAATGGATCAACCAGAACTTCATATATTATCCTATAGATAGAACATAAGGTTTCTAGAAAGCCAACCATGCATAACAATTGCTCTTGAAGAACGCAATTATTTAAGAAATACTACTAATGTAGAAAAGCAGGAGACATTTCAGGCAAAAAAATAAATAAATAAATAAAATAAAAAATAAAAGAAAGAGCAGGAGAATCTGTATACAAGAAAACAGGAATGCATCAAACACTTTAAAATACTAAAATATACCCGATGAAAGCATAATTATTCTTTCTGTTAGTATAAGTTAAAATATAAGTAAATAAATAACCCAATACAAGAATGTCTCACATTGCTTTGCCTTAATGTCAGCAACGGATGCAACACTGGAAGGACTAGCAGGCTGAGAAAATTTTCAGTAACTAATACACTCAAACGAGACTCGCCAACATCAAGTATGTCCTTAAAGTAATACATATCATCGATGATTTTATCAACTTGTAAAGGTAATTGCATTCTTTTTTTATGAGTGCATGTTTCCCTGCATCAAAGTAAAAATATAGCTTACCATTTGTGCAGTAATTGCATAATTCACGACAGAAAAAGACAAAAAACTGCATTAAAATTGAAAGAGCATACTTTGAAGCATGGACGAGGACATCAAGATGAAAGCATTGCTCTCTTAAGCTTAAAACCAATTCTGAGAAGTACTTTGAGACAGGAGGAGATGTTATGTACTGATAAACAGTGTCATCACTAACTGCATAACCAAAACGATACTGTTGCAAAATACCAAAAATGCATCTTATTTCAAAATTTAAAACAAATTGCACACTATTTGCAGAGATTAGAAAACAGAATAAAAGTTGATGAAAAAATACCATGGTAAATACTCAGGGCTAATGAACGTATGGCTGTTTGAATCATCTTTTCCTCATGGGAAGCAAACTTAAGAGCCTCACAGAACAGAGGGAATGAGACTACAGCATCCTGCAAACAGAGATAGATACAATCAAACAAAGAAAACAAATGAAAAATAACTCATTAACGCTATAGATACAACTCCTAATTTCCAAATCCTATACAAAATTTTCTTTATCCCTTGAGGAGATTATCTTTTGTCAATAAATGCAACCTAATCTAGTGTGGCAAAACACGACCTGGAGCAAACCACTGGAATCAATCATGTTTTGGAATACCCAAAATGACTATAACGAGCCCTGATCCAAACCACCAGGAGAAAATAGAAATATAAGAGGAACACAAAAAGCACGTAGAATATGTCCATGTCTTTGGTAAAGTAGACTATATCCAATAAGGCCACCAAAAAAAATCCGTTTATTTTAGTAAGCTACTTAAAGCATGCTAAATCAAATTAGTGTAAACATAGTTAAAACATATTGTATAGTTCTTTCTGTCTATTATAACCTTTCACACACAACACAAATTCAAGAGCTAAACTGAAGTCAAACTGCCTTTCAAACTCCATACACATTGAAGGCAAATAGATAATGGTACGCCAACAAGTCACAGACATACAACCTTAAACTTACCCCATGAACCTTAACGAGAAGACAAAGCGTGTCTCTGTTTAGTTTACTGCTTACTGCTCTGATTTTGAGAGAGAGACATGAAAAATAGTAAGAAATAATACTACAAAGTAACCAAGGCAAAACTTATAACTTCATCAAGCAACTGGAAAAAAGAAAACCAAAGAAGTTTTCCAAAACGAAAAAATTTAAAATTCTCTCCTACGAATGTCAATGGGAGACAGAGACAGAGAGATGGCACAACCTTAAGAAGGATACATAATACTGAGCCAAATCTCCTCGGTTAAAATCGAACTGATGTACTATGATGCTGTTAATATAGTCATTGCTAAAACAATAGTCTGCGAAATATAACATCGTATCCATCAATAATGCTGTAAGAATTACCCAATAAGAAACAAAATTTTTCATTTTTCAGAGGGAAAAAGGAGCTAAATTGAAAATCTGTGATATTCAGAACAACATACAAATTGCGTGTTCGCTTTCAAGATTTTGGATCATTATACTCAGATACTGAAGCAATGTTGCTTCAATTCTCGAGTTTGTACTGATTTTAAGTACACGAACAAACTCGGCTAAAACTTGGTTTTCCATAAAACATCTGCATAAGGAACAAACAGAAATAGTGTAAACCAACATATCAGAAACTGAAAACCTTACAGAAAAACAAAATCAAAAACAAAACGTATAATGAACAGTTCATACTCGAAAATCGTCGGATCTTGTTTATCACCATAAGTGACAATTTCCACTATCGACTGCAAGAGATCTAACACTAATTCCTGGATCAAAAAGCAAAAATTTAAAAAAAAAAAAAAAAAAAAAGGTTTAAACACGAATTAGGAGTGAAATTACGAAAAACTGAAGTGAATTACCTTGTTATGCTGATCCACAACTTTGATTCGTCGCAGTTCGTTGATTACATGTCTGCAATCGACAAAAACAAGATCAAATCAGCTCCAAATCAAACAAAAATCACAAAAATCAAATCATCGGAAAATCGCGCGCTCGAAAAGGCATAAATCTGGAAAAAAAATCTAAACGCATTGAGATTTTTTGAGAGGAGGAACTGACTTGAAGTACTGGAGAGAGAAACGGTCGATGGATCGCCAGAGAGAGAACCACATAGCGATCCGGTGGTGGGATGACGAAGCCTGAGTTGCAGAGAGTTGAAGAAGATGAAGCTATGGAGTTTCTGGGCATTTGAGCCGAAAATTGTTTGTTCGAGCGACGGGAAGGCCGTTTGGTGCTTAGGTGAACGCAACGACCTTTCAACGTTTAACCGACCGTCCGGTGACGACGCGTGATCTTCTCTGATCTTGACGCAACTTCTCTCTCTCCTCTCTCTCTCTCTCGTCGGATCTGACTAACAGGCCGTGGGCCCAAATTTGAAGAAGTTGTGTTTTGGGCTGAGAATTTTGCGGCCCGAAGTTTCACAAAATAGAGAGAGACACTAATGTTTGAGTATTTGCACAAATAGCCAAAATTTTGGACCTTTTTTTCGAAAATGTCCATAATAATTGTTCTTTCAATTGCTTTTTTTTTTTTTTTTTTCAAATGTAGTACTGATTTTAACTTAGTAAATCATTATGTTAAGGATATAAATATTAAAAAAGAAAATTTTAAGGACATCTTAAAAAAGCAGAAAACTATAGTAAATATTATATTAAAGTATATAGTAAGATTTTAAAATATTTGAAGTAATTAGCATTTTAAATAGCATATATACATAAATAATTTATTTATTCATAAGAATATATTGCATAATTTTATTTAATAAATTGTATAATTTTCTCTTCACTTTAATACTTTAAAACTTGTTATTTAAAATAAAATGATATATTTACTTTTTTTCTCCCAAAAAATTAATGTAACAAAACATTGAATTATAACGGTATTTTTAATATTTTAAATTTCTTTTGATAAATATCAACTATTCCACACCTGACTCTACAAATTAGAGATGTAGAGTTTAAATCACTTAACCTAAATTAAAATAAATAAAATAGAAAACGAGATCACCTTTCTTGCCCACAAAAACTTTAAAAAAATATTTCTTAAAGAAACTATTAAGAGAGATCATTTCACACGTAGTTGGCATCCAATTATTATTATTATTATTATAAAAGAATAAAGTTACTCAGGTAAGAAAAATGAAAGAGAGTTAACTTAAAAAGTTACTCATTTACGGTGACATGGTACCAAATTCGAAGTAAGGTAAAATTTTATAATGCACCCAGGAAAATTCTCAGGTGTGCATTTAAAACTCTTGTATGCCTATCTAGTTATCTACATCCCCAATTGGATTAATAGCCATTAATTTTTATTTTTGACGTCCCATCTTCCAGCTATATATCATTAAACTTTGCTACCCTTTTCATACATAAAGTCTTAAATCTAGTTCATGATATACGATAATATGAAATTCAGTTATTAAAAATATGAATTCAAACAGAAAGAAATGTAGTTAAAATGAATATGATCAATTCCCCTTATTTTACATTTCCTTTTGCATAAATTCATATTTTTAATAACTGAAGTTTATATTCACAATAACTGAAGTTTACATTATCGGATACCATCGTATATCTGAATTAAGACCATTACTTGTTTATATATATACCTATATATTAACATCCCAACTGTTATTTCAGCTCCAACTTGCTTAAAATGTGCTATCATCAGCTAACAACTTCAATTTTTTCCTTCTGTCTCGTTTCGTTTGGCAACTAGTCAACTTTGCAACCAATGCCAACAATCGATCTAATACAATGCTTAATTCACATCTAAATATTAAAATCATTCTCCAGTATAATATAATTGTTTTAATGATAAATTTAGCAATTTATCAGATATAAAAAGTATCAAATTTAAATATTTGACTATTATTGGTTTTTATTCTAATAAACATTTTAGCTTAGGCTTCGTCAATGATTATTTACTGTAAATATACTATTTGTCTAAAATATTTTTAAAATATGTTATTTTATCTCTTTTAAGTTCTAAAATAAATGTCATTTACCTCTTTCTCCCATATTATTTTTTTTGGAATAAAAGACTACTCCTTGCAACTGACATGAGATGGCATGAGATTAGTTGGTTGTGGCATAAATTAAAGAACCCCCTTAACTATTAATGCAATCAATTTCACCTAATTCCAACATTTAATTTGATTCAATTAAATGAATTTATAAAAACTTCCCATTGGAGTAATTGGAATTTTGGACCCACTAATTAAATGAATATATAAAAACTTCCCATTGGAGTAATTGGAATTTTGGACCCACTGGCCCCTAGTGCTTTTGAGTCATTTAAACAGAAATGTTGCTGTTTGTTGTCACTTTCCCTTTGTGAGTTTCTGTTTGTGTGGGCTTTGCCTGGCTTTGTTCCAGGCAAAGGAAAAGACAACTTCAGTTGCCAAACACCAATCTTTTATGTTTCTCATGGAGTTATTGTACTTATTGTGATTCAATTCATCATCTCAAAAACTTTCAGAAATTTATTTCACTCAGAGAAAAGACAAAAGGAAACATCTGTAATGAGCAAGCAATCCATGTAGAGCCGAATTATTAGACTCTCTTTTTAAGCTTTCCATAAATGTTTTTAAATATTACATCCGGTTAAATTCACATTTTACTAAAATTAAAAGATACAAAAATTAATATAACCTGGTAACGATTTGACGTTTAAGAACAATATCAAATAATTTTGATATTGTCAATGCATTATAAGACTTTTAGGTCAATTACAATAAATCCTATGATGAGAGAGAGAGAGAGAAATACCAGCAACTGTTCAAATGATTGTCCCTTCACCTTTAAACAAGAGCACATGCACAATGTAATGTTTGTATTTAGAACACCGGTTTTGAAATAAAAATTTTAAATTAAAATTTATTAATTTTTTAAAAATTAATTATAATTTTTATTGATTTTTTAAAATTAAAAAAAAACTAAAATTAAAACTAAAATGAAAATTTGAGATGCGAACCTAAGAGCTAAATGGACAGGTCAAAACAATTTTTCTTCTTCTTTTTTTTTTTAAAGATTGGCATGCTTATAGACACTTATTTATTTATTTATTTTTAAAGAGATTTAGAGGGTGTTTGGTGGAGTAGTTTGAGTTAGGATTTTTAAGTTTTAATAATAAATTTTTTTGAATTTTCAGAAAAGACAAAAAAAATTTGGGAAAAAGACAAAAAAAAGTTTGAGTGAGATGGTTTAAGTTGTCCAATCAAACAAGCCCTTAAACTTTGAAATTCTCCTCTTCACCCACTGAACTAGTCCTATCTAATGTCAAATTAAAGAGCTTCTTTTGTTGTTTCTTCGTGAACAAGCTATTGAAGGGCAAAAGATATAAAGAAAAAGCCATGGATGTTTCATGTGAGATGGAAATGCAATAACAATAATGCATTTTTATATATGAAAGAAAGAAAGTTTAAATTTTTGAAAGACAAGAAGGTGGACCTCTGTTTTCTTTTTCTCTTTTAATCGGTGGGAACTTTCATAGACCAAACGAAGTGAGAATGATTCTATTGCCCAACAATCATGCTATATGATTGTGTTGATTTTTTTAATGTAGAAAGAGATAATGGTTTTCTTTTATTGAAAAGTTCAATTGGGTGCCCTTATGACATCAATTTCTTACTTCCCTCTTGCGTTGTTGGAAGCTTCTAGAGGGTCAAGTCAAAAGTTCATTGTCGTTTGTTAACTTCTCATGACCCAAGACTAGCATCATAAAGTTGTTGTAGACATAATCTAATATTAATTTTAGACCTAATTCCGTCATAAGATAAAAGAATTCGGATTCCTTTAAGTTTAAAAAAAAATTAGTGGCATAAATAAAATGAGGCGTTGAGACAGGAGTTTAGAAACAAGTTCAAGCAATTCACAGAGTTATATATGTGTAGTAGAGTTTTGAGAGAGGTAACATCAATAATGCTCCTTGAATAAAAAAGATTACATTTTTAATTCTTAAGGAGTAAATTACTCAAAAGTACTTCTTACTCAACCATTCTTTGATCATTAATTATGAATTACATCATTGAGGAATTGTATACGCACGTCATAATCAAAATTCGCATCTATCTTTATTGATCATTATTATTATTATTATTATTATTATTATTTTGGGGTTTTGCTGCCTCACATCACTTGTTTACAAAAGAAAACTATTGATCATCGAGATAAAAGGTAAGGTAGACCCTACGCAGTGGGCCTTACACCGTGAGACTCACTATATATCTAATCTTGACTCAAATCTAAGTTGACATGTGAATTTTTTTTTTTCTTAGATAAAATCAAAGATAAAGTGTTTTAGCATATAAACTTATATAGGAATTTAAACCATTCATGATAAATAGAAGTGCTACCGAAGAGTCTAGATGAATAAGAGTAGAAGAATTACTCTTTGCAAAACTCTTTTAACACATAATTGCGTAGTGGTAGTTGACAAGTGCAATGAGCACTAAATGAATAAAACCCACAAACAAACCCCTGTTACGCACAATAAAAAGTAAGGAAAGGCCTCCAATGGAGCACCAATTTAGACAATTTCTTAAAGGCAAAAAGTGGGAGTTGGGTACAAGAGATTCCGTGGAATAACATCAAGGAAGGCACGATATTATTAAAGTTTTCCCATTCCCAACCATGTGAGTGACTCATTTCCTTTGTTCCTTTGTTCCTTTTTAATCAACATGTCTTCATATGTAATCGTCAATTATCACTCATCCAAAGACTATTCTTCTCTTTCTTTCTCAAAATCACACCCCTCTTTAAGCGAAGTCCTTTTCATTTCTTCTCTTTTTAGCTGTCTTTCGTGAATAAATGTGGAAGGTCCACTATTTGTCGTTTTTATTTTTCCTTCCATTGGGTGTTGTTATTAAATGAATAAAAGTCATTTCTAAAAGATAAAACACGAGGAGAGATGTACGAAAGTTCATTTACAAATGACTTTTATGAAATAATTCGATATCTTAAATTTATCCTCGCATGTAAAGTCTGGCTCTTATATAATATTAAATGAGTTCCAATGTAACTTATTCTCTAAAGTTATCTTAAAGAAAATGATGACTAATTCATATATAAACACCTCCCTAATTCAATAACTTGATGTGAGACAAATTTTATAATCTAAGATTTGTATGTTCCATTTTTTCTTTAAACTTGAGAAGACTACCAAACAAAGTCTTCAAATAATTCAACATGCATACTTTACTCTATAACCATTTGAATCGTTTATTTCCACAAATTGAATTGGTCTTGGCCAGTTAACAAATGATACTAAAAAATAATAATATTTTTATTTGGAAACTTTACTTACACCAATTAATGCATAAAATTTTGAACCACACAATTCAAAAGAGTAATGTCCATTAAGGATAAAAAGGAAATGGTATCTTTCTATTTCAGTTGATAAGTGAAAGAAAATGCCAAAAACACACACACATATATATATATATATGTATATATATAGTTTCTAAATTCTAGTGTATCATTCACTCTTTCACGGTTTCACCATTAACCAACAAAAAGGATAAGATTCCAACCACTGGTATATTATATTAGCTCATCATGTGCATGCTAGAATACAAAAGAGATTTTAAAGTGTTTTCTTGGTTATATTTTTTGTACTGCGTTAGAAACTATACAAAAGGTATTATTGACTTGAGTTCGATGAAATAGGTCATGGGCATATGCTATAGTACAAACTAACAAAAGACACTTCGAAATGCCAATTCTAACGGTGCTAGCTACAATCATTTATTATTGTTCATTATTATCTCTCTCTCTCTTTTTTTTTTTTTTTTGTTTTATCTTACTTTAGCAATTGCACGTGAAGTTTGCAATTTCTTCAAAAAACGGTGTCCAAAAGGCCATCAAGAAATGCTAAATGTGGTTTTTTTTTTTTTTTTTAATGGCTAGGTATGAGAAGTTGATGAGGAATTTAAAACTCTCACCTAATTCAGTTGCAGACTACACAGAAAAGACGGTACTTTAACATTATTGCTTGAGTTATAACTCCAATTAATAGAGATTAATGATACATATATATATATATACCATACTTTAATATTTGATAACTTACAAACCTGATAAATGAAACCGTTGTCCTCCACTTTTGTGGTTTTGTTTGAAGACTTGAAATGATTATATAAGAAGCTTTGCAAGAGAAGAAATAAGATAAGGAGGTTCTTAAAAATAAATAAATAAATAAGTAAGAAAACAATATTGTGAGAGACAATCAGTCGTAATTATTCTTTTAATATGACATAATTATTCGAACTGAGTTATGACTACTCATTTGAAAAAAAAAAAAACGCATCATGTCAACTCTAATAAAGGTAAAAAAAACATTGAGTCAATATAACTTCTTATTTCGCGAGATAAAAATATATCAGTTTAACTATATTATAAAGATCGATTAATACTGAATCGGTAGTATAAAAATAGTCTTGAAGTTTTTCACATTATTCCAGCCTAAGACCTTCCATCTATCAAATAAGTTGTGAGTGTGCCGAATGTCATATGAGGAGAGATCAAAATACAGCCTATGAGGCATGTCTTGTTGTTTGGCACAGAAATCATTGCAAGGAAAACAAAGTGCTAAATACTTTAGAATTAATAATTTGGTCAAATATTTATGAAAAGGAAATAATAGAATCTATTGTACCTTCAATTCCATTACGTTTTTGTTTTTGTGTTTTTTTTTTTTAAATAATTTATTTTCTATTATGTTCCCATACCTAGATGTTTGTTGGCCTTCCTCCTAGCAAGTGTTACCTAAAACACATGACTAATATGAAATGGCAAACAAAATAAAATTATACAACTAAGTTGTACAGACTAGCACCTTTGTCCTTTACTGGAACCGATCGGCTTAATACATGCCCTGTTGCCAGTCCACACTAAGGTAAAATGAATTAGAAACCAGCAGGTTTTTACAGAGGACTTACAGTTGTCAGAATTGTCTGCTCATTGAGTTTTTTTTTTTTTTTTTTTTTTTTTTTTGCTAAAAAATAAACATTTTGCGTGTATGTATGTGTCTATTAGTCAATACTCAACAGCTGAAAACAAAGGTGCTACTGTGCTAGTGAGATTGTGTTTTAGTATCTATAACCTTTGTTTATTTATCAATTTTAACCTGAAAATTTTAATTTAACTTTTTATATTTTTTTAAAAAATCAATTAAATTTCTTAATTAATTTTTAAAAAATTAATTAATTGTAATTTAAAAATTTTAATAAAAACCGACCATCCAAACGATTGTTTAAAATCACAAAAGAAGTTTGAAAAGACCTGCCAACAAGGGGTGAATATAATATTCCATACTTTTTGGTTTCTTGGCCATGAAGATTTACACACTTTTTAAGTTTTTTATTTGCTTGGCCAACGCTTTCACAAAAGGAGAACGAAAAGTGTCATCTTTGCTATGATTCACTCTCATTTAAAAGGTAGCATAATTATAGCCTTTAACTTAATCTCAACCTCCACCGTGTCTAATTTTCACAAACAACGAGATACAATTACAAGTTTTAACAAAATAATACTTATTATAATTAGTGATTGGCATTTAAAAATATTAAATTTAATCAAAATCATATAAAATCGAAAAAAAAATACAAAACTAAAGGTAAAATGATTTTACATTAAAATAATATAAAACTAACGTCATAGTTTTATTTTTAAAATCATATTTCTTCTTTTTTTTTTTTTTTTTGGCCACAAATACCCTCCTCGTAGTGTAGAAAGCATAGTAGTATTAGCAATGCATGATGACATAAAACATTAGCACTAGTCTTCTCTTAAATTAAGAAGAGAAATTTGAACTTTAAATCTAAATAGTAAATATAAATTTAAATTGTTACAACTTTTATTTTAAATCTCCTAGCCAAAACTAAAAACCGAACAACAATTTTTTTCCCCTTATTTACAAGTTTGTCTACGAAATCCAAACCTCTCGTTCTTCAAATCATACTCGATGAGAAAATTCGCCTGCTGAAAATTCCCCAGAATAATAGCCGGTCCGCCGATCAGCTCCGGTCCGCCGACGACATTATTCGTCACGAACGTCAAACAAACAGTCCCCAAATTATCCACAAGAGCGAAGTAATTCATCAGAGGCAATTCCATCTTCGCACCTCCTTTGAACTGCAAAACCAGCTCCGGGAAAATAGCATTTTTCTCCTTGGAGATATCAAAACACGGACTTAACCCGGTTTGGCTCTCTATCCCCTTCGCTCTCGTGTAATTCCTCATCTGCTTCGCAAACTCCCCAGAAACGGCGTCGTAAACCGGCTTGTCCAAGAACGTGAACGTCGAACCCGAGTCGACGATCGTCCCTCCGTTGCCGTCCGATCCGGGGACCAAAAACTTGTACGGAATCTTCACGTGCTGTCCGCCGACGATCACTTTTCGGAGAAGGACGTAGTAGTATTCCTTAAACGCCGGTCGCGAGGACAGAGAGGGGTTCTTCTGGAACGGGGTGTAGATGATTGGATTCCGACCGTTCTCCTCTTCTCTGTCGTCGTCGGAGGAGTACAGAACCAGGTTGCTGCTAAACGACGTGTCGTCGAAGCGGTGGGAGACGAGGCAGTAGGAGAATTTGGCCAGCCCCATCTGCGACGGCAGCGACTCCAGTCCCCGGCCGAACCCGGCGATCCCGGCGGGTTGTTGGGTGGAGATAAGCGAGCAGCCGACGAGAAAGTCACGGATGATTTTCCCGGGAAAATCGAGACTTTCCGAGAGCAATAGCCCCAATGTCGACCCGGAACCGTACTGGATAATGTACGCAGGGCAACCCGTCTTCTTCTGGTCTTCTCCGCCGGCGGCGTCACATTTGGCGGTGGGACCTAGAACCCATTGGCATTTGGCGTTTCCGCAGCCGATGAGCTTGGCGGAGGAGGACAATTTGGGGATGAATTTCGCCAGCGGGTTTTGAGTGTTCGGAAACGAGCATCTGGAGCAGCGGTACCGGGAGGTGCAGGGGACCCAGACGAGGCTGCTGCCGGTGTCCATTACGAGCTCCAGCGTCTGCGGCGGCGTGCCGAAGCGGAGCAAGACGGAGTAGCCGCCGTAGCTGCGAGGGAAGAGAGGCGTTTTGGCGACATAATTCGAAGAAGAGAAAACAGAATCGTCGTCCAAGGTAGTAGTGTTGGAGGATTTAGGGTGTTTGAGGTTGTGGGCTCGGGCGAGAGAAGCAGAGGCGAGGGAAGTGAGGGTCTGGATTGGATCTGAAGAGCGTTGGTTGTGAAATTTTGGAGAGAGAGAGAGAGTGATTTTGGTAGACGAACAAGGTGAAATGAGGAGAGAGAAAGCAGAGATCAGTAGTAATGCTAGAGAGAGAAGTGGAAATGTGGACGATGAAGAAGAAGACGCCATGGATTTTTAGAGCTTGTTTTTCTTTCTAAGAACGAATGAGTGTAGAAGCTAAAAGATGAGCCTTTTTGTAAGGTTTGGTTTGGGTTTGCTTTTTTTCTTCTTTTTTTTTTTTTTTTTTTTTTTTTTTTTTTTTTTTTTTAATTGGGAGTCCACGCACTCCAACAGAGAGGGGAAGAAGAAGAAACGACAGAGGAGCCAACGGTAAAACAGAACTGTCGGGGTAGGGAGTACTCTAGTATCATGTTCGATGTGGGCGTTATATTTGCCATTCTGATTCTCGAATTTTACGAGTGGTGCCACTACGCTTTTTGGGTGGGGTAGCATGGTAAATGTCAGGGGTTTTAGCGTCAAAGCTTTGTACTGGTAGCAAATTACAAAAAGTGAAAGTACAATTCTCAAAGTGCAAAAAAAATCTACTCCCGTTAAACATACGGTGTGCGTACCTTTACACATTTTTTTTTTTTTTTTTAAGGATTGATAAGCTCCAAACACCCTATGAAATTAACTTAATCTATATATTTTTTTACACTTATCAAGAATTAAATCTTGAACTTATCGGAACCAACCTTAATCTCATTCACTCATCAACTGGATTAGCCTCAGTGACTTCATACGGTGCATACGTACCTTACTACCATACCATCTAGACTTGCAATCATCATAGAAAGATGATTTATAAACTTTAGTTCTATTCTAGTTACTTAACAAGGTAAAAATTTAATATAAAAGATAACGATAATTAAGAATTTATCACATAATAGATCTTACACATCCAGTTTACTGGATAATTTTTCATGTAATTAAGTTTTGTCATATCATTTTTCTATTCATTTGTAATTGAAATTTAAGCTTCAACTGCAAGAGAGCTTACATAACAAGACCTCTTATTTTGCTTTATTAATATATAACATAAGTGTTTAAATTAAAAGAAAAAAATTTACTGCACAAACTATATAATTGCTTCGGTCATAAACGACACCGTTGAATACAACTTAAAAAAAAAAATAAATTGATAATACAAAATAAAAATTCTTACCATAAAAACTAATGTCCAAATGCATCCTGATTTGACGAGTGATCTTGAGGCCTTTACGAATTCATCAAATGGATGGACCTGCAACGACAAAAGGCAACAAAACCGTCCAAAAAATGGCTGATACCACAGAATCGAACACGTGAATTATGGGAGCCTAGTGGCCTTGGACGGTGTCGTGTCACTCTCAGGCATGCTCATACTATAAAACCAGTCCAGAACTATAAATGTTTGTCCAACTTCACATCGGATAAAATCGTATCATTTTATTTTTTAGGTCATTACTGTTGTTTTCTTGCTTCAAAGTATTGATTTCAAAATTAATTAAAAAATAACAAAAAAAAAAAAGGCTACAAGTTTATTTATTAGGATTAGTTAATGTTGGAAGAATTTAATATTAGGATATTTGGTAATAAGGCAACGGAATAAGGTACTATTTGTAGCCTAATATGATAGCATACTAGTTAAGGCTAACAGAGCTGTACTTGGACTTACAGATTAGCATTTTAGTCATTATGTCACAATTATTTTGTCTCTACCATCTATCAATTTTGGGAAAAAAAAAAAAAAAAAAAACATCGTACAATATACGAGTGTTTTAATACTATAGATCTGATCGTAAAAATTTAATCTAATTGTTAGAATAATTTACTTTATAATAGAGTAATAAAACGTGTCCCCTGTCTATACGATTGAATTTTCACTCTTGGAAACTTGAATTTTCACTCTTGGAAACTTAATTGCAATATGATCAACTTCAATCTTTGACTAATTGGGGTCGTGGTCCAGCAAGCCAGCTGCTCAAGAATGAAACGGAATAAGAAATTCCACCCATTATCGAAGCAATTGACACGACTAAAGAAAAATTAAACAAAAATGCCAAACAGCTGTTTTACGGGAATCAAATATAAGGGGGAGGGAGGGAGGGAGGGGGGGGGGGGGGGGGGGGTGTGGTGGTGAAATAATCTAAGCGAGGAAAATACAAAGAAAAGGACCTTTTCGTTACAATATTTTGGTATGAATTTCCTCCTATAATTCTTTCATTTAAAAAAATATTGACAAAATTTTTAGTTATGAATTCCTCTTCCAATCTAATACTTATCAAGTACATATATGAGTCTCAAAAATTCCAAATCTTACTAGGACTCCTCTCATCTTTCACTTTTTCCTGGTACCAAATAGTCTCTAAAGTTTTGAATGGTTAATTTTTGCGACCACAACCAACCTGTTAAATCACTTATAACTTCATGTTTCAATACCTACTACAAACGACCATGTAATTCTATCTAGATGATAACTTTTGAATTTTAACTAATTGAGGGGGGAAAATAAAGTAGAACAAAAAATATAAATTAATGCAAAATGATAGCAAATCATGATACAAACTGAGAAGGAGAATCAGAATATCTTAAAGTTTCAATTTCGAAATTTGAAAAATTTTCTTTTAAATTAATAAAATGGATGTTGATAAGGTTAAAAAAAAAATGAAGCAATATTAATGCAATACATATGTTGGACTTTTGTATTGTTGTTTGACATCGTTGCAATAACAAGTTCAACCAAAACGTGCCACGTCAACCACAGTGCTCTTGTTTAAACCTAGAATTGACCAAGTCAAACTCCTCATGAAAAAATCCATCAACAAGTAGCTCCCCATCAACACCGCCGGACCACCGCTCAACCCACGTTCGGACCAGCACCACCAATGACATCCGTCATGAGCGACAAACACACTGCGCCGACCTTATCGTCGATCAAGAAATAGTTCTGCCTAGGGAAATCCATATCCTCGCATCGCCGTCGAACCAAAAACTCAACGCCGGAACTTCTGTAATGATGCCTTGTCCTGAAGTAGTAGTACTAAAACAAGGCCCTAGAACACCCTGATCAGGAACCCTAGCAAATTTCCCCATCTGATTCTGAAACTCTTGCCTCACGGCCTCGTATATCGAGCGTTCTAAGAAAGCGAAGGGAATTCCGGTGTCCACTATCATCCCTCCATTGCCGTCGAGTGTCCGAAGCTGTTTCTCGACGGGAATCGCTATCCGCTTATCGCCGACGACGATTTCTTGAAGCTTAAGGTAGTGATAGCCTATGAATTTGATTTGGAGCCTTTGGCGACGACGACGTTGTTGATCAGCGACGTGTAAGTGAGGTCGGTGTAGGGTACGTTGTCGTCCAAGACGAGGCCGGAATAGATTGATGAGTCGTCGTAGTGGTGAGAGAGTAAACGGAAGGAGAACTTCTTTACGGCCAATTGGGATGGAAGTGACTGCTTGCCGCTTCCGAACGCCGCGAATCCGAGCGGTAGACGGGCGGATTTTGAGCAGCCGATGAGGAATTTAAGGAAGGTGTTCTCCAATCTCTCTGTGATTAAGTTGCCGACTGTTGATCCTACTGAAACATCGGTTTAGATTATTAAATACTAGTTAGAAAAGATATGACATAAATTAGTATCTACTTACCTATATATATAATTTAGCAAACTAAAGACTACATTACTATATGTGATAATTAGGCAAGTTTAACGATAATTATATACCTAATTTATGAACGTACAGGGTTAAAAAAAAAAAAAGAACTGCTATAAACAGTTGTTAGTTATAGGGAGGTCACAAACCCTTAATTTTTATTTTATTTGTTGTGGCCCTATCCCCAAAGTCTAAAATTTAGAATTAAATTTGCAAGAATTCGATTGAAACTATTAGAAAATGTACGGGAATTAACAAAATATTTTAATATGACAGCGACAAAGTTTCTATGAATATGAAATGAGCGAGGCGTTTTAATTTAAAAAGTTTTATGACATGCCCGTAAAATATGTATGACTCCGAAAATTAGATTAAAATCGATATGAATTAACAATTGACTTAGAGCAAAAGACTGACTTAAAATCAATTGGTTGGTGGAAGAATTAGATCGAAAGATCATAATAAACTTAAAAGAATAAACCGATGAGATTAAAACGAGAACTGATCTTCTGTGCATTCATTCATCCATAAATAGAGAAAAATGGGGTGAGAGAAAGGTACGCTTTCTCTTGATTTTCATAACCAAGCTTTGACTAAAAGCTTCTTATAAAACGTTTTAAAATGGTGAATAATAATCCTTTTTACTAACAAAAGGTTAAAAATTAACACGTGCATGCACATGTAAATTGAGTCATGTAAGCACCACAAGCCCCCACGTTCAGGCGACTTCACCACCGACGCACGCCTGCGACGTCTAACTCCCTCTCGCCCAGATGATTGGTCGGTAAACACGTATAAATAAACAGCACATTAAACAAATTGGATGCAAGATAATTAGGGCTAGCTAGGTTTCCTTCTGTTGTCCATGAAACAAACATAAATTGATAAACCTGGCAAAGCGAGCTGAATCTGCAATGAGAGTTCTTGCCATAAATCCAAGCGCATTTCTTAGCCGAAGCGAAATAGCAATAAAGGGACCTTGAGGTAAGCGATTTCGCCGGATCGAACGCCGGACTTGATGGGAGTTGTATGTTTGGTCGGTGCAAACATACTTAGAAGTACAAGGAAACCACATAACGGAGGAGCCAGTGGTCATGATAAAGGGTACGCTTTGCTTATTGGGATTTCTTCCAAAGCTGAGAGAGAGAGTATAAGCTCCGAAGCTTCGGGGAAAGAGAGGGATTCTTGTGGGAATTTTTTCTTTGTTGTGTTTGAATTCATTTTCTGCATTTCCTTTCTTGGCTTTGTACATGCTTCTAGGGGACTCAATTCCTATAAATTCGTTTTTTCTTAGGTTGGCAACGGGACTTTCAAGTTTTCTGAAGGGAATGCTTAGGAGCTTCTTGAGGATCTCACTTTCTATGGAATCCAACGTCGTTTGACGTCGATCATCACTGTGATTTTCATGATGAGATGAAGAAGAAGTTGTAGGGAAGGGTGAGATATTGGACGTGTTGAATATGGTTGAAGATGAAAAGGATATGAGGAAGAAAAATAATAACATATAAATAATAGTTGGTGAACTGTTCGCCATTCTTAATGATCTGTTATGTTTCTTATTTGCATATATATATATATAGATTTAGATATTTAAAGTTAATTTGAAGTTGAATGAACGTATAACTACTACGTTTAGAGATAAAGGGGTTTATAATATATATTTTTTTTTTGAATTTTAAGTGGTCTCTTTAGGAATCCTAAGGGTATGTGTTTAGTAAGCAAGAAAGAAAATATGAAGGATGGGGTGATCGGTTACTTAAATAAGATAAATGAGGAAGGAAGATCATGTCCTTTCTCTTATATTGTTTTGCATGAAATCTTTCTAATATAATCTCTCCAGTTTAGCAACGATCAAAATTAGAGTGTTTTGAAGGAAGTGTGTGGAACCATGCCCATATGTCAAAATCTTTCCACTTTTCTCCAAGCTCACTCTAACACTCCGTTTGGCAAGAGGAAAAGAAAAGAGGAAGGAAAGAAAACATATGAGGGAGAGAAAATATGAAGAGGAGAAAAGAAATTGGATTTCCTTTTATACCGTTGATAGGAGAAAGGAAAATATGTGATAAGCTAAATGACTATTTTGTCCATTATTTAGTATTACACTTATTTAAAATTAACGGATAAAAGAGTAATTCAACATGTATATAAGTTAAAATAAGTTTTTCCTTCCCAAAACTCTCTACTTTTGGAGAGATAAAAAATAGTGGGACTCATATAGATCATTTTTTTTTTCTCTCTATTTTTCTCTTGCTTCCACTTTTCTCTCTTACAAAAAAATAAAAATAAAAAAATAAAAAAAAATCCTAAAATCTTACTTTCCCTGCCAAAATCCCTCCACTTTTTTTCTTTCCTCCCACCTTTCATCTCTACCAAACATAGCGCAAATATAAAGGCTTGTTTCTTAACAACTTAATACTCGACGTAAAGTGCATATTGTTATATCTAATGATTAACAAATTGTCAAGGCATGATATTAACAGTAATCAAAAATCAAAATTACTTCCAGCAAAAAAAGTTATCAAAGTTATCATTTTCCTATATCTGGTGGCAAAATAATAATTGTCAAATTTAGCATTAAAATTACTAAAGAGTGGCTTTTCTACTCAAGGTTCACAGTTTTAGTTTTTATATATAAATTAGCATTGTATTTGAGATGTTCTAATGTGACATCCTTTAAATAAGACCATTTAAATGCAAATATCACTGCTATATATATTTGTTATAAAAAGTGTAAAATAACATGTTTCGGATGTTTATGCTCCAATGCAATGTCATTTTAACATTATATCTTTACTTTTCTTTCATCATCATTAAGTTTGAAGTGCATAAATTAAGTTTTCAATATTTAACTAATTTTAAAATAGTAATATTGTAATGAAAAGTTCTCATCAAATTGAGAAAATTTCAAATTTAACTTCAAAAATAGCAATATATTAAAAACGACATTTTTTTTTGTCTAAAAATCATATTTTATCATTAACATAATAATTTTCCATTTTGTTAAAGATGTTCTAATGTAACAGAAACGGGTAATTATTTATTTGTACCTTCAGAATAAAGAAAAAAATTTTAGCTTGCTGGAAAGGGGTAAACTTTTTTTTGTTTTCGTTTTCGTTATTTATTTATTTATTTATTTTTGAGAAGTTAAAAAGACCTTTAGTGATACTGAAAATGAAAAGTGTGCTTCCGAATCAATTAAAGACTTTTTTATCCCTATAGCATATATAGCCACACAAAACTATATTATGATTTTAGACATTATTGTAAGGAAACGTCAAAAAATAGGTTATTGATAATTATGCGTATTCTTAAGACCTAGCTGAAGATTTCTATAAAGGTAATAAATTTCTATATCGTGTTCTATCTTGATGACATGTGTTGATCTTTTGAGTTGCAAGTTTGTGTGTGTGTGTGTGTGTTTTTTTTTTTTAATGGAGTGAAATTGCATCTGTATCTTTTGAGTTGCTAGTTAATTAGAAAGGATAAGCTTAAATGACTTTTGGCACCCCTAAGTTGAACCCAACAGGGAATATAAATGTGTGAATTCAACAAAATATGTGTGACATATAACCCCAAACAAATTGCCTGGAAAGGGGAACCGAACTGGTCCGAAAAGCAAGAAGAAATTTTAGCCTAAAAATTAAAATCAACCTTAAATACTTCAAACCATATTCTGGGACGCTAATTAAGTATGCAGAAAATCACATGATTAAAAAAGAATTAAAACAGCCGGTCAGACATAAATTTCTCACGTTGTGAGAGGTTATGGGTTCAAATCACATGATAACAATCGTTTTAACTATAATTGGAAAGTCTTGTTTCACCTACTGATTCTTGTCTCCATTTATATGAAGAATCGAAAAACAAAGTACTACTCGAGGAACGACCACTACTACTTATGGC
Source organism: Ficus hispida (assembly GCA_025413025.1). NCBI lineage: Eukaryota > Viridiplantae > Streptophyta > Magnoliopsida > Rosales > Moraceae > Ficus > Ficus hispida. The sequence continues at coordinate 30,783,187 of CM046373.1, forward strand.
TTCTCCCTTGCAATATCTCTATCCCTACTTACTTCTCTTATGTTTCTTCAACATGATCTCACCGATTCTCGGCCTCTCTTACCCTTAAACAAATTTTTACAACTCCAATATTTAACCTCAAACGACGAATATCATCCATGGCAAACAAACAAGCTCTCAGATGAAAGAAGAGAAATGCCATGCATTATCTGTGGTAGTGGCGATTTGGCTCCTCCACCGCCACAATCGTATAGATCCTGACCAAGAGGATATCCAAGAAACCATAAATGTAGAGGTCCCTGTAATTTATTTCCTCCATGAAGCTGAGCTAGATGTTCCCATAATATTTCTGTTTGTATATATCTTGCCTTCTACCCACATAATATTGGGCATATATACATACATATATATATGTCTATGTATATCTTAACTTGGGGGGTAGGAGATTTGAATACTAGATATTAATATATGTGGGATTTACCGCTAGAACAATCCTACAACTATGGGATGAAGTACATTGTTCATTCTAAATGCAAGGAAATGATAAATGCTTATTAGAGCTAGGTTAATCGCTCTGCAGGTCCTTAAACTTAGTATGTGATAATTTAGCTTGTGTTTACCGTACAGGTTTGGAATGGAATTTTTTAGTTGAAGTTAGTTGACTTTTTAAAAACTAGTTATAATTTTCACTGATTTTTCATATAAAGATAAAAATTAATATGAAAGCTTTAGTTTGAACCTGAAAACTAAACGAAAACTTAAATTTCGAAACAAAAAAAAATCTCACTTACAAAATTTTATGTTGCAACCAGTCTAATCCTAAATTTCGGTGAAAAAAAAGGGATGGAAAATGTCATGTATTTTCTTAATATAAAAAAAAAAGAAAAAAAAAAGAGTGTAACAATTTTAAAAATAGAATTTTTTTTATTTTGAATAGAAAAATATTGAAGCAATCTAATTAAAAAAAGAAAAGATAACATCAAGAATGTCCCTTGCAGTTATAATATAAACATCAAGATTCTTAATCTAGTGATAATTTTATATCTAATTCTACCATTAAGTGTAGTTCGAATCCTCTCCCAACCCAAGTTCTTAAAAAAAAAAAAAAAATCTCAAATGTCATATACTCAAAAGTATAGAGACCTCCAAAATTATTAATGACATGTTGTTAGCACCGAATTTCTAACTATAGAAGATATTAAATGGTGACTTTTTCTTTGGGTAGAATGTGACAGCAAATTTTAATACCTGCTGATATGCCTATAATTTGCAGTTATTTGTAAGGGTAAAGATGCAGTAAAACTTATTTTATATACCCTATCGATAGAGTTGATCATTTTTAAACCGTTAATATGTAATCGAACGGCTGAAATGTTACTGTTGTATAATAATTATCATATATCTTACCTTATATTAGTATAGACTAATAAATAAGAAATTTTTAAAAAAGGACCAACAACCCCTTCCCTTCCCCCACGCCGACAATGGACCCCCATTCCACCCCGACTAGATCTGCCCCCCTCTTCCCCAACGTCGATGAGCCCAATCCCTCCCTCCTTCCTGACCCTCGGCAACGGAAACCTCCCCTCCCCCAATCTTCAATTGGTGAAGGTGGATTTTTTTAAAAAAAATTTATTTCTTAATCAAATACTATTGTATAGTAAAGTGTATGATATGTACACAAATAATATCTCAGTCATTTGATTACATCTGAATGGTTTAAAAATAAACTCTATCGATAAGGTGTATAAAAAGGACTTTGCCACAGCTTTATCCTATTTATGATGTTAAAATTGGGCTAAAAATCAATACCATATTATTGCTTAAAAAAAAAAGTAAAAAAAGTTACAAATAAACTATATTGTTTGTTTAGTTTAAGGGCTCGTTTAGGGGATATCTAGATATGAGGTTTTGGAGGTTGAGTTGGAAATGTATGTTTAGAATAAAAATTTTTGAAAAAGTTCTGTGATATAGAAAGTACTACAAAAATTTGAGATGTATTCAATATATATATATATATATATATTAGATATTGTTTTGTTTGCCTCGTCATAATGAGCATTGTGACATAAAAATCATCTTATTTCGATTTAAAATGAAAAGGTTATGTATTTTTAAAGTTTTGGCTTTTTGAAAATACAAGAGAGAAAAAGTTTGATATAAATTTGAGATTTTTAAATTCAAATTAATGATATTTTATCATCTAAAAATGGTGCCGCAAACGCTCCCTATGTTTTATTTTATTTTTTTGGAAGCCGGAAGATGAGCTGGTTGGATAAAGAGAAGGTGCATGCAAGCCGTGGACAGTGGCATTTTTATTTTTAAACTAAAGATGGATTTTAGCTTTCTCGAAAGGAGTTAACGAAATTCAGGTTTTTTTTTTTTTTTTTTAACCTTTTGGAACTCGGATCAAACACCTATTGTATTAGCGAAAAGGTAAAACTTCTAATCATCAAATAAAAACGTTAATAATTGTTTATCCTAAGCTTACAGGCATGCAGTATACACACACACACACACAAACACACACACCATTGTGTACTAAGGTAATACATAATTTTTTAGCAGTCTAGAGAGAGAGACAGAAGAGGTAAGCCTTTAGACAACATGAAAATAAAAATATAACAAAAATTAACACAGTTAAACGTTTTATGTGGTTTGCCAATATTTTCTACGTTCATGGGTGACGATGAGCAAATTTATTGAAAATTTTAAAATTACACACTTAACAAAACTCTCTCAGCATCTCTTCACTCAAAATCCCTTATAATATTTATCTATCTATCTTCTCCCTCTCTCTCTCTTTCAACAAAAAGGAACACTTTCTTTCAATTTTTCAAACCACATAAAACCCTAGACAAATTAAATAGTTATATATATATATATATATATATATACCTCTTTATGGTCATAATAATTATATTAACCTTAGCCCCCAAAATCACTACATCTACCCTTAATGGCAACCCAAAGTATTCAAAGACCCAAAAAGAAATTAAACTTCTTCTTAGATGAGGAACATATTATATTTGTCAATGTCCTTACAGCTTTAACTTTACATTACTTATTCCATTGGTTTTAACACTGGAGTCATGGCTATCAAAAAAGTTCCAACATTACAGGATTTTTAAGAATCAAATCATGGGTACATATCATGAAACTTCTTGTTTGCGATCTTCACATTGACACCACATACACGGTCAATGTAGTCTTTTTAATTCAACAAAAAAAATGCAATTAATTATCAAAATCTCATACGATTTGGGTAAGGAGACCAAAAAAAATTAAGTCTCATCAACATTTTTGACATCTACACATAATAACTTAGCTGTGCACTTATTAAAATTATTTACAACATGATTCCTAGCATTAGTTTTATGATCATTATCTTTAGCTCAAATAACCGATTCTCAAATATAACATATTCGTTAGAGGATTTTAACATATAATTTTTTTTTTCTAATGTTTAACATAACCCAGAAGGAGACGTTAGTTATATGATATATTTTAGTTGAGGAGTCAAATTAAATTTAAATGAAAGTGCACACTACTCTTACTTTCAATCTTTATATTTCATCTATTATGACTTCTGATACCTTACAACACTTGCAGAAGTCTTTGCTATCTATTTCAAAATCTCTTTAGTTGTACTTTGTCATAGGCTAAAATTACTCGTTTCATCATAACACTTAATTTATTGATGCGGCCAAAACAAAAGATATACTTTTTGACTAAATCCAAAAGCTGTATATATAAATTTCCCTTAAGTTAAAAAAACAAAGAAAGAAGCTAAGTGATTATAGCATAATAAGCTAAAATCTTCTCGTGGACAAGTTTTTTTTTTTTTTAATATTTCTTTTTTCTCTGAATGGGTTTGAACAGGCTTTAATTTTTATTTTTTTTTCCCCATATTAACTGCTTTCTTCTTCTTTTTATTTATTTATTTTTTTTTTTTTGGTAGATCCGTTACATGATAACAAATCTGGATAGGGCAACAAAACTTGGTCACAAGAGCAAGAAGTTTTGCCTAATTATTGCTTCTGATGGATCGGGCTCTAATTTAATTGCCTAAACTTTAATCCTTGGAGATATATATATATATATATATATATGTATATATATAATATTCCGGGACCTAGTTAAAAAAGAAAGGCGAAAAAAAAAAAACATAACTTGAAAAGCACTCAAGCAACTAGTTATGGCTTCTCTCTCGCAAAAAATACACCTTTGGCCCTTGCTTCTCCTCTGCGCGCTTCTTCATCATGATATCGCCGATTCCCGGTGCCAGGATCACCAAGAATAACCCTCTCTCAGCCTTCAAAAAAATTTGTACCAAATGATCATATAACCTTAAACGATGAATATATTATCCATGGCAAGCAGGCCACATTATAAAGTCAAATTACAAAAGAAAGCCATGTCCCATCTGGCCATGCTCCATCTGTGGTTCCGCCAAAATCCCTCCATCACCGCTGCAAAACCCACGTAGACGACGGCCAATAGGAAGCCCGAGAAGCCCTAGATGCATAGCTCCTCCTTGATGATGATCATGGTTTTTTTTTTTTTTTTTTAATTAACGGTATAGGACCAATATATCTGTCGTTTATTAAGTATAAAATGAATCTCAGATTTCTAATATGAGATCTCCTATCTAAATCCCTTTTATTCCACCCGCTGAGCTAATTTCAGCATGGTTAAGAGCTTGTACTATTATACTTATTTTGATGTAATGATGTGAATTATGGTGGTTTAAAAAATATACTGAATTACCCGACTTCATGCATGAAACGACAACAACTTAGAAAGCGACACTTACTTCAAAACAATGTTTTCGGAGAGAAAGCGACAACAAAAATATTTTTTTGAATCAAACAACTACAATCGAAAATTTTCAACTAAAAAACATACCAATCAAACGCATACTAAATAGCAGGACATGTTAAGTGGAACTCAGAGACAGAGAGTAAAGGAGAGATCTTGACCATTATAGGACTTGGCTTTCAGATATCAGACGAGCTTTTCTGCTGATAGAACTTGGATTTTCTATCAGCAGAAAAGCTCGTCTGATATCTGAAAGCCAAAAACGACATCACCTGAAACCACAATTTAAGCACTTTTTTTTTTTAAATAAGTGGAGGGGAGAAAAATCTCCCACCCCTACTCAAATTTATTAAAATAAAAAGATAAACAAAAACAAAAATGAAGAAATTTAACATACTACCTCAAAAGGCATATCAGACAAAAAAAAATTAAAACTTAATATGAAACAATCTTACAAAAATATACATATATGAATCCAACCAAATATTTTGGTCATTTTTATATTTTGAAATCTTTTTTCTTTCGGACACGAAATTTATTGACATTCTTCTTTTCAGAATCAACAACCATGTCTCTTTGTATACTATTGACTTTCGTCAACTTATCCTGAGATTTCTAAACCACCAACTCCAATTCTTTCTAAGCAAATGCTTATAAAACTATCACCTGGCATGACATTCTTCGAGTTCGAAACCTCTTCAACATCATTAATCTTGCTTGAAGAGGTGCAAGATTACTCTGATGTTTATTGTTTCGTTGTTTTATCGATACGAAAGTAAAAAGCTTCTTTTACTTCCTCAATCTGATCCACCCAAGAAAATCTTAAGACAATATAATTTACTTCAACAAAAACAACATTCACAATTTGAGACGATGCATCTATGGAAAGAGTGATGATGACGGCTCCTAACTCATAAAATATCTTTTTGAGGAATAAATTTGTAGTGCCGACATAATCTGATTATTAATCTTAGAAGTAGAAATACTCATCTTAGATTTCGTGCATCGAAGGAACGAAGCACAACAATTAATATAACAATAACAATATTCCCACAACTAACGTATTAAGTGAGTCAACAATATTCAATTATAGAAAAGAGGACATAGAAACAACGGAAGAACATCATAATATAACAACAATGCTATTTTTTTTTTCTTGTTTTCTTTTTAATAATTGACCGCTCGAACTTCAAAATCAGTTGTAATTTACTCTAATAAAAAAGGAGGTTTAAAATGTTCTATAGTTTTCCGCACGTGACTCACACTTGACCTATTACTAATGAGGGTTGCCTAGGGTTTTTCATTCTGGTAACAAAATTCTCTCACCGGCAATCCTATCCTTGAATATATCATGAAAGAGTGGGAGTTTTGTTTATAAAGGGTCGATTCGAAAAGAAAAGAAAAAATAAAAACTACATCGCCTCTAATAATATGAAGAAAATCATTAGAAAAAAATCAACGCTATTTTATTTCTGATTAATTGTCAAGATTTTAGTTTAGTAATTGATTTGCCAGATGTGCTAAACCTACAGGGCACATATGACGTCATTAGTTGGAAAACTGCCGAGTCCCGAAAAAGCAACAACATAAACAGACACAGAACAAACAGCAAAAACTGGGCAAACTGCAAAAGCTCAAAAAAAAAAAAAAAACGACACATTAATGACAATGAAGAAAATGTAATGAACCAACAACTGCGGGAACACAACAACAACACAAAAACGACGTTAAAGGAAAGATACGACATCAGAAGAAAAGATGTCTAATTAACTATAATAACAAAGTAATTTACTAGCTACTTTCAGTATCATTGCAAGTTTTACCGTCAATAAATAATAGCGCACCTGCACATAGGAAACTTTTGGGTTACCGTCGGTAAGTAAATATGGTACTATGAGAAGAGTATTATACATTCTATAGCTGTTGTTGTGGTAATTTTTGTTGAAATATTTATCATAATAAAATTCAATCCATAAGATCTGAAACGCGGAGTTAATGCTAAAATCCTTTAATAATGATAATCTCGACAGACAAAAACGACAGTAACTTAAGCAATATTTCGGGGAAAAAGAATATCAGGCAACGTCGAAAAACAACAACTATATCAATGAGTTACATCAGATCATAAAAATGACCAATAACTACTCGACATTGTTTATTTGGGTGACTAATTTTGGTTCATATATTTGGACAGAAATTTTGAATTTTTATGAAAGAAATTTTTATTTTAAAAAAAGTTTAATTATGAGTTCAATCCACTTACCAAATGGTCTCTCCTCACTAAGATTTGATAATAATCGTCTCATCTTAACATTACAAACCAACACATCGCATTTAAAAAATAATCAAATCTTACAACAAATACTCGTCTTTTTTTTTCTTTCTTTATTTAAGGAGGGGAAGTGGAGCTTTTTATTAATTAGTTCCAAGAAACTTACTAATTAACCGCGTTATCCTAAATATGTTTATCGATCTTTGAATCTTAGATATAGTATTTAGTAATTTATACTTAGGGATTAAATATTTCAATGACAACTCAGGTCTTCGCCAGGTATATATATATGATATATATATATATATATATCTGTGTGTGTATACGCGTAGAACTGTACAAGTTGGATTAGCATCAAACACTAAGATTGCGGTGGTCCATATATAATTTGCTTCCACATTATGCTAGTCCTGGATAAGATTCCCTAATCTAGATTAATCTCAATCTTTGTTTGGCACCAAAGTAACTAAGCATAAGATTTGTCAAAGGTACTAGGCGTTAATGTTTGGTATGTTTGCTCACAGCTTGCTTGGACAAATTGATTTCGGGAGATGACTATTTCGGAACCATCATATTTGGATAAAACTAACCACTTTGGAAAATAGCCTAGTTTGGCTTTTGAAATAATATTATTGACGTAACATGAAGGGAAAATGGTTACATATGGTGAACACTTTTATGATTTCAGAAAACAAAATAGTGTACGTATGTATTAAATAAGAAAAAACTCCTTCAATATCCTAATTTTTCTAAATCAAATTAATTTAGTTTTTTTTTTTTTCCTAGTTTCCAAAACATTTGTCTAACTATGTATTATTACCAATTGGTAAAGTTTCAAAACATTAATACTTCTAGGAAGATTTATATGGTAGGATCTAAAAAAATACACCATTGATGAGATGTGTTTTTCAACTGTCAAATATATATTAGTAATTGTATATTATGCATTATATATTTATTTATTTATTTAGATGTGATTTTGGTAGATAAGTGTAAGACCCTACCATAATATAGAAAGATAATTTTTTTTTCAGTAATTGATTCCGAAAAGCAAAAGTAATAATTTCATAGGACAAAAAAAAAAACGAAACATGAATAAAAACATGCAAAGGTATTTCAAAGACCCTGTAATTTAATATATAATAATAATTATTATTATTATTATTATTATTATTATTATTATTATTTTGTATTAATTTTCCATCGGGTCATAGGATCATAGCCAAGAAAGATGTGCTAGGAAATCGTGTTCTTTCTTTTGAGTGGGAAACCACCAACCATATAATCATGTCTAGTGGCCAATCTTAACCCCTTTCCTTTTCTTTTTGCCTATTTGAATTAGTGGTGTATGTATATATATATATATATATATATATTGAAACTTCAATATATATATATATATATATATAATGTTAACCGTTGGGGATAAATATGAGGAGTTGAAATACGTAAGATCACAAGAATCAAATCATATCTAAAGTACTTATATATGAGTCTATCAATTGACTTTAAGTTGTTTAAGTTCTTGCAATCTAATATACAAATGTTGGAATCTAATATACAATGTTGCAACTTGCAATCAAATCAAACCATGCATAATCATAAAGAATTGATAGCTAATATCCCAGTTGAGTACTGTTTGTGTTGAGAGAATTATCAAACATTAATTAGATTGGCTATGATTAATTGGTTTGATTTATATTACTTTCTTTTTCCTTTGTTCCTTTGGAACTTCCGTCAAAGTTGGAAAGATAATAAAAAATAACGGAACCTAATGTAAGAATGACACGCAAGAATAAGGCAATTTGGTGCAATCAAATTGCAGACAATTTGGTGGATAAGGCAACTTGTAAAACTGATTTTACTTGGAAGATTTTAACGAAGCTTAATTCGCAGGGTCTGTGCATCAGATCTTGGCTAATTAAACTTATCACCAAACCTTGTTGGATCTTTGTCATCAGCTGTTTATGTTCGAGTTGTCTAATTAATTTGTTTTTGTTTTTGCTTTTCAATTTTTTTTTGTTGTGCTCTTTTTCAGTGAAATCTAGTATGAAGAACTTCGTGAAGGATAAATTGTGCATACATAAGGTAATTCTTATCTGGGTAGAGATATTGAGGTACAAAAACTCCTTAAAAAAAATGTTAGTAATGTCAATTTCAATATTAAATTTTTAAATATTATCCTACATATGACAATTGTTATTATTTTATACATCAATTATATAATTTTTTTACATCAATTAAAAATATCTATTAATAATAAAATAATAAAAATTTATCATCATATAAATTAATATTTAAAAAATACAACATATTAAATAGCATATTTATATGATTTTCTCATCTCAAAATTATTTTTTATTAGTTATATATTTAGATATCTAAATTTTAAAAAAAACTTAAAAAGTCTACAATATTTCATTTCAAATGCAAATGTGACTTTCTTCTTTTAATTAAATTTTAATTTAAGAGTAATAAAATAATATTTCTATTAATATTTTTTCTAAACAGGTTTCAATTTTTTTTTCTTGAAATATATATATATATATATTTTATCAAATACGTATTTTAAAATTTCAATAATGTGAATTGATAGTAAATGTCCAATCGAAAGCTGATGAATGACAAGTTTGGTAGATCAACAGACACATATTTCCCATCTTATTGTTTCTTGTGCATTGCATTAAATTTGCGATGTGAATGAAAAGACATATATATATCTAGAGAGAGAGAGAAAAACTGATAAGCTTAGCCGCAAGGCAAAGGCAATGGCAGAAGAGAACACACAAAAATAAAAGCCACAAACCAAACGTGGACAATTGACGATGATGATATCCTCTCTATAAGGAAGGAAATATCGAACGTCACACGATGATATGATTTAAAAATAATATAAATCTTATAGGTTTGGGTTAAAAAAAATAGGAAGTGAATTATGTTTGGATTGAGAAAAATTGACACGAAAAAAATTTAAGTTGTGTTTGGGTTTAATCCGTTTTTTTTATGTTCACTTTTCGTGTTAATTTTGAGTCAAATTTCGTGTTAATTTCGTGTTACGGATTAATTTCGGATCAAGTTCGTGTCGCGAGTCAAGTTCGTGTCATGTCGTATCGTGTCAATCCGTTACGAATTCGTGTCGTATTCGTGTTGCGGTTTCTTGTCACGAATCGTGTTTGGATTGAGAAAAAAAAAATTCTACACGACTCAAATACGACACGAACATGACATAAAACACGAATTGACACCCCTATTTCTCTCTCCTAACTTTCTCTCTCTAGAATTTTCTGCTTTTCCTTTGCAACTACTATGATCCAGCTCATGACCGGTAGTGCTTTCCGTAGTCGCTCTTCGCCGGCGGCTTGTCGCACGTGTGTCATAGCTAATACACGTGGGACCCGCCCCCAGACAAAAAGAGGAGCATTGCTTTTCCGCCGTTTGTCATTAAATTCCGCTGACGTCATCTCTTCTGTGAAAAAAACACTAATCCTGCGGTCATTACCCACCTCCAAAGTCCCACCTCAAGCGGCGTGCGTGTGTGTCGGCAGAGAATATAATTGCTGCCGGATTTTTTTTTAATTTTATTTTAACTTTTTTATATGAGATTTATAACTAATAATATTTTTTTAAAGAGTTTTTAAATAAATGATCAGAATTTTTAAAAATTTATTAAAAGTTTTTTTAAATAATCAGTTAATTTTTTAAATAATCAATCATATATTATTAATTATTAATTAATTATAATATAAATTATCAAATTTTATAATTAATTACTGATTGATTATTATTTAATCATCGATTGAATATGGAAAAATGAGGATATGTTTGGATTTGAAATATGTATTTCGAGAAAATTTTTTTAGAAAATTTATGTGATAAACAAAATAGTGTAAGAATTTAATATGGGTTCTAAAAAATTATGCAAAATAGATATTGTTTTGTTCGTTTATCATTAAGAGTATTTTGATATAAAATTATCTTATTTTGATTTAAAATTCAAAAATTATAAACTTTTAAAATTTAAGTTTTTAAAAATAAAAGAGTGAGAAAGCTTTATGTGAAATTGGGATTTTCAAATCCAAAATGTGTTTTACCATCTAGAGATATCGCTTCAAATAGATAATGACAAACAGTTATTTTAGAAAATAATTTTTTTTAATTATTTAATATATTATTTGATTAAAAAATATCATCTAATCTAATTTTCTTTTTCAATAGATATGGATGGTTTTTAACCAAAAAAAAAAAAAAACAACAACAACAACAACATTGTAAAGTAAAATTAACAAAATGACACAGTTGCATATAAGATCTAATTTCACTTTTAATTATATTATTATAAATTCATCATGTTAAAGTTTTAAAAATTAGAAAAATAAACTTTATTAAGCAATCATATCAATCACATACTGTAAAAATGAATCAATCAGAATTGCGGCGAAATCAATTTATAGATTATAATTTTTTGAAAGATAACTTACAAATTGTTTTATTTAAAAATTTAGAAAATTACTCTTTATACACTACCCAAAGAAAAAAGAAATGAAAAGGAGAATATTTATCTCTAATTTATTTTTTAAGATATTTCAAATTATATGACGGTTAAAAATTATATACTACCACTAAAGTTTTTTTTTTTCCTGGTGAATTACAAATAAAGTTTTTTCCTGTTCATATCACATAATCCTTTTAATTTCTGCTAAATTTATTACTTAAGAAATATTTAATTAAAGTGTTTGATTGGGCTATTTATACGTTTGAAATTGGCCATTACTCTCTCTTCCAAAAAAAAATATAAATAAATAAATAAATGAACAAAAAATAACTTATTAAAAGAAATTTTATATGATAAGATTATTTTTTAACCATTATTTTCAATTTTTAACGATCTAATTTATATATATGTATATATTAAAAATTTATAATACATAATACAAAATTACTCTTAATTGTATAAGATCTTTAAAAAAATTTAATTTAATAATTAAAATAACAATTTCAAACAATGATAAAAATGAGAGGTCCTAATTTCCTTGTTGAAAGGAAAAACTTATTCTAAGAAATATATTTAAAAAAATTAGATAAAAATCATGTTTTAAATATAATATAATAAATATAAATATAATAAGATATTAAATTTTTAACATCCTTGTATCTAACATGTATTTACTCAACCTTTTTTAATTCATCTTTTTAACGGGTTGATTGTAAAAGCATATCACTCAGTATGTAAATTTTTAACACGATATTTTCCTTTCAAAGAAAAAAAAAAACACATAATATAATATCTGCCACAAGTTTTGCTTATTAAAAAATTTACACTGTTTGACAATAAGAAAACCTCTCTCTCTCTCTTGCTCTCGAGTTTATGGTGAAAGTCTGCAGACGAGTGCCGAGAGACACATCAGTCACGTAGAAGACTAGACAAGTACAATAATGAATTTTCTACTCGACCTGTCCATTCTATTAAATGCCACGCATGTTATAGCTTGACATCCAAGGAGCCAATAATTCATACATTTCATCTTCTTGTTTTTATTAATTAATGAATATTTATTTTTTTTTTTTTTCCATTAATATATATACGAGGCTTCAAATCATTTTCAATCAGGTGAGCGACTTCCCACAAGAAAACATTTATATTTCTTTTTTGGTCCTCGGTACTAACTCTTTTGTGTATCATGTGCATATTCATTCAAACGTATATAAAATTGGGACTTCATGAATCATGACCAGCCTTTTGCTTTCGTTGAAGTTGTGTTTTGATTATTTAATTCTCCAAATTCTTATCGAGACACGAATATATAATATTAGTTATCTTTTTAAGTTGTTACAATGTGAATGGGAAGTACGTTTGTATTGACATTTCTTCATTCACAAAATCATGGACACAATACAATAGAAAATTTGAGTGTTTTTTTTTTTTCCTTCTTGTTTAATAACATCTTATTAACGTTATTTATTTATGAAGGGAAGTTCTTAAGTTGTTACAATGTGAATGGAAGTTTGGCGGGCGTTATTTGTCAAACATATGGAGTCATTACAATTTCGCATATTTTTTAGACCTTGTTTTCAAAAGCGGTGTTAAAACCACTCTAACTACCAATGTCATACCGCCGTCTGACATTGTTATTATTATTCTATATTATTACTATTAATTTTTGGATGAAAGAGTGAATTTGTTGGAGTTCGTTCTTTTTTTTTTTGGTTAAAAAAAATAAATCTTAATTAACTTTTTTAAAAATTAATCAATTTCAATATTAAAATTTCATTTTAAACCCTTATTCTAAACTAATTGTAACGAGATATTCTTTTTTTTTTTTCAGGCATTAGTTTAGATAATGAATTTATGAGAAATTAAAATATTATAATTTTTGTTCTTATTCATCTTAATTGTTGGCAAAACTTATGGTACATAGGAACTATAATTTTTGTCCGATTGTATTTTTATTTTTATTTTAGATATTAAATAAATTTTTCAACAATCTGATTTATGATTAAGAATTATTTTTTATTATTTGTAATAAATTTTTAATAAGAATAATAACAAATTAAAACATTAAAAAAATTAATTTAAGGATCGTTTGGTGTTAAGATTTAGATCCTAAAATTACAATTAACTTTTACATTTTTCTCTCAGTTTTACTATTTATATTTATTATTATAAATTTATAATTCAAATCTTAAAAATCTATAATTTTAAATAAATTTTTTTAATTATATAAAATTTTAAAATTTCATTTTAAAAAAATTTAATATATTTAAAATTTTTATCATTTTTAATTCTAATAATTTAAATACTCAACTAAATACATAATTTAATTTAAATATGTATTTTACAATTTAAATTTTAACATCAAAGTCATGCTTAATAATTAAAACAGTAACAGATACTGATAGAACAGAATACAGTTATTACATTAAGATCTTTTGGTATTATGTCATAAATATCGTGTATGATATGGTCAAGAAATTAGGATCGGGAAGAAAGGAAGACAATATCCTTCAATTTTGCAGCACATCAATCAGTCAGGATGCATAAATCAAGCAAAAAAGCGTAATCATCACACTGTCAGCAAGAAACATCCCCCCAAAGGAAGATAATTCAGTCGCATTTCCACATGCATTTACTGCTTCTTCTTTTTTTTCTTTCCTTTTTTTTTTTTTGGTTTTGTTTTTTCGTTTTTGTTTATTTGTTTACTATTATTTTTGTTTTTTTGTAAATTTAAAATCGGTTGGAATAATATTAAAAAAATTTTAAAAATTAAGTTGAAAATATATATTTAGAAGAAAATATTTAAAAAAATTATATAACATAAAAAATAATATAAAGATTTATATTATGTTTGAAAAAAATATAAAATAAATATTAATTTGTTCATCTTATTATTATAAATATTTTGATATAAAAATTATTTTATTTTAATTTAAAATAAAAAAATTATGAATTTTTAATATTTAATTAAAAAATATAATTTAATTAAAATTAAACTAATATGACAAATAAAGTATTAATAATAAAAAAAGTCTTGAAAACATGTTTTTTTTTTTCATACAAGTCTTAAAGCATATTTAGACATTTTTGTTTTACCAACAATTGTATTTTTTTAACCAAATGACATCCTTTTTTGTATCATTTTTTACATATATTTTTTTAAAATTTATTTTATTTAACTATTTTAATTAATATCAATATAAATGTTATACAATGAAATAAAATTTGTTTTCATTTATGTCACAAAAAAATAAAACAGTAAAATTGATACAATTATATCCATTGGAGACGTTAAAACATTTTGCATGTTGAATAAAAAAGAATATACGAGAATATTCTTTTAGAGTAAAATTTAAAATAAATGTCTTGAAAATGAAATTTACATTTGGTGCAAAAATTATACTATTTTAATATTAAAAAATGTGCTAAAATAAAGTTATAAATCGAGGATGATCTTAGAACCTCTTCAATCTTTGTTTATAGATGCATGTGGCACCAAAATCTGGTCAATTACACGATTGCAAATATCAAACCGTGGCCCGCCTCACATGCTATATATCTATATGTAAACAGATTCTTTTCCTTTTTTTCTTTTTTTCTTTTTAATTTATAATTTTCTTCCAACTGAGAAAACAGAAAGTGGTCATCAACAACCGCGAAAAGTCGAATAACTTTTTTGACTGTAGCGAAATCGAGAGACCATGTCTATGGCCACGGTGTGTTTCCCATGGTGGTCAGTCTCTCACCACGTGTAACGCGTAGACCGAATGTTCAGAAAATGTGTTTAATCACAAGAGCTTTTTCATCTAAATATATCTATATATATGAATATATTTTTAATAAAATATAACTTTAAATGTTATACATCTATAAAAAATCAAATCATCGTAAAAATACGTAAAACGACACAATTTTATTAGTGTATTGATTCGTTTAAATGTTTAAATTTTTAAGAGATGAGTAAATAATAATTTTTAACATATTAGATAATAGATAAGGAAGTGTTTGATTGGATGGTTTAAATCATCTAATTTGTTTTTTTTTGTTTTTTTTTCAAAAAATTTTTGTCTTTTTTCTAAAAAAATTTTTGTCTTTTCTAAAAATTCAAAAAAAATTACTATTAAAACTTAAAAATCCTAACTCAAACTAATCCACCAAACACCCCCTTAATATACAGACAGCTATTACTTAGAAAGTCAACACAAATATTTAAGAAGAAATCCAAAATATATTTAAGGTCAAATACATAAATGATAATAAAAGGTTTATAAATAATGCAATTATAAGGATTCTGACTTAAAATTTCTCACTCTGATATTATATTAGTTTACTAATTCTCTTAAAAACTTAAATATTTAGGAGGTGAGTCAACAATAACTTTCTTTAATATTAAAAACAAAACATGATATATACATATATATATATATATATACACCGTAACTTCTCTTTACTTAAGCATATGGTTTTAGTATGATTTAAATTAATTTAATTATAAAAATGTAGTAAAATGCATATTGACACGCCGACATATTTGGATTATAGTTGTCTGAGATTAGGTTGCAAGTCGGCGAACTAGATCAATATCTGGTCAGCTATTGATATCATTATACTATTAATCTTGTTGGGAAACAATCATCAAAGTTTCATAAAGTTAGGATCTCTATTATATATGTACTTCTTGGCCTTTCTTTCTTACCAAAAAAGAAGGGAAAAATGAAAGACTCTAATTAGGCCCTAATACAAATATTAGTCAAAAGTTTTTAAAACCTGCAAATTAATTATGTTTAAGATATCTGGTGGTCTCGTGAAATATATAAATTTTGGTTAATTATCTTCTTTTGATCAAGAGAACACGAATATTCTTAAACCTCCTTTTCTACCAAATCCTGTGATGGTGATTTCAGTTTGTTAACCCGCTATCATTAGAAATGAATTGTAGAACTAATTTCAATATATATAATATAAATTTTCAGCCATCATTACAAATTAACAAGGGAAAAAATTAAACCAGAACATTTACTATTTTACATATCCAGGGGGAAAAAAAACTTATAATATAAATTATATTTTATCTAATCGATAGATATTGTTATTTAAATCGTTCGATTAATTTTTTAACTATTTGATGTATATCTATTTATCTGAAAAATTTACAACACACGACGCAAATTCTTAATCATATAGATTAGACTATTAATAAGAAATTAATCTAACAATTAAAATAATAATATCTACCATAATTTTTCTTATACATCCACGCGGTATATATATTAAATACTTATCATATCTTTGTTGTATATGGTTTTGAAGAATCCACTGTACGTAATGAAAACCACAATTGTTTAATGAATATAGCATGTGACAACACTCGGTACCTTCTTATGCATTGAGAACTCAAATATTAAATTGTGTCAAGTCTTATATAATATGTGGCAGCTGTTGCACGACATATAGAATTGTTTTAATCCAAATTATATATATGTATGTGTATATGTATATATACACATATGCATTTTAATTCGGGCTTTCAATAGGCCGCTGCAACCCCTAAAAAATTGGGGTTTACACGTGAGCTGCATGCTGTATGAAAGAAGACAACATTATTTTTGTGGATTTATAATAAAAGGGTGTTTTTTTGGGTAAATATTTAAAAAGGGAGTTCGAGGCATATTAATAATTTTTTTTTTTTAGGTTATTTCCTTTGTATTAGGTACAATTAGAGGGAGCTTTCACATGTAAATTACGCATGAATCCTCCTCTAATTAAATGTAAGCATTTAAACATTAACTCCTTTATATTTAAGACTGGCCACTAGCTAGTTAGCATTTAAAAATTAACTCCTTTACATTTAAGACTGGCCACTATCCAATTATATGTACCACTATTGTTGGCTTTAATATATTGATTAATATACCATACCATGTATGTTGATTAGAACTTTTAAGAAAGGTAATTGTCCTTGTTTTGCTTGTCTATTTTGCTTGTTCTTTTCAACTCGTAAATAATAAAAAGATTTTTTATTTTTATTTTAGTCCATAAATTATGTACGTCTTGTCACTTTGATCCCTTGAATTTTAACCTTAGTGAATTAGTCCCTGAGTTTTTTTATTTTTGATCCTTAATTGTCAAATGGATGAAAGATTTTCAAAATTTAATATATACAATCATTTGTTAATTTAGATGTTAACATAAAATGCTACATAAATAATTACATGTTAAAATGTCCTTCCTACTCTTATTAAAAATCCCTTAAAACTAAGATCATTAGACGCTTATAATTTCTTTAAAAGTTAGCTTGCCTCTGATTCATCGGTTGGAGATGAAATTTTTAAGTTAGAATTGGTTGAATTTTCAAAAACTAGTTATAATTTTTGTTGACTTTTCAGAAAAAGACAAAAAATGATATGAAAAAATACAGTTTAGTTGAAGTTAAGTTGAAATGTCAAACGAAGCCTTAGCTTGCATTTGGTTCATTAGTTGGAGACAAATTTTTTAAGTTAGAGTTGGTTGAATTTTCAAAAGCTAATTATAATTTTTGTTGATTTTTCAAAAAAAAGATAAAAAATGATGTTAAAAAATACAGTTTAATTAAAGTTAAGTTGAAATGTCAAACGAAGCCTTAACTTGTGTTTAGTTCATTGGTTGGAGACAAATTTTTTAAGCTAGAGTTGATTGACTTTTAAAAACTAGTTATAATTTATGTTGACTTTTTATAAAAAGATAAAAACTGAGATAAAATATATAATTTAGCTGGAATTAAGTTGAAATGTCAAATAAAGCCTTAATTTTTATGCCATAGAGAGTTGTAAAATTTCAGAAATCATTCGTCAATCTTAACTTCCGTTTGGTTTGTCAATTGGAGATGAAACTTTTTATGTTGGTATTGGTTGATTTTTCAAAACTAATTATGATTTTTATTAATTTTTTAGAAAAAAATAAAAATTGATATGAAAATTTTGAGTTAAAAATGGAACACCAAACACATCCTTTTTGTTTGGGGCCAAATCTGCCAAAAATAAAAGTTGAGAGACTCAGCAGATAAATTATTCAAAATAAAAAGGAGATTTGTTGATATTTCATATTAGACGGGGGACATTAGGTGCTAAAACTGCCACGTGTCAGCATCAGGAAGGAATATATGACGTCGACTACCTGCGAAGCAGAGGATCGATCGGATTATTAATGAAAGGAAAACCCCCAGTGGGAATATAAATTCGAAACGACTTTATATTATACACCTTTTTATGGAAAGACCATCATTTATATTTTCCACCTTCCAGAAAACATAGGATAAAATATAAAAGAAAAAAAATTGAGAAACATATAGATATATATAAATTATATTATATAGAAATGACTTGGGCAAGGCGTTATCGAGTATTGAATGTGGGTCTAGTTTCCTACGTATTATAAGTCCCATTAACATATCATTCACAATCAGCTCTTCTCATTCTCAACCTCCCCCCCTCTCTCTCCTCTCCTGTTTCGTATTCCCTTGTCCAAGGAGATCAACATTCCATATATAACAGACATATATAGAGAGAGAAAGAGAGATAACTAGAAGAGAGAGAAAGAGAGAGAAATCAGATAAGGAAATCAAAGAGAAAGATATGGAAGATCAGACAAAGTCGAGGTTCCAGAGGATTTGTGTCTTTTGTGGAAGCAGTTCGGGAAAGAAAGCTAGCTACCAGGAAGCTGCTGTTGAACTCGGCAAAGAACTGGTATATATATTTAACATTAAACAACCTTATTTTTTCTTTTCTTCTTTTCTTTTTTCTTTTGTCTCATTTTGTTCACTACTTTTCCTATAATTTTTCTCTCTTCCTTTTTTCTTTCCTTATTATTCGTCCCTTCAGAAAGCTTGTTGTTAACTTTACTAGGAAAAAAAAGGAAAAAAAAAAAAAAAGATTCCCTTGCATTGAAAACCCATGTCTTATTTTGTTTTGGGTTTATTTATTTTCTATCCATTTATTGTCCTTAATGGGGAATTTAGACAAATGGGCTGATCTTTCCTTGTTGTTCTTTTTTTTTTTTTTTCCCCATGAAAATGTGTTCAAGTTGGTGCAATTTTGACACCTAAAAAGTGGTTTTGGTACCTTTTATTTTTCTCTTTAACCATTTTGATTTCTTCTTCTTCTTCTTCTTCTTCCTCCTCCTCCTCAAGTGGGATTATGAGTTGTTATAACAAGAAAGAAAGAAAAAAAAAAAAGGAAGCTCAAAACGTGGGTTTTGGTTTAATTTCTCTGAGAAGCAGGCAGAGAAAGGTTTTTTAGGGTTCATGTTAGAAATGAATGAGAGAGAGAGAGGGAGGAAGTGCTAGCTGTAACCTGCCTGTCAGTTTAAGCAGCCTTCTTGCATGATCTCAGTTTTATTTCTTTTTAAGCTCTTTATAAATATATTTTTTTAAAAAAATTGTGTAAAATTAATAATTATCTGGTGGTTTGCCACGAGGAACCTAACGTGCTTCTTTGGTATCATGACTTCTTTTGAGCGTGTTCCTTAAAAGTTACATTTAACCTTCTGATCTGCCATGACCAAAAAACTCCATGATTTTTGTTTATGGGGTTCCATGAAGATTAATATTTATTTATACCGTATCTATATATATCTATATAATTTCTGTACTACTACTAGTACTACACACTAGTCTTAGTCCTAGCTGAGGTTTCATTATTGTTTGCCTGCTACTCCTCAAGCATACTACTATCATTACTAGCTAACATATATGTGTGTGTGTGTGTGTGTGTATATGTATGTACCCTCTTCAATCTTCGTTAATTAAATTGGGTTAGATTTATTGATTATTTTACTCCTTTTTCATAATGTTTGGTGACACGTGTTAATGGGTTTTAATTTCGATGTGTATTTTTTTTTATTTTTTATTTTTTTGAAGGTGGAGAAAAGGATTGATTTGGTCTATGGTGGTGGAAGCGTGGGATTGATGGGTCTTGTTTCTCAGGCAGTTCATGATGGAGGGCGTCATGTTCTAGGGTTTGTTTCTCACTCCCTCTGCTCTTCTCTCTCTAGCCTTGAAGTTTGAGTTCCAATTTTCCAAGTACATGAAAGTGGGTTTTCATTGGACAAAAAGACCCAAAATTTGCATAATATTATTTTTTTTGTTGGCTTCTTTTTTTTTTTTTTTCTTTTTTTTTTTTTAAGCTCTTTGAACCTTGCAAATTCTCTTCCCATTCCCAAGTATCTATGAAAGTGGGGGCACAAAGGCAGACATCATAGGATCAAATGCTGGGCCAGACATTATGACATTTGCGCATGATGTTTCTTTTCTTTTTTTTTTTTTTTTTTTTTGGGAACCCAAAGTTTGTGTTTTGAAATTAGTATTTTATTTTATACTTTTACGGGTCTTCTTGAATTAATTTGGGAAAAGCAAACAAGCTCGTCTAACTGCATATATATATATATATATATATATTTGTAGTTTGTAGTGCAAGTTTAATTACTAATGTCTATTACTTTTTGAGCAACATTTACAGTTTGGATAAGGTTAAAAATACATCTATTTCGATCTTTGTAGAACTTGAAACTTTCCAGTTAAAAAGTGAAAAGACAAAAAGGCGTAACATAGAAAGTTTGGAGACTTTTGTGATAGTGATCATGCGACTTTTACTCTCTAATGTGCACACAAAAGGGCCACCCTTCAAAAATAATAGAATAACAAAAAAACACACATGGATATCATGCTTAGTGATGAAGTCGCCGTATTATATCTAGGGGAACGCATATTATAAAGTTTTTAAGGTGATCTATATAAAGGATAATCCATTTTTAATGAGGAGAAAATGAGAAAAATATGAAGCTTTAAAATTTCGTCTAGCTTATGCTACACAATTCTTTTTCTCTTTCTTCTTTTAAAATATTGGCGCTAGCTGATCTTAGTACTGACCTATATTTATTCCTGGGTTATTTTGCAGAGTTATTCCAAAGACCCTAATGCCCAGAGAGGTATATATGAATATTTAAATGACTAAATTACTATTTTCTTATATATCAATTTACTAATATTTGGAGTTGGATATGAAGTACAACATATGTTCTGTTCAGATAAATTTATTTATATAGAAGGGTTTTCCTAGTTTAATAATATTAAGATTTTAACAGATAACTGGTGAGACTGTTGGAGAAGTGAGAACTGTATCTGATATGCATGAGAGAAAAGCTGAGATGGCCCGTCAAGCAGATGCCTTCATTGCCCTCCCTGGTATACATATGTCATTTGATATACAAATTTAATAAATTTATGTGTGTGTGTGTGTGTGTCTATATATATATATATATATATTGTTTTATTGCTTTCGAAAATGTCTTTGTGATAGATAAACATGCTCTACTAAAATATCAGGTGGATATGGTACTCTTGAAGAGCTTCTTGAAGTCATTACATGGGCTCAGCTTGGAATCCATCGGAAACCTGTAAGAAGGATACTTTTTATATATGTTTGACCAAATTAGTATTAAGTTTGACCAAATTAGTTCTCATTGGATAGATAAGTACTATTGACTAACATTTTAAAAGGAATATAATAGTTTTGGAATTTTTTTCATCTTAATTAATGGATAGCCAATCAAGTTATAAACTTGCAATGAGACCAATCGAGCCATCAATGGTGGTGGCATAAAAGTGGTAGATGTCTTTTTTGGATCTCGTCTGGTCTTAGTATCAGAGTTTAAATTCCTATGTCCTCACTTCGTGGTCCAATCATAAAAATGATGGACATGCTCTGAACTAAATCTGATGGAAAAATGGACTGTTTCACATCTGATTTCACTAGATTCCCAAATTGATAGTGAATGAAGGACGTGAGGATACTATTAATTTCTAAACATAGTTTTACAATGCATAAAAACTTTTTCATTGCAACTTCTAAATCATTCAACACTTTAATATCAAGCTTTCACATGGGGCATGTTTCATGTTATTCAACTGTAATAATTGACAACCCACAATAATAAAAATTATTTGGTGTTCCTTTCTGCAAAACTGTCTCAGAACTGTTCACTAAAAAAAATATCACTTTGAAATAAAGAATTATTTTCCCCCTGTGTTCCCTTGTCTCCATGTGAAGTGGTGCCATCATACACGTATTATTTGTCATGCTTTTCAAGTACACGGCTTCTATCTTTTCTTTTTCATTTCCATGCTTATAATTTATATAAGCCATACAAATATATAAGAAGCAAAGTTTGACGGGTCATAGCCAAAAAGAAATCTCTCTGAGTGGGATGGATGTAATGCAAGAGAACTTATCATGTATATATGTGTATATATAGGATATATATATATATATGTATATGGCATGGCCTTAGAATCATTGCATGTGATATTTAATTCGAAATCACATGGAAAGATTAGTATAAGATTTGCACTTGCGCAAGCAAAGATAGGCAAAATTGTATTAAATGGGGTGTTTGTTACATAATTTTTGTGGTGGGTTTGATTTCATTCAAGGGATATCTCCCTTTTGAATGGGAGAAAAATGATTCTTTATATACTAATGAGATCAGAGATTGGGAGATCATATTTATTGGTTAAAGAAGTTATTTGTCTATGTTTAAGGTCGCAATACAATACCAACATATTTTGGAGCTACATATATATTGTAAATTATGTAGTTCCCATAATTTTCATTACTAATTATTATTATTATTTTTTAATTGGTTTTTGAAGGTGGGACTTTTGAATGTTGATGGGTACTATAATTCGTTGTTGTCGTTCATTGACAAAGCCGTTGATGAAGGCTTCATCTCGCCCACCGCACGTCGCATTATCGTTTCTGCTCCAACAGCCAAGCAATTGGTCAGACTTCTTGAGGTACTAATTATATATATCATTATATATAAACAATTATTTACACACACACATATATACTTATATATATATATATATGTATATAGCTGTATCCTTTGAAAAGGATTAAGAACCCATTAAACATCAATAGTTTATGAGGAGAAATATGTGTTTAGGTAAGGTTAATTAAAGGTCCTACTTGCTATATTTATATCTTTATTTATATGTTTTTATACAAATGGTTGGTTTTGAAACATCCACACAGATATATTTTAGTTTATAATATGCTATAATGTTGTGAAATTACTTTATTGATAATTTGTGTATATGAGTAATTGGTTGTACTTGTTTAATTAGTTTGTGTTTATTAATTAATATATATATGTTGTATTAAATATAGGAATACGTACCGGCGTATGATGAGGTAACGTCCAAGTTGGTGTGGGAAGAGGCAGTGGACAGACTAAATTATGTGGGGGAGTCGGAAGTTGCTACATAACAATTATGGGATATATATGTGCCATGTTACATGAATCAATACCATGTCTTTTTTGGGTCTCGCGTACGTTCTACAACACAATTAATACAGATTTATATCTATAAATATAGTTGGTATAATATATATATATATATATTATATATATACGGTCTGACACCGTAGGGTAGGCAATTCTGGGTTCTTTTTGTAGCTTTCTCGTATCAAAGTTTCTGATCATATGTATACTTGTCCCAGAAAAAAAGAAGCCGAGAAAAAGAAGAAATCTAATGCTTATGTATGGCTTTTCCTTTTGTGTCCCTGTGAATGAAATGGAATCAAATATTCAAGTATATCAAGTTGTTTTTGTGCCCTCTAATCTTTATAGCAGTGCATTTAATTTTCCCGTGTTAATAGTGTATGTACAGATTCTTTAATATATATATACATATATTTATATCCAAATAATATATCAAACAATTTCGATCTAGAAGGCTTATATATTGATGAGGAGTGACCTCCCTCATCTTAGCCTGACCTGTACAATATTATAAAAAGGAGAGTATCTCCAACTATTCACCGTCTTTCTGTCCAAAATGGATGAAAAACTTTTTATTTATTGAGAAAATTAAATGAAGATCATGTTTTAAGTATCTTATTATAATTTTATTATAATTTTGTTCACTTTAATATTAAAGTTATCATAATTTTAATATTATAAAATGATAAAATTATTAATTTTAATGTTAAAATAGATATAAATATAAGGAGTTGTTAAATTTATAATATTTTTGCATATAACATTTATTTATTTTGGTCTTTCAATTTTTTCTTTTTTTAACAATTTAGTTCTTTCGTTTTAGTCCTTTGATTTTTGCTTCTTCTTTTTTTTTTTTTTTTTTTTTGGTATTTGTCAATTTTTTCTTTTTAGTTCTTTTATCTTTTTAATATTCTTTCATGTCTCTCTTTCTTATTTTTAATTATTTGTTTTTTTTTTCATTTTTTATTTATTATTTTAATTTTTTTATTCAGATAAATTTTTTTAAATATGTTTATTTATATGTATATTTTATATAATTATAGAAAAATAAAAGTAGATCCTTTTCTAGGGCTCTTATCACAAGCAAGTAATTTTTTGGCAAATCTTCTCGGTAGATACGAATATTGGATATTATCCTGATTCGTAGGGAGATCCGTTTTTTTTTTTTTTTTTGGCGTTTAATTCTGAAGAAGATGATGACCGATAACGCGTGGAGTACTTGTTGACCTCTCGATGATGAACGGGGTATAATTTTTTTTTTTTTTTGGTAGAAAATGATACAAGAGTGTACTTGAGTTGTTAGAGATGTTTTTTATAATACAACAATTCTCAAGTCTTCTGTTTTCTTTTTTCTTTTTAATTCTTTATAAAATATCCAATTTTCACATTTTTCATAACGCAATTTGCAAATACGTTTTGTTCCCTCCCTACATTTGAAAATTCGTTCAAAAATAGTATTTAATCTCTATTAGCATTCAATCAAATCAAATTAAAATTAACAATTTTTCATATATGACGGTTGAAAAATAAAGCTATATCAGTGACACGTTTTTTAATTTTCAACATAATCTCCTCTCCTTCTACTGGACAAGAATGGTGGTCATTCTCTTAGTAACTAGTATTAGTCAATGATTAAAATGCTAAAAAAATGTTGTTACGGCAGAAATTCACTTTGCTTTGGAAGAACCGTTTCCAAAAAGGACCAAAAGAAATGGAAAACCATTCACATCTTTAGATTTACTTCCATGCAAATGTGCTTCACGTATATATATATATATATATATATATATGTGTGTGTGTATGTGTATAAATAATATTCCTTTCAAAAAATACAAGCTTAAATTCCACATATTACTTCCAAACATGAAACACCTATATTAGGAAATATATTTTTACTCTAATTTCTTCCGCATGTCAAGGCTTTTCATGATAAAGACCTCGCTAGCTTGTGAGGTGAATAAATAAACAAATAATCTACAACCTTAATCAAGGGGCAAAAGAATTCTAATTTATGTAAATTGCTCCTAAATCTCAACCGACATAATTTTTAGTGCATACTTTGTGTCGGGTTTGGCTTGGGCCGAGACAATATATTGGACCCAAAAAAAAAAAAAAGATAAAAGAAAAGCCAATCAAAAAGGGTGAGAGAAAAAGGGTCAGAAAATTGTCTACTCCTTCTCCTTCAATTCATCTTCGTGATCAGATTCAGTATATTGAATCACGTGCGTGTGAGAGGGAAGGTTTGACAGACTAAATACCGATCTTTCCGGTCCCACTCATTGGTGGGCCCTCTGTGTTGGCTAACCACCATTCATATGCTATGCCTACAATCACATATATTATGATAATTTTCTCATAAATTTGACCTCTCTCCTTAATTAAGGTGAAGATTATGAAGAAGCTTCCGAAGTAACCTTATCAACTTAACTTCTTTGTTATATCTCAAAATAAAACTATCATGATTACAGATAATGCGTTTGTCGTTTTAAGTTACTCAACCATTAAGAAATTATTAAACAATATGACTTTCAGATGTTATGTTATATTATATGATGATCTAATTTGTGTGTATATATCTGAAAGTTATATGTTGCTTTAGGAGGAAAAAGTAATGTTCTATGTTCATCTTAAGTTTATATATGACGTTGCTTTGTTTTTTGGGATGTTTAGCTTTATCTCATCCAAATCGTGTAATTTAAAAGCTTAGTTTATAAATGAGTTATTGCTGGATCTTTATATATGTCTATTGGAAGAACAAATCATGTAATGAAGGGTATTTTTATTTGTACATCTCTATCTTTACCTAAACTTAATAAAAAAAGTAAGATCACTTCTCATAAATTTATTGAAAAGAATTATGATTGCACATATACCATTTTGACAAAATTGTTATCAAATCATCCTAAGTTTGATCTCCTACCAATTAATTCACAGTTAATTGATTATCCATACTTCGTGGATTGATTTCAATAGCTTCAATTAAGATCGATTTTAATCTTTTATTCAATCTAATATAATTTTATAACTTTTATCACCAAAAATACTGATTACTAACACAAATAATGGGTAGAATTTTTTATCCCTAGACGTTTATTAGAGATGTTCTTTATAATTAAATAAAAGATTACGGAAATGAAAGTAATATGAAAAGAGATTGTTTAAGACGATTTCTTTTTAAATGATCAAGGATATAATTTCTTTTTCCTCTTACGGTGTGGGACTCGTGGCACCACTTATTAAAGAAAAACAAAAGTACTAACAGACTTACTTGTAAGCTCCCCCACCCCCCACCCAAGCTAAATTTTCACAATTGTCTAAATTTTCTTTATGTACCTTTTAAACAAAACTTCCTCATGGCTCCGGTAATGTAAACAATCTGCTGTTTTCTTTGTTTTTCTTTGAACAAATTTTTTTTTTTAATTCTCGCGTTGTCTTTGTCGAGTTTTTCAGAGCTATTCTAGTGAGATTCGTCTCGATCACAATAATGATTGGCAATTGAAATTTCTAGACAGAGCATTCTTACAGCAAAGAATAACTTGATTTTCAAGTGAAGATGCTAATGATGATTGCCCAGGGACAACCTCAGAGGAAATCTGGTAAATTTCTCTAGCGAGACTCAGGGAATCTGGTTATTTTGCAACTGATATGAAGTCCTAGACCTTCCTGGTTTAGTCAGTCTCATTCTTCCTAGCTCGGTTTTGCAACTAAAAAAGGGATGATTGTTTCCTCACGCCTTCATCCGATGCCACTAGGACCACAGGTAGAACAAGCTCTTGCAGGAAATTAGACAAGTTCATGCATGTCAAACACACAATCTCACAACTTCAGACGACAAAACGCAAACGCAAAGAATTGACCAATGCACACTCTCGTTCTCCAAATGTTCATCACGCACATAAATAGTAAACACGCAATCTCACTATTTCAAACAGCAAAATGGAAAATCAAATGATTGAACCTCTAACAGATAGAAGAGAGTTATGGAGCGAATGTTTCCTGCTGCTATGCCACCACCATCAATGGTATTCTTCCTAGCAAGGTTAACTACAAATGATATTACCACTGTCAACTCTCAAGCCTCTGCTCTTTTGCTTCATAGCAACAAATGAACAGCTAAGTCATCAACAAATGTCGTAGTTCATGAAACAAATGGTGCTCAATCAAGCATTCTGGCTCTTCAGTTACATTGTATCAGCTTTTCAAATTTCCGTTTAATAGTAATCTTTACAAGCTTAGGGTCCAATTCAGCTTCTCCATGTAACACATTCCCAGTACGCTCACACAACAATCTATTAATTAGTTCCAAGCAGGCTACTTAAACTAGTATATGGTGGAAGTTGGAAGAAAGCACAAAATGCACAAATTTTACGCACAAACTCTCTCCTTGCAAACTCCGGTTATTTTTTTTTTTTTTCTCTGGTTCATCTTCTATCGATTAAGATGCTACACTGACTTCAAATTTTGTAAAGAACAAGGGAAAAAATAAAATCACAGGAAACTGGTAAGCAGCTGGAGTACCAATTAGAAGTTTGCGGGGCTATCGTCTAATTGCTTCTCATCTTCTATATCTACCTCCAGTATTTCCTGGGACCATTCAAAAGAAAAATGGTGTTATCAAAAGGGGTTAACACATTTCCAAAATCAAATCAAAAATCAAACTGGTGAAAAAGTTGGACTCACTGGAATCCTCTGCTTCAGATAATTCCCAAGTCTCGCAAGAACCGTGCTCCGTTTGTGCCAAAATCGCCCTTTCAGACTAATCTTCACAAAGGGTCCATCCAATTCTGCAAGCTCAACTTGTCCTACCAAAAGGAAAAAAAAAAAAAAAAAAAAAAAAAAAAAAAAAAAAAAAAAAAAAAACTCATCACAACCTCAAAGCCCAATCTATATATATACCACATCCAAGTAACTTAGCGAGATATTCATTCAAATGGAGCAGTCCAAACCCCACATCGCGTGCGCAAAATCTGACCATGATACAAATTGGTTTGGTAAAAAATAGAAATATAGAAATATGTAAGATATAAAAATATGTAATGTATGTATCACCTGTAATACCAACAGAGTCGTCAAAGAGCTGGGAGAGCTCGGCTCGAGCGTCGGCGAGGACTAGTCGGATGTTGTCTTCTGTGAGGTCGAGAGGTTGTGGCTGAGAAAGAGCTGAAGCTGATAATGTGGTCCAGAGTCTCTTACGACACGTCGTTAATGGGGGAGATGTAGTTCTGGATGCTGGTGGCTTGAGGGCGTGGAGTTTGGAGACGGGATGACTGTTACAGTGAAGGAGTGGTGATGATGGGATAACTGCTGCTGATATGTTACGGTGGTAACGAAGAAGAAGCCCCTCTGTCCTCATATTTTCTCACTTACTTTGCCACTCTGTTCCAGGGATACGGAGTGGATAAAGATTAAAGACCACTTCTTTACGGGACCCTTTTTTTTTTTTTTTTTTTTTTTTTTTTTTTTTTTTAAGTTATTGGAAAGGAATGAATTCTTGGGTTTTGGAACAAGTTTTTCTTACATTAGTTGTGTCGTTTGAATGAGGGTTTGAAGATCGTTATGCCGTGCGAATTCTATGGTAGGACATAACACCGGTATAATTGGAAATCGTAAAGTTGACTTGAGAATCATATCAATTATTAGTATAATCCTTTGCACCTTTGAGAAGCTCAAAATTTAGCTTGAATGAGGCTTGTTAATTCTTACTTGGCAAAATCATGTTAGATCAACGGAACTTTTTGATATATATAGAAACACACATATTTTTCAACAGGATAAATCAATATAAGGACCTTCAGGACAGAAATCAGGTAAATTCATAAGAATATCGCATTAATTACAGCCTTTAAATAATTATTAACTGAAAAAGAATTCATGGGTACTTATATACCGCACAAGGTCTTCACTTCCTGTCGATGTAGGACTCACCTAATAGATATCAGTATTTTTTTATCAACGGAACTTGTTAAATATTTGATGCACGGATAAAGTATATCTTTATACCTTACATAGAACTCTCCAGCCCTTTAATTCATCTTTGAGAAGCTCTAAATTTTTAGCTTGGAGCGGACAAAAAAAGAGAAGAAACCTAGGCTCAAGTTAACAATTGTCCGACATTTCCAAACTGAATGTTCTCCGATTGGTTTTTCAAAAGGTAAGCAAAGCACAGCAGAATAATTCAAATTTTAGAACACAAGCATAACGTTAGTGAAAAGGAACACTGATGAATCCAAGAAGAAAACTGGGCAAAACCCGTCCTCCGATTTATTCCAGCAAACTGATGCTCAAGATTCACAAGGAAATAAAAATAAATTAAAGACATTAACAAACAAAACTTCGTTTACACCTTTCTAATTGACATTGATATGGAACAGGCAATTTCAATACAATCCTATCTCTCTATATGGCTGCAAAGTAATCCTTGCTGAGCTTGGGGTCTGGCTTCATGGATTTTTCCCCGGGCTTCCATCCAGCAGGGCAAACTTCATCTGGGTTCTCCTGCACGTACTGCAAGGCCTGCACGACATACATTCGAGGAAAAAAGTAAGCAATCGAAACCAATTAAGACGTGATATTTACAACAAAAAAGAGAATAATATTGATCTTTATATATATGTGGAGAGGATGGATCTTGCAGACAAAAATCCTTCAGATTTCATCATCGTTGAATGTCCTACCTGAAGCGTTCTCTTAGTCTCATCGACGCTGCGGCCAATGGCAAGGTTGTTAATGGTGGAGTGCTGAATAACACCTTCCTTGTCAATAATGAAGAGTCCTCTCAACGCAATCCCCTGAGATATTGACACCAAACTGCTTACTTAAGTACATTGTTGCGCTTCTAGTTAGTACAACTAAAATGTGAAACCATACAACAATCTATCATAGATTTGAGCAAATGAGATACCAAGCCTAATCAATGTCTCAAACGAAATGTGAAAAACTCTCAGACTAGCACGACTCAAGGGGAAAGATATCTTTCTACATCCCAAATACAAATAGATGTTGTGCCTTCCAAGTCAAGATATTTAAAAAATAAATAAAAAATTGCATATACGGTCAAATGTGGATAGAGAACTAATACGAGGCATAAAAAAATTTGTGGGTTCAGCAATAAGGAATTAGAAAATCTAATTCAAGTAAAGCAACAAATTATTTCATGGCGTAGCATGTTCATCTATTACTAGAATCCACCAGTACAGGAAATTATATACCTGACCGGGAATCAGCACGCCGTAAGATTTTGAAATTGATTTGGTGACATCAGACACCAGTGGATACTTCAAATCACCCAGACCACCCGCTTTTCTCTCTGTTTGAACCCATGCAAGGTGGGAAAACTGGAAAATATGGCAAGAGCCAGATCAATTGAGATTCACCAATCTGAGGAAAATCTCTAAAGCCTTTGTAAAACAAGATGCATAAATACATTTATAGGTACACAATCAAATTAAGGCAGTAAAGAGAGAGAGAGAGAGAGGGAGGGAGAGAGGGAGGGGTGAAAATGCAGTCTATAGACACTCACTCACATCACCCGAAGATAAACAATAAGTAGATATTCGTCATCAAATCACATTGCGCAAAGGACTGGCAAATCGAATTATATTCTTCAAGATAAGTGAAACAGCAACATAAAACAACATACCACACTGTCAATGGAAACACCCAATACTTCTGTGTTTAAAGCCGCAAACTCTTCATAGCGGTCACTGAAAGCCGTAATCTCTGCAAGAAAAGATTAAACCAAAAAGAGGAGAGGGAATTAATGAGAATCCAACACAGTGCAAACCTACAACTCAAAATCGGTCACCGTCCACAAACCTGTAGGGCAAACGAATGTGAAGTCCAACGGGTAGAAAAACAGAATAACATATTTCTTCCCAATGTAGTCAGAGAGTTTGACCTGACATGGAAAAAGCAAAATTTAGGATAATGTAAAGTTGTAGAGTATAATAGCAACCATAAACGGCATATCTTCGTGAGAACAAACGTTGCACCTTTAACAGTAAGTTTATTTATGCACATATAAAGTACTTTTAGACATT
Organism: Ficus hispida; assembly: GCA_025413025.1. Taxonomy (NCBI): domain Eukaryota; kingdom Viridiplantae; phylum Streptophyta; class Magnoliopsida; order Rosales; family Moraceae; genus Ficus; species Ficus hispida. The sequence goes on from CM046373.1 coordinate 30,815,108, forward strand.
TTACTAAACACACGGCCCGTTTGGGAGCACTTTTCCAAACGGTGGAACACCGTCTGGTTTGCAAATGGATGCTTGCGGACTTTTGTATTTCCAAAAGTCTTTTTCAAAAATTTACTATTCCATATTTTTTTTTGGGTATAAAAATCAACAAAACACGCATCTCAAAACATCTCTTTTTCCGGTTATTCTTTCACTAAACACAAAACTCCAAAACTTATTTTTTTTTTTTTTCCAAAAGTTTTACCTCAAATCCACATTTTCAAAACTCATCTCAACTCCAAAAGTCTCAACAGCAAAATTCCATCTCCAAAAGTCCCCACTAACGGCCCTACTGTTTACTTTTGAAGCCTCCAAAAGGAATACGCTTTAAGTAAATATATCAACCAAATTCATGATTATCTAGAGCTAAACAATGTGATAAATAATACCCATTCTGAAGTAGCAATAGAATATTTTATTCCAAAAGTACGATATACATATACATGTATATATATAGCAGATAAAGGTGAAAACTTTATCTACAAAAAGAAAATAACCTCAAAGTTGACCAACTGCAAATAAAAACACAAATCCGTACGAACCCAATTTTCACAACATGAATCAAAATAATCTACCTTGATGAATTCCTGGTCGAAAACAGCCTCGGCCTCGAAATCCGGAGCCACATTTCCCACCAGAGGCAGCTCACTCTGCACAGAAACACAACCCAGAAGTCAAAAAAACCAAAACCCATCTCACAAACCAAAAATCAAAACCCCAAAAAAAAAAAAATCGAATCAAGCGAGCAATGCAGAAGACTCACGGAGGCCCTGACGACGAAGCTGCTGCGGGAGCGGGAGGAGCGGGAGAGGGAAATCGAGCGAGGAGGAGGCGGCGCCGAGGAGGGGAAGGGCTTGCGGAGGCCGGAGAAGGAGTTGGGGATGGTCAGGGTCCGAGGAGAGAGAGGAGAGTAGAGGGATTTTGGGTTTAGAGAGAGAAGAGCGGTGGAGGCAGAGCAGGCCATCTGGGTATTTTGGTGGGGAGAGCTGCGGGAAGAGGAGTCTGAGGTGGAGAAAGTGGGTGAGAGAGAGAGAGTGTGTGAAAGGATAAGTGGTAGTCAAGAAGAGGTTTGGTGTGTGTGCAAGGAAATGTGTATATATATTGATCAACATCATAATTAATCAAGTGTATATTTGATCTGTGAATATCTCATATATAAGCTTTACTTTTTATCAGTTTATGAGGTTAAACATTACTAATACATTAATATACTTTAATATTGTTCTTTTAAAAAGAAAATTCTACACGTTTTTTTGTCTTATATTTATTAATAGATACTGTTATTTTAAATATTTAATTAAATTTTTAATGATACGATCATAAGTGATATTAATTATACATTTTTTAGGTAGATATTTGTAAATCAAACCGATTAAAAATCAGTTCTTATTAATAATGCATGATGAGAATTGAGAGATCTTAATGTTAAAAATAAAATAAAATACAACAAAAAAAAAAAAAAAACCTTATTTCAAGAGGGATGTCTCATTTGGCCGCCCTCTTTGGATAAGTGAAATAGCAATTCGTCAAAGCTCGACCGTCGACGACGGGGATCGATGAGGGAGGGATGGGATTTTCAATCTTTTAAGGGTAAGGACTTATCTCTCTCTCTCTCTCTTTTAATTTGGAGATTTTATTAGTTAAAAATTATTTTTTGATAATATGATTTTTAATGTATATGTTGAAAATGTATTAATCTAGTAAATTAGGATGATTAATCTACCATTATAAAATGAATAATCCATTAAAACATTAAAATAATTAGGATGAACATAAAAAAATTTGTCGAATATGAAAAATACTCCGATAGAATACTAAAAATATTGTAGTAGATTACCTAAAGTATTTTAGTATTTTAATAGACTACCAAAAAGTATTCTTCTAAAATACTTTATGGCCTCATATTTGGTATCAGAAAGTATTATTAGAATGCTCTTTGATAACCATTCGAAGATCATCAGTAGTCTATTTTAATTGCAGTTGTTGGACAAGATTCTAGTGGATTATCATGCGAAATTTTGTCATGATAACTTTTTGATTAATGTGGTGGGTAATTTTAAAATCACATGTTTTATGTGAAACTTTGACTAATTTTATTATATGTCAAAAATCTTGAAAACCACTAGAAATATTTTGAAGGAGTGATATTTTTGAGGCAATCCTCCAAATCATTATTTCTTTTTCTTGGTTGGTAGCCAATAGAAGATGACTAGACAGCCCAGAATATTAATTTTTACCGGTCTTAGATTAATAACTAAAATTAATCCTTAAATACTAATGCATAAGGCAAGATTAGTGATGGATTTTATTTGCAGGAACTTTTATGTTCCTTCTCTTTTATAATCATTTACCAGAAATCAAAATAGGAAAAAAAAAACCTACTCTGACATAATATAGATTTTGAATTATTTTCACTTAGCTCTCTTTGTTTTCATTTATGCTTAAATCATACGACAAAAAGAGCAAAGCGGTCTATTTGTTAAAAACTAACCAAAAAAAAAAAAAAAAGAAAAGACCTATTTGATTGCACTTAACTCACTCTTTTTTCTCGTATGTATTTTAATTAAAAAAATAAAGCGGGACGAATTCAACGTTCAAAATAAAATGAGAATGATCTTATAATTCGGGGATATGTGTGAAGTTGATCCTATTACTTTGAAAATGTTTCCGACACTTTTGTTGGAACAAAAAAATAGTTACTTGATATGGTATTATTGACATAAGTTAATAATAATTTCATACTAATTTCACAACGAAATCTCGAATTTAATTCTTCACATTAAATTAAGAAAAAAAAAACACACACACATATACTACCAATATGGTCAAAATGATATATATATATATATACATATATAAGAATATTTTCTCGTCCGACATCTGGCCATATAGCAGGGGAGAGAGAAAGAAAGAGAGAGAGAAAGAGAGAAGGAGGAAACAACCCAATAAATTAACAGGTATAACCTAAGATACTATTTGGTATAATACAAAACACTAACCTTACAGTGCTGTTCGTGTATGACAAAAATAAGATGTCGGGCATGAGAGTAGTCATAGATATATATATATATATATTTTTTTTTTCTTTTGACAAATAAAACTGTCTTGAGAGAACACGGAATGGCACACCAAGTTGAGAGATGAGGTGTTTGATGAGATTAGGAGAAAGAGACGAAAAAGAACAGTTCAGACGACAATAAAAATGGCTGCCAAATATTTATATAATCATACAACGGTGTTTAGGATAATAGATAAAAGATAATGGAGCTTATTGGTGATTCTTTCTTTCTTTACATTGTTGTTTTCTTTTTTGGAGTTTACTTGCTTTCTTTCCACTTTCTTTTTTTTTTGCCTTTATGACAAAAGTTGCGGTACTTGCCCCAGATTTTTCTCTTTTTGTGTACTTTGCACTTATGCTTTTGCTAATTATCTACTTGCCTCTACATTTTTGTCTCTTTGCATCCATGCCCCTCCCACCAACAACACTTTATTAGATTCGTAATCTGCAAACGAGCTAAACTTCCGTAACCAACATGTGCTTTCTATAAAAATAAAAATAAAAATAGTAATAATTTTCTGATTAATTTTTATGTGAGTTTTCTAAAATTAAATATGGTAATATCCACCGTTCTTTCTTTTTTTCTTTCTTTTTTTTTTTAATAAGTAGTAATATCCACAGTTAATCACATAATAATGCATTTTAGAATTACTGACAATACGTTTATAAAATAAAAGAAAATAATTTAAAATTAATATTATTTTTAAATTTTTTTATTAATAAAAAAAAACCTTTCTTTTTTAACTTGAAGATGGGGACACGATTTATTTAACTATAAATAATCTAAAAATCAAGCAAAAAATGTACAAATTATTTTCTTCCTTGAGAAAAAAAGACACCATTTGTTTAGAAAATCGAAAATGTTTCTCCCATTATAAAACGAGTACGCTTCATTTTTATCTTGCTTTTTTTTTTTTTTTTTTTTTTTTTTTTTTTTTTATTTATAAATATGGCGCAAATGCCGAAGATAAAAGGTAAAAATAAATCTCAATTTGCTTGACCAATAGTAGCCTTCTAAGCCTCTAGAGCTTTTTTCATTTTGCAAACATCCTTCGATACCAGGCAGGCATACACAAAGAAGAAGCATTCGGAATAAGTCAAATTTTTGTTCAATTCAAGACGAACACTAATTTTCTTAATATTTAAACTTCAAACTTCAAATTTCTTTTTAGATCCAAATTAAAATGTTAAACAAGCAGATTACCAAATTAACCTCATATTATGTTTTAAAGGCCAATTTTCATCCAAAAATGATATGAGGGTAAGATTTTCTTTATTGAATTATTAATTGGTTATGTTTCAAACATCGAGAGACAAAGTATTAAAAAGATCATAGCTCATGGCTAATTTATATAATCAATGTTTGTATATCAGCTTTACTCTTCTTACCAATGAGCTATTGTATCATATATATATATATATATATATATTTTAATTACATAAGAACATTTTATGGTAGAGTATGCTATTAATAGTGTACTTTTTTGAATATTAAAATCATATCAAAGTATAAAAGTATTCAAAAAAAACTATTTTTATCTTTTTGATACAGTTTAAAAGTTTAAGACACTGTAATAGAATTCTCAATATAAATTTGATAGTTCTTAAAAAATATCAGAACATCTTCAATGCAATGCTAAATTGTATCAATGTTAAATTTTGATTCCAAATTTTTGATGCAGCTTAAATTGTATCAATGTTAAATGTTTTCCAATAGAGTGCTATATTTGATGCTAAATTCATCATATACTAAACTTTATGGTAAATTTACTATATAGATAGCTAATATCAAATTTAATAATTGATTTTTTTATTGATTGTTACCTTAATTTTTTATGCAATTATTGCAATATTTTTATTTTTAAATTATTAAAATATGAAAAATTAACTTTTACACATTCCAAAGAAAAATAATGATGATAGAAAGTAGAAATAAAAAATTAACATTATATATTAGACCATAAAGTAAGATAATACTAGTTTTCACTTTTTTATAACAAATATAGTATTAACATAGATAATTATATTAGAGATGGTCTTACAATACATATATATTTTTGATATTTGATGGCATTTATTTATTTATTTTGTTTTTATAAAAGAGGAAGCTTTATTGAAATAGATGGACGGCTCTGTTACTGATTAGATATAATTATTAATGGTGGAAAAACCACTAGTCCTTTTCTAACCATGTACCCCATTATCAGCAGTTCTAGGCAATGACACCTAGCGTTTGAAGTTGAAAGTGCACAACAAAAAAGAGTTGCCCATTAAAATTTCGAGAAAGCGTGGGGCACTAAAAAAAATGAATTCCGGGTCACAAAAGAAATTTAAAAAAGTAAGAGGGGCGAAAGTAGAAAAGTAGGCAACAAATTAATTTTCTCCGCTGTGCTTCCCTCCACATCTATCCGAACTAAAATTCCCTCCTTCCCTCGTTTTCTGCTCTCACCCAAACACCCGAAAAACTCCACTTTCTCTCTCTCTCTCTCTCTCTAAACCCCACCCTCTTTCTCTCTCCAGAACCTCAGATCCCATTCCAAACCCTAACCTTCCTCCTCTCTCCCGTCTCCCAACCTCCCGGATTCCCCCAAATCCTAGCTCCTATTTGCTCTCTCCAAGCTTCTTCGCTCTCCAGATCATCGTCCGGGCAATCGGACGCTGTCGATTTGTTTTCCGGCGCTCGGAATCCTCCATGACCGGCGGCGGTCGAGCTCCCAACCGTCCTGCTCCGCCGCCGCCTGTGGCTTCTTCTTCTTCTGGCGGCGGCCAGATCCTGCCGCCGCTGAGAAGACACCTCGCGTTCTCGTCGACGAAGCCGCCCTTCGTCCCTCCCGACGATTATCACCGATTCTCCACCGATGCTCGGAAATCCACTGATCAAGAGCCCGAGGCTATTGTTGTCCGATCTCCAGTGAGTTCTGTTGTATATGTCTTTACGAGTCTGAATGTTTGCGGTTTTGTTTTGGTATTGGCTACTTATCGCTGGATTGCGAAGCAATTAGCCGAAATTTTGATGATAATTTTGCCGATGATGATGCTGAATGACTAAGTGCTGGTGTTTGGCCTTCCGCTCATTTTGTTTTGAGCTGTTTAGGGTTTCTCCGAGATTGCAGTCAATGTGGAACTTTAAGATGTTCATTTCTCATGTTTTATTGCATTTTGCTTGATTGTTCTTCTGTTTGGTGAATTGTTAGCACCATAAGCGAAGAATTTGAGTTCGTTGTTCGTTCTTTTGTGCTTTTTTCACACTAACTCTTACTAATTTGGTATGTTAATCTCTCGCCAAGGATTAGATTTCCCTCGCTTTCATGTCTGTTATCGTAGTAGCTTTGCTGTTGTTGACTTTTGATTCTTGAACCTCACCAATTGCAATGTGTATATTGCTTTGTTGCTCTTCATGGTGATGGGTTTTCGACGGTGTGCATATCATGATACTGAATGGAGTTCTATGACTTACTGGTGTTTTTCAGCAACTAAAGCGGAAGAATGCTATTGAGAACAATGAAGCTGATCATAGTGATTGGACTAGCAGTCCGGGATATACCAATCTTGCTAACAGTCCTATGCAAACTCCTGTTTCTGCTAAAGGAGGAAGAACGTACAACAGGTCAAAGGGGGGTCCGAAAGGCAATAGATCTGCACCTCCGACTCCTGCGTCAAACGCCGGTAAGGAGTTTATCATCTTTACAGTCTCTAGTTTTAAGTTGACTTTTTTGAGTTGTGTTGTAAATTCCTTAATATGGGCTTTGACAAAAGCTTAGTATGTTTGACTGAAAAGGAAATTGGAAATCTCAGTCACTAAAAGAACTTCAACAGAGAATTTACTTGTAAATGCAGGTTCTCCTTCTCCGCTAACTCCAGCTGGAAGCTGTCGCTATGACAGTTCTCTAGGTAATCCTGGACTATATCTATATATTTTTATTTATATAATGTCAAATATAGCTTTTTAAGCTTTCGGGGACGTTGTGGTGACAAAATTGTCCTGGCTAGGTCTTTTGACAAAAAAGTTTATCAATTTACTTAAGCATGCGGAAGATGGCGTTCTTGACCTAAATAAAGCGGCAGAAACTTTGGAGGTAAATGTTTTGGCTGAATATTTGCACCTCTGCATTTGGGAGTGGCTGATTCCAATTTTTGTGATAATCAGGTGCAAAAGAGGCGGATTTATGACATAACAAATGTATTGGAAGGCATAGGTCTCATTGAGAAGAAGTTAAAGAACAGAATACGTTGGAAGTAATATTTGAGATTGAGAGTTCGAAGCATTTTGCAATTTTGTTTTTCCTTTCTATATTATTTGTCTGGACACTGGACTCACAAAAGAATTGATGTTAATTGATTCTTTAGGGGACTCGATGCTTCAGGGCCAGGAGAGGGTGATGGTGACATTTCACAATTACAGGTATGTAAAATCAGTTTTGTTACTTATCAAGAATACACATGTACTTTGGTCTGATGGAGTGGATTCTCATCAAGGCCGACGTTGAAAATCTTTCCATGGAAGAGCGCAGATTAGATGATCGAATAAGGTATGTATGGTTGATTTACTTCTGAAGCAGTCAGTCTCGCTATCTTGAAACTTATATAACAATAATGCTTCAACATTGTTGCAGAGATATGCAGGAGAGACTAAGGGACCTAAGCGAAGATGAAAACAACCAAAAGTACATTTTCTCTTTTTTCTTTTAAGAAAAATTGAATGATATTGTTAACTATTTCTCTGGTTTAATAGCCGTACAAATTTAATGTTATATTACCTTCCTATTACTTTAGGTCGCTTTTTGTGACTGAAGATGACATTAAGCGCCTGCCATGCTTCCAAGTAAGATCTTCCTTGAACTGCATTGGTTGTTCTTTTATTATTTATTCTTGATATCATCTTCTCTTTCTACACCTGATCTCATGATCCTTTAGATTAATATTAAATTTGTTCACTTTGTCGTCTGGCAGAATGAAACCCTTATAGCAATTAAAGCTCCGCATGGGACCACCCTGGAAGTTCCGGATCCTGATGAAGTAAGTCAAGAGTTATTTGTGGCTAGTACAGTTATGTAATACAGTGTTTGTTCATAGTGTTGATGCATGATGCGAATTGGCCCTTTAATATGTGTCAGGCTGTTGACTATCCACAAAGGAGATACAGGATAATTCTTAGAAGCACAATGGGTCCCATCGATGTCTACCTTGTCAGGTAATATTGCCTCTTTTGTATGGATCAAATCTCTTCTTCTGCATAAAATGGCTCCTTGTTCAGTAACACTTTGCATTGAATGTGCTGAGGTTGATTAATTATTGAAGATATTCACATGTGTTATTGCTACTTCCACTCTTGTTCCTTTGTATGAATTCTTTTGAAATTTGCTTGCTTGACTTGTAGTCAATTTGAGGAGAAGTTTGAGGAGATGAATGGCACTGATCCACCAGTGAACTTTCCGCTTGCTTCTTGTTCGGGATCTAGCGAACCTACAGCGACCGAAGTGATGACTCAGGAGAGCATCGGGAAAGAAGTTGAACCTCAGGCACAGCACAATCAGCAGATGTGTGCTGATGTTAATGTTTCACAGGAGATTGCTGGGGGAATGATGAAGATTGTTCCTTCCGATATTGATGTAAGGACAATTGTGCTGATTAATTTGTCTTTATAGTGAAGTAATTGAAGAAGAAAACAAAGATACTCTGAAAGACTAGAACATGATCAGGCGTTTAAGAGATTTCTTAGTAGCTCAAAACATACATTTATATGATTTGACCAGAGATACGAGAACATCCATACTTTTCGACAGACTTAAGTACATCTTTTTTATCATTAAATAGCTGGATAGATAGGTATATCCTTTTGATGCTGCAATCTATAAAACTCCTGCTGACAAAAATGACTTTTTGTTACTTTTTTCAGAACGATACGGACTACTGGCTTCTATCTGATGCTGAAGTTAGCATAACCGATATGTGGAGAACAGATTGTATCCCTCTTAATGTGCCCGCCTTTTGTTATTCTTTTAATGTTATTTCCTCTTTCCTCTTTCTTGTTTCGATTCACATTATGAAGCTCATTTCCCTAACTACAACTACAGCTGGTGTTGACTGGGATGGGGCAAATATGCTTCATGCAGACTTTGGAATAACTGATGCCAGTTCCCCAAGGCCCCAAACCCCACCATCGGGACTTGCTGACATTCCAAATACTCCCGTGGATTTCTCTCGAAGGTGAACTTTACTTTGCCTGAAGCAAAATGTAGGAACTCATCTTTTTGCACTGCATTAGCGACCTTCCATGTTCTTCAAGGATCGCCTGAAGATGCTAGCTTAAGCTGGTTGCCTGATGAACAATGGCGAAAATTTTGGGAGATGCTGATGGATTGCAAGTTGGGGGCTATTTTATACTGTACAGCTTGGTAATATTTTTGACCCCATGGTCTAATAAAAATGTTAAAATTTGATGTTTTTAGCACCGGCGAGAGTTCAGAATTGCAATGAGTATGAGTGCACGAAATAATACTGGAGCGCACTCAACTTGCACAAAATTTAAGCTTAGATCGTAAATGCAGAATCTCATTATATGCACTTGCATTTGTTAAATGTGTGCGGTAGGAAAAGTTTAGGATCACGAAGTCTAACTAACTGGTCTGTAAATGCTGTGATTGTAAACACCCAGCAACAGAGGGATACTGGTTTGTTTTCGGGGCGATGTAGATCTCGTAGGGCTAAAGATTGCGTTGATCGTTTGTTTCTTAGCCAGGGAAGACGCTTTGTAAACATTTTATGTACAATTAGCCCGATAACTATTATTTCTTTCATTCGATTGCTTCATTTCTCGATTTCTATCATACTTATCTATTTTCTGTTATTGTAGTTGAACTGTCATATCTTTATCAAGTCTGGTAGACTTTTGTATTTTTCAATTCTTATTCCGATATGATTATAGCATTGTTTGATAGTTTAGAAAACCGTGTTTATCCGACCTCATAATTTTAAAGATACAAAATAAAACATTGGAAAGCAATGTTTGCTTAATTTTAGATATTTTGCAGAACATAGCAATCATCCATCAAATAAAACTTTTTGTTTTTTTTTTTTTCAATTAGAAATTTGGTAAGTCACTACTTAGCAAGTATTTTATTCGAGGGGCTACGAAAAATTCATCGGTCGGCCATCATCGTAGAAGATGAACTTGGAATTATTTTCGATAGCAGCGAGTTCATGCAAGGACAATGGAGTGATGTGCAATCACAAATAGCAGGTTTCAGTCCAATTCTCAAGGGTAAAATGGGAAAAGTATTCGGTCGTGTTCAATGCCACATATTAAATTCGATCCCAAGGCCACAAAGTCCACACACGGAAAGTAGAAACAACAAAGAAATTGCACTAATTGGGTGGGTGATAGAAACACCTTTTGGGGACCCTTAGAGTTGGGTCTTTCTCGTGTCTAATTTTTAATTTGTTTCTTAGCAACGGGATTTAACGATTTGTTCCTTCATTGAGTGACTTCTTAAACATGGATTAGACATGGTTTGAATTTTCGTTTTGATTCGAAATTTCGATCTTAATGGTCAAAGCCTGTATTCGTTGACTGGTGCAATTAAGCTTATTAGGTTGTTCTTGGTGGGAAGTGGGGAAGAGCTCTTCTCCATGGACTGGTTTTGACCTATTCATGCCTCCTGTTGTGGTCCCATCCTAGGATCTACCCCATCCTAGAAAATGCGAAGATAGGTGTTCACTAACCATCCTCTTTGTAAAAACACCATCAGAAGATGAGTCTTTCCGGAAAAGTCGAACAAAAGTTTTTCCCTTTACATCTTGGTTACTTTTGACTTTATTGTTATTTTGTAATCTTCAGGGTATGATACCTTATAGCCTCACAGTTACAAATAATTTTTTCAGTACTTTGGGTCTCTCATTTTCAATTTTTATTAGCATTACTATAGTGTGATTTCAAAGATTGTGAGTCTCATGTCGTGAGATTTATCTTGATTTACTCTTTATTAAATTAACGTATGGTGCTTAACATCACTGATGTCTTGTAATATTACATTAGATATCAATTATTTCATATGAAAAGACTATAAGGTAAATGATGGGTTTATAAGCCTCGGATCCCTTCCCTTTATTAGTCGGTTTATCAAAAGTGAGTTTCACCTAATGGGTTCCCACCAATTAGATCAAAACCAGTCCACCACGTCATAGGTCCAAGTCCAAGTGGTTGTATTTTAGGCTAAATTAAGATGTATTGGTGTAGTCATCAATGTCTCGAATACTGATAGTCGAGTGAAACTGTCAAAGGAGGAAAGGACTATCGCTGGGTTAGTGTCGACAATGTGGACTGATGAATGCTGAGCATTGTGAAATATTAGATACTAATTGTTTCACTTGTAAAGACTATAAGATAATATAAATATTGGATTTGTAAGCTTACCAAGTGACTTAGATGACCAATGACTAATAGTCACCTCTAAAAATAGAAGTAAAGGAGAGATGTATTAAGCTTGAAGTAAACAAAAACAAGATAAGTAATGCCGGAAAAAAAAAAAAAAAAAAAAAAAAGAAGTTGATGTAAAGTTTAAGTGCATATAAAGAAAAGAAAAAAGGGGAAAAAAAAATATAATACAAGATGATTACAAGTCTCATTGTTCTAACTTTCTGAATTTTTTTAGCTTTGTCATTTTAAAAACGAATGTCCTCCCACTCTCATTCTCAAAAGAAATCCCGGAACCAATAGAGCCACCAAAAAAAAAAAAAAAAAAAAATCAATCCCTATTCTTTTTAAAGGTTGTGTTGTATTTCATTGTAACCTTCATGATAACTAGACAAAGACTTTAAACTGAGATATGATGGAGTAGCGAACCTTAAACCTATGTATAAGTGAAGAAGGAAAAACATTCTATGTTAATTTTTCTTTTTTTCTTTTTTGGCGGAAAAGAGGGGGAAACATTTATTTCATTGTCCTTTTTCTTGTTTTAAATAGAGTTTAGATCTACGTAGTCACCCTAAAAAAAAAAAAAAAAAAAAAAAATCCGTGGGTAGTTACCCTAAAAGAAAAGATAGTTAGCCAAAAATATTGACCTAGTAGCCCACCATACAACGTTTTAACATTCCAAACAGCAATAAACTGATAAAAGAAAATTGTAGTAAATGACATTTGCCTATTCTAAAATTTCAAACAGCAATAAATCAATAAAGGAAATAGTAGTAAATAGCATTTTATGAAAATAAGTAGAGTAAATAACAATGTTTTAAAGTAGTTGGAGTAAGTAGCAAATTTATTTGGTAAAAACATAGATAAATAATATATTTACAAGAAATAAATAAATCATTAATCAATAAATTTTTTATTTATTATTATTTACTTCAAATATTTTTAAAACAATTTGTTATTTACTTCTTTCTCACTAAAAATAACAAAACCCACAGAAAATATTATAGAAAAGGCTTGGGGAACAATATTAATAACTTATAAGCCGCTCAATTTGACCCATTTTGGAAAAAAAAAAAAAAAAAAAAAAAAAGCGTATCTTCATTTTCATGTCATAAATTATAAGAAGCAACTTGATAGTATACTGTCTTTTCTTGCTCTCTGTTGGCCGTTGGCAGTAAAAACAAGAATTTTGTTCCACAGCAAAATAACTGTGTTCTAATCATAAAGTAAAGATAAAGCAAATTAAAATAAATATTTTGTTTGCTGCTATGAGAATCAATCAAAGAAAAATAACAAATTTACGAGGATAGGCCTGCAACACTTTGAAAATGCATAGAAAATTCTTAGGGGGTGTTTGATTGAGTAGTTTGAGTTGGGATTTTTAAGTTTTAATAGTAATTTTTTTTGAATTTTTAGAAAAGACAAAAAATTTTTTTGGGAAAAAGATAAAAATTTTTTAGGAAAAAGACAAAAAAAATTTGAGTTGAATGATTTGAGTTGTCCAACTAAACAAGTCCTTATTGGAACTGATAGTCAATTTTTTGTTCCCTACTAGAAAAAATAAAAATAAAAAATGAAAAATAAATATCTGTAAAATGTGTAGAGTGGTGAAAACTTTTGTGCTAACCATGTTACTATCGTATGGTTAAACTAATACTGTTTTAGTGTGAACACAGTTTGAAAAAGGCACTTTCTTGTTCGTTAAATATGGGTCAAGATGAGGATTAACTTATGTGGATTTAAGCGATTATTGCTATTTTTCAGCAAAAAAGAGTAATTATTGTTATTGCTTTTAGGCAAAAAAAAAAAAAAAAAAGAAAGAAAGAAAAGAAAATAAGAAAAGAAAATCAATTATTGCTATTAATTCACATCCAATGAAAATGTGAATTGTGATGTATCCCACTCAGGTTGGCCTTACTAAAAATCTATTTGAATCTTTATCTTCTATAATTATTATTTAACTTCAATAGATGCATTTGTTTTCACTATTTTTATTTTATAATAATGCAAGCAATTCAAATCCTATATTTGAATGAAACATTCAGATTAAATAAATATTTAAATGTAATTTATGATCTAAATAAATATTAAAATAATTTAAAAAAAAGAGTAAGTTAACAAGAATTTTGAGAAGAATAATAATAAAGATAGAAAAATTTGAGAGGCACGTGAATAAAATCAAATTAGAGAAAATAAAAAAAAATAGAGATAGAGACAACGAAAAAAAAAAAAAAAAAAAACTCCAAGCACCCATTTTACCACCAATAGCGTCTCTCTTCTGCGGAATCCCACTTCTGATTCTCTCTCTTCTATTTTCTCTCTCTACTTTCTCTTCTGCTCCCACTCCGCCACAGTCCAAGAACCAAACAACCAAACAAAACCATGAGCTACTCCGACGACGCCGACCCACCGAGCGTCCGCCGCCGCCGCAACTCCCTGGCGACGTCGGTTGTGGTCCCGGAGAAGCTCTCGCTCTCCACCGCCACGGCCAAGTCCCGCCAAAGCGCCAGCTTCCCCGTCCAAAACGGCGTCGACCCGGCGACGTCCCTCGACCTGGAGGAGCTCATCTCCCTCAAGTCCTCGCTCGCCTACACCTCCCTCAAGGACCTCCTTCCCTCCTCCCCCTCCGGCACCGGCGGCGGAGTCAACTCCCCCACCGCCGCCGGCGGGTCGTCCTCCGAGATCTCCATCCGCAACCACCTGGTGAAGCAGGCCGCCTGGGCCTACCTCCAGCCCATGTCCTCCTCCCCAAGCTCCGCCGGCCCCCGCTTCTTCCGCCGCCTCTGGCTCCGTTTCTCCTCCCAAAACGTCGTCTCCTCCTGCCTCTCCTTCTTCCACCACCACCTCTCTCGCGCCCTCGATCGCATCCTCCGTGCCCTTCGCCTCCGCTCCGACAGATAACGGTAACGCCGACGAAGCCTTCCGTCGTTATATATTATTCTCTTTCACTATGATTTTTCTAGTTAAATGGGCATGGGAAACTTTTTTTTTTTAAACAAAAAAAAAAATAGTAGTAACGGATATTTAAATAGGACATCTTTGTCAGCATACTACGCTGAATTGAAAACTTATAGAAAGGAAAAGTAATCAATTTACATATGACAAGAACAAATAAAGAAAAAAAATAATGAAATGAATTTTGTAACTGTTACCATTACCAATTATCTTTGGTTTTCATTTTTGAGGCGATTCCGTACAAATAATGTTGGGATTTTTTTTTTTTTTTTGGTTTTTGTTTTGGGGTGGCTTAAAGTTTGAAGCGCCCGAAGCGTTGACGAGCTTGGTTTAGCTTTTGAGAGATGTTGTTATGGGCTGAGTCGTGTTTGGGAGTAGCAGGGTCTAGCATATTTGACGCGTCCTCAATGTGTACATACTCTGTCTCATTATGGGCTTGAAGTTGTACCACCTTTGATTTTGTTGTCTCTGATACGGCACGGTTGGCTGTGCTTTTCTTCTTTTGCTCTTCATTTTCTCTCTGCAAATTTCAGCTTCTTTGTTACTCTTTCTCTAAGGTTTTCTTTCAATCTATATATATATATATATATATATTTGTATATACATGCATATTCAGTAATATTACGAAAGTGCTTATATTTGCATGACATGTTCTGTGTGTGAATTGAGGTGTTTAAGAGAAAACCCATTTTAGGATTTGATAATAGTGAATTGATGTTGAAAAGTACAAGGAATGAGAGAGAGAGGAAATTCTTGAAACATGCTTCTTTCCAAGACAAAAGTTTTATCTGTGTTTGTGAAATCTCGTGAATCTTTGTACCCCTCTAGTAAGGGAACAGTTAATTCTAAATGGGTAATCCGTGGATATGGGTTCTAGGGGAAAAAAAAAAAAAAAACGTCAAATTTTGTGCTTCCTAGTTCTATACCATTATTTATATGAGAGTGAAAATACGACTCTATGCATAATATAGTAGTAATTTCATATTTGATTCTTTTCAAAAAGGTAAATGATTGAATCTCCGACTAAAATTTCAAATGTATATGGTGAGAATGATGGGGAAAATATACCTCGGTGCTGTTAAACCTCGAGGACTGAGAAGCGATGTAGTGAACAACTTGGAAGAAGGCAGATTGCCCGAGTTCTGTGCAGTTTTTCCAGTAGAAAAGAGCCAAATCCCAGGCCCTTGCTCTCCACGCCAGTAGTTTCTGATCAATGTCTAGTTCATGCTTTATTACATATGGCTTTAGCAAGGAGTCGTAAACGTATTCAGATCCCTAAAAGGCAAAAAAAAAAAAAAAAAATGTTATCAGCTCAGCTCAATCAACAAAAGGTCCAAGTATTAAAGTTATGCTCGATCTCAAGTCCAGCGACCGTACTATAAAGACTAAACAATAACTCATTACTGTGTTACATTTTTTTTTGTTCACACGCCCCTTTTTAATTAAAGTTCTAAAATGTAACCATGATACAAATATTATAAGTTAATCAATTATTAGCTTCATGAATATTAAAATATATATATATTTACCAGACTGGTACGATAGTTAGATTTAAGATCAATCCTTAATATATATATATATATATATGTATAGTGTGTATATATGTTTACCTTGGTGTTTGGATACCAAAGATATATGAAAAGAGCCAGCTTCAACTCCCCATACATGGGCATCCTCAAAAAAAGAATTGGTTTATCAGAATTCCATATCACAGAGTTGAAACAAAATAGTAGTTAAAAAAAAAAAAAAAAAAAAAAGGTGTTCAGAAAGCTTTAAAATTATAAATACCATGAAATGAAAATGTCCCCAATTCTCTCAAGAACTGATAGAATCGCTACAAGAATCCTACAAAAAAGAAAAAAAAAAAAAATTTGCAAACATGGTCATTCAGTCATTCTGATTTCAGCTACCATATCAAGCCCATATTTAATGATGTGATAGACAATGACATCTAGTTCTTATAGGAAAATAACCCATGTTTTTTATTCTCTCTCTCTTTTTTTTTTTTTTTGGGTGGTAAATAAAACCTTCTGTTTTCCATTTGGTCATTTTACCGTAAATACCAAGAATCACATGTTTCATGATCCCTGGAGGCAATTCATCAAAGTTTTCACATCCATAATTACTCATGAAATTCGATTTCTGGGGTTTTTTTTTTTTTTTTTTTAATGAATCCATTTCTGGTTTCTTAAACCCATAAGCAAATATTATATCTGGTTTTTTTTTTTCGCTACACTCATAAGCAACAATATTGTAATTTCAACTTGCTAATTTTATTGTAATTTATTAGAAGAAAAAAAATGCTAAAAAACAAAGGAAAAAAAAAAACAAAAAACTTGATTGATTTTATTATGACTAAACAGGTTTATGTGAGTCCATAATGCTGATCTTATTCTAGTTTAATTGGAGGGCAATCCTCTCTCCATTGACCAAATCCTTTTTTTGTTTTCTCTACTCTTTATTCTATCAACTATTGAACTTTCCGGGAAAATTTCTTCAGAAAAATTTAATTCTTCCAGAGTCTTAACTCCGGCACACCCATTATATTAACAAGAAATTTAATCAAAACTAATTTCAATGTCAGAAACTATGAAATTAAAAAAAAAAAAAAAGTTTCTTACCAGTATTGGCACCAGAACCGAAGCTCTTGAATCTCAACTCTGTCCTTCTCCACCGCTCTGTAACACTCAAATGCAGGGTATGCATATCCAAAAACCATTCTAAAAACACCCAAAAAAAAAAAAAAAAACTCAAGATCAGTCTAAATTCGATAGAAAAGACTAAAAAAAAAAAAAAAAAGCTTGAAAAAAGAAAAAAAATCGGCAGAAAGAATCTGATAGAACAGAGAGATATAAAAGCATACACGAGAATTCTGGTTATGAAATCTCCTAACATGGTTAATTTGTCTTGACCACGGAGATTGAAAAGGAACAAAATTTGGCTTAAAACACTGAGATTTTCCAGGTGAGGAAAGAGACAGAGGAAGAAATATTTAAGTGAGAATAGCAATATATATATATATATATAAAAGAAACTGTGAGAGATTCTTTAGATGGAGAAATGGGGAATTTGAAGAAGGATTCGGCTGTAGAAGGAGGAGAGGAGAGAAGGAATGAGATAAATTCCCCCAGGTGTCTTGAGATCGGAGGATAAACTATAAAAGTTGGCAATCTATAATTCTTCTGAGAAATATATATATATATATATATGTATAGATATATATTCTGCCTACACTATATATATGGAGTTATATGTATATGTAAATATTTATATGGGTGGTTATTTGTGGGGAAAGCAAGGATTATTAACGAAGATAAAGAGCAAAGGAAAAGGGAAAAGGGAAAAGGAAAGAGGAAAAAGGAAATAGGAAATGAAATGAAAATGAAAATGAAAAATCAAAGATGGGGATTTTCAGATTTCTTGCATTGGACGCTTCTCTATAATTTAACACGCAAACTTATGAGTAGAAGAAAGAGAGAGAGAGAGAGAGAGAGAGAGAGAACAGAGACGAGGGAAAGTGGATTTCGTGGGATTCTCCATGCTTCTCACGCATTTACCGTTTGGCGGTTATGTAACTCTGAGGGCATTTCTGTCATTACGTAATCTCTGGTGAATAAAATATTCTAGTTTCTAATTAAAAAAAAAAAAAAAAAAACAACTACCTTAGGAATGAGGAGAGAAAATCCCACGTTCTCATCATTATCAGAGTGGATAGAGATGTTAGCTGGGATTATTTTCATCTATATTTTTTAAATTTGTAACTTATTTTTTAATTTGTTTTCTAAAATTTTAAAGTCTCTCATTTTATATTTTAATAAAATTTTGAATTTAACTTTACTTTATTTATTTTTAATTTAAAACAAACAGAAAACATAAGAGAACTAAGTCTATTATGTTCTGGGTTAGTTTGGGGTCCAAATTTATACCCAAATTTTTCAACTTAATTTTTATCTTTTTTCTGAAAAAGTTTTTTACCTTTTATAAAAAAGTTAATAAAAATTATTATTAAAACTTAAAAATCTTAACTCAAATACCAAACACCCCCAGAATTTTGTTAAAAATAATCAAAAAATATCACGTGACTATACTTAATTCATTTTTTTTCGTATGTTTTTAATTAAAAATTCTAATAGAGTGAGTCAAGTGGGGTAAAATATAAAATTCATAAAAATAAAGTGAAAATTTTAAAATTAAGAAGGAAAAGTGAAAGTAAAATTAAATTTCAGATCATATCCCAAGAGTAAATAAATGTTTGTAAAACAAAAGAATAAAAAAGAAAGAAATTAAGTTAAAATAATAAAGAAAGAAATTAAGTCAATGTAACAAAATTAAGAAAATGGTGGAAATTACTAAGAAAGGTACATATATATAATAATAACAAAATACAGAGTTGAAATAGTCAATATATGGGTTATAAATGAAGCTACATATATATGTAATAATAATACAGAGTTGAAATAGTCATATAGAAATAACCAGAATTTCTTGCTTATGACAAATATAAAGGCCAAAATCATAAGGTTAAAAGACAAACTGGGACCTGTCATCCAAATTAATCCAAAATACCAAGAAAATTATATGGTTAACTTAAAGAGTCAATGATGAACAAGTAAAATTTGGAGACAACTTGTACCTTTCCCTGTTTGATTATGGAATCTGTGTCTCTTTCCTCAGCAGCATGCCAAGTCCTTTCTTTGAAGGTTCTAAAGGAATGAGGGGTATAATTGGAAACTAACATTTTGTTGTTGACCACCTTTAATCAAGTAAACATACATGATTCCAAAAAAAAATAAAAATAAAAAAAAATCATGTCATTTAAACTGTCATTGCATGCATCAACTTGAAGATCCATGCCACAAACCAACACCTTCCATTTTTCCTATTTAGCTTTCATCATTGACTTGAATTTCTTCAACTTTTTTATTTGAAAAAAATATTCAAAACATCCCTTCTATTTAGCTATAGTAATATTTTTACTCCTCTTAAATAACAAATACTACGCATTATTTCTTTAGAATATAAGTACATATATTGTTTTAAACATTTGTTATCTAAAATATTACTTTTTTTTTTTAACTTGAAGATTAAGGGATTGAAACACTATACGTTATTATTAAGTTAGATTCGAAAATATCATTGGGTTATGCCTGCAATCATTAAAAAAAAAAAACTATAAAGTAAAAAAAAAAAATTTTTTTGCATTCATTTATTTTTGAATATTTTTAGTTTTAAATTTTATTTGTATTCTTTAGTTATGTAATATTTTAAACGATATTTAGTATAAACTGAGAAGGATATATTTTTTTTATTTTTAAAATTTAGTCGCTTTGGCTACTTTAAAAAAAAAATCACTTTAAGGGTATTTTATGACTTAAATTACAAATATAAGGGGTATTTTAGATGTTTGCATAACAAAAATAGACATATTTTGACTATTTATTTCTCTTTTCGCCCAAAAAAAGAAAACTTCTAGAGTAGGTCACAGTTTTTTATTGGATCATATTTTTCTTAATCTCATATATTTTCGTATAGTTCAAAATCTATGTTTTCATACCCTGCCTAATTTTCAAACTTTTTGTTCTTTGTTTCCTTTTTTTTTTCTTTTTCTTTTTTGTGTGTATAAAGTGCATATATATATATATATATGTTACATATATATGATAGTAACATTTGTTCTCTTCTAGAAAGTATATTCTTGGACAAAAAGAAAGAAAGTAAATATTGCCCACTTAGACCTACTGAAAATCTACTATACAATACTTCTAGAATTATATTGAGAGTTGTCCTAAAATAACCCTGACTAATTTTTTTTGCCCACTTAGACCTATTTGACTTTCAATCCACTTCACCAAATTAAACTTATGTTACGTGATTTCTATTAGGTAGCTTTTTTTTTTTTTTTTTTTTTGCTTCTATATATATTAAAAACTATTTCCTTTCCGTGTTCTAACATTCCCGGAATTTAAAAAAAAAAAAAAAAAAAAAAACCCAGAAAAAATTACAGGAATTTGCTTCTTGAGCAATTGCAACTTTTCATGTTCTTCTTTCCAAAGATTTGACCTCGCTAAATGGACATATGAGCTTATAAGACCCAGTCAATATACCCAGTCTTTCCAAAAACTGAGCCAAGGAAAATTGATTGTTAGCTCGATTATTTAGTCCTTCTGAATTTTCTCAGAAGTGGTCTTCGATTTTCCTTAATTAACTTTCTCATTTGATGTTAACAATTGTTATGTGTAGAAAATATATAGATATTAAAATAAAAGAAAGAAATATTGCATGAGGAAAAAAAATAAAAAAATTCACGCTACAAAAAAAAAAAATAATAATAATAATAAAAGGGTCGAAACTACCATAATTTATGAAAAATGGCCTAAAATCGAAGCACGTATGAATTTTTCCCCACTTAAAATATAAAAGCTATTCAGTATTTACTATGCTAATGGACGTAGGATCTCATGACAATTTACAGTGACCAACTTAAATAAAAATTTGATTGTTAAATTAGCTACATATAGGTATATTAAACCATGTTATTTAATTTTCTAGGTATATATTTAGTCATATAATAAATTAATGAACCTGGGTTGCTCTACGAAGTTGTTACATTAGGTCAACTAAAAATTATTCCAATGGACGGCATAAACAAAATTACAAACACGACATTGTTTGATATCATAATATTATAATAAATATAAGTATATATAATATATATATATATATATTAATAGAAAAATAATAATAAAGGTATTTTGTTTTGAATGTTTACGACTAAGTCAACACATTGGCAACATTAATTAACTAGGAACATGCCAATTGTTTATTTAGATCTATGTATTACGGACATAACATAAGAGGATGCTTGGTTTTTAAGTTAATTGTAGTTGGAGTTAGTTTAACATTATCTACTTTAGGGTTCATCAACTTTAATTGATTCCCCCTTGCATCATCCATAGTACTGCGATTTTCAGTTACTAACTTATTTAATTAATTTGCTTATTGACTTATTACTTATAAAGACACGTGAAATTTTTATTTTTTATTTTTTTGTTTTTAAATTTTTTTTATTTTTTATTTTTTTATATATCTCTTTTCCTCTAAGCCAAGCAAACTACATAATGATAACAAGATAACGTTATCAGTTATCATAAACTTTTCCGGGCACGTCCCCATGTGTATTTCCCTCTTTCCAATCGGTTGTCTTTTTCATTATTGTTTTGAATGGAATTTCATGAGTTTACCCGCACATATATATAGAAGTATTTACACTAAAATGACCATTTTTGAATCCTCTTTTTTTACAAATTTGAACTAATTTTGAATTTTAATGATTTTCTTTTTCACATATACCCTTCCACAATCTGCGTTTGCAGATCAACTTTTTTTTTTTTTAAATTAAAAAACTATCTTCAATTAATGAATTGAATGCCCGTTTTAATCTTTAATTAGGGAAACTGTTTTGGTATTTTTTTTTCTCTAGTGTTTTTTTTTTTTTTTATAGAAAAAACAACCCTCCTTATTTTATGCCATGACTTTTTAAATGATTTGAAAATTTAAATATGAATTAAATTGAAAATTACATTTTAAATTTTCTGAATGCACATTTATTTTGTTTTCTTTCCTTAATTAGTTTTGTTATTTATTTCTTCCAGTGTCCGCCTTCCTTCTTTGAGTTTTCTGGTTTTATCAAATCTCTCTTCCATTTAAAAAAAAAAAAAAAACCTACATGCTCTTTTTTTAAAAAAATTTTCATTTAAAACTTTTGATTACACATTTTTATGGATTTAGTTATTTTAAATACACATTCTATTCATCTATTCGTTATCAGTGGTATGTTTCGATTTTGATTGAGTTACTAAACTTTATTGACCAATTATAGTTACCGAATTAATTAGCTGATATCTTCACACAAAATTAACATGAAATAATAAAGATATTGAATTAAAATAAATTCACAAAAAATTTGAGTCACTATCAAATTGACCTTGTTATTGAGAAAAAATAAGACATTCACTCTATGTTGTTTTGTAACATATTGACCTCACCAATATGAAATTGGCATTTGATATCTTCAATAACTTGCACTATAGTGCAGTGGTTGATCTTCTTATTAGTCCGTTGCCTTTTGGCTTCAAAATTTACTCTCCTATTTACACGACTCATTTTAATGTCAACGACAATAAAATATAATACCAAAAAGCCAAGTCAATAAAAAATGATTTTTCATAAATATGTGATAAAACCAAAACGTAATGATCGCATCATTATGAACTAACCAAATTATTTCAAATTCCCATAATGACTATAACAAATACAAATTCTAAAAGTTCATAACACTATTTAGTCACTAAATATTAGTAGAAAGATTTCATATGATTTTAACCATAGTTAAACGTGCGTATAGAGTGTTACAAAATGCTTTAGGCGCCACTTTCAACTATGGTTATCCCAATAATAAAAAATCATTTAATGAAATAATTGATTAAAATGATATTTTTCATAGACTTTAACTGATTATAAGTTATTCGCAATCAGTATCAATGATTTTTTCAAAATACTATCCACAAATTAAAAAGGCTTATATATTTAAGCAACGCAACACAACTCTATATATTTTAGTAACACAGCACAAATAACAATCTCTAAATATATATATATATATATACACAATATATATATATATATCAATCCTCCAATCCTCCTCGTCATAATTACCAATATAATTAACACAAAATACACAAATTCAATGAACTCATATAAAATATCCAAACAGAAAACCTAGATACAAAATAATAATAATAACAAAATCGAAATCTAAACCCAACAAAAGAAGAACTATACAACTATAAAAACCATAAAAGTACTGATATTCAGGTAATCCAACAGAAATGGTGAGAGAGAGACAGTTTTTTTTTTTAATAATTAATATGGATGAAAGAGTGTTTTGGATGAGAAACTAATTAGGACAAATTAGGGAATCTGCCTACTTTAACTAACTTATTTGTGTCTTTCTCTTTGAATTCTACCCTTTCTTTATTAGTTGACGCATAATTGAAAAGAATGAGGATGGAAACCTTACCGTGAAAAGGTAGACCGCCCGGCTATGGTAGTCTACCATACTACCGATGATATCTCGCCATGATACTGAAGGTAGTCTACCGTAATACTGAAGTATCCTACTGTGTTACTGAAAATTCTAGCCACTTCCACACTGAAAGTAGCCTACTATGAGAAATTTTACAAGTAATTTAGATCTTGTTATGACGGAGGCGGTTTCGATAGAGTGCCGTTGGCCAAGGCAGTTTGGTCTAAACTATGGTGGTTTGGGTATTTTAGGCTCGGCATTGCTTTCAGTTGTGGGAGAAGATGAACATAATTTGTTTTTCTTTTTTTTTTTTTTGTTCCTTTTTTTTATTATTTTTAATATCATAATAAATTAAAATTAAATTTTCTAAAAAATAAATGTCAATTTAGATGTAAGGATAGAATGTAATTATGCACTAAAATGTTTGCCAATAACTATTATTTGAATATCAGAGGACCAAGTGTTTTTTTTTTTTTTTTTTTTTTTTTTTTTTTTTGAATTTGAAGGTGAGAAATTCGAACTCTACCTTTTGTAGTGGAATATGATGTAAATTACAGTTAGACTATATCTGTAACCACGATGGATAAAATGTTATAAAAGTCTGACATGCAATATTGCAATAACTTTCCCGGCGTGGCATGGCAAAATTCAATCCATGATTATAAACGTGAAACCCAACATAATTGTCTCCTTTTCCATTCAAATGGAGTTCGATCACTTTCCTTTCCTTGAAAAATCGCCAAAGTCTCCCATCCCTAAATAGTCCACTTTTATGTACAGCTCAAATTGTCAAAGTCAAGACCCACAAGACAAAATTAGCACCCAAAAAAAAAAAAAAAAATAAAGCTTAAGATTAACAACCAATAGAAATTTGTGTCGTAAGATCAACAACATTGTGAGGTGAAATACGTTGGTTGGTATTTTATAAGCAGGTGACAACATATCAAAACTGTCATATAAGAAAAATGTTTGAAACGTGTTGAACACGACATCCTTATGTGGTGATACAATGCTCTTCATAGGTGGTTCTAGTTTTACGCTTCAAAGCGCCACGAGAAATGGCTTGGCCAGATGCCAAGCTCTGCAAGAGAGCAAGCGGGTAGCTTAGAGCCAAATTATGAAACGTTTCTGGCTACACCTTCACAAATTTTCCATGAATAGCCCGAGACGAAATGCCAAAACAATACGTTAAAGTGACAACATAACAATCATTAAATAGGGAATTTTTACGGTAGGACATGTTGTTTATGTGGTGTCGGACACATTGGAGTCACTTGTGAATTTATAAGCCTCTTTTTTTTTTTTTGCCCCCCCACCTCGGTTCTCACGAACTTGCTAGTTTTTCTTGCATTTTCTACATAAGTTAAGAGAAAGATTTTTGTTGATTTTCTGTCTAAGTGAAGAGAAGAGATGGATGAAGAATTTTTGCAGTCTAGAACTAAAAGGCATGCTAATTTCCGTTTATGCAATGTCTCAAGGTACATGTAAATCCTTTTTGTTTTGTTTTGTTTTGTTTTTTGTTTTTTAAAAAATAATATTTCTGGGTATATTTTCTTCTGAAATATTATTATTATTTTAATTTTGTTGGTTAGTTTTACAACTGAATTGCTGGAGATTTGTGCCGATGAGCCAGTATTTCACGTCCTATTTATCCCTGGAAACCCAGGTCTGTTTCATTTGTGTATTGGGCATTACGGTACTTTCCTTTGTTGTTATTTGTTCAATTCATATGATTTTGGCCTTTCAAAATTTTTGTTTTTAATTACTTGCAGGTGTGGTGACATTTTATATTGATTTTGTGGAATCACTTTATGAGCTGCTTGGAGGACATGGCTCTCTGACAGGCATGATATTATTTTATAATTAAGTTTATTTTAATACTATCGCTATTTATATTGCTACTTTTGCAATTCTTGTTGGGTTTGATAAGTCTGTTGCGTTTTATTTTTGTCAGCAGTTGTTGGGCATATCTCTCACACAATGCAGGTACTACATATATATATATATATCTATATCTATATATATATATATATATATATTTTAAACGTTGAGCCTTTACCGATTATGTTCTTCACCTGACTTTTCTTTTTTCCCTTCATTGTACTAGCTTTGGCAAACTAGAGTAATGAGGATGAAAATATATGGAAAGATTTATATTAGTTCACACTTAATATGAAAGTTAAATCTACTTTCAGTTGTTGCAGAATTTCATTATGATTAAGAATACAATTTTAAGAAAATTAGACGTCCCATGCTTTGCAGACTCGGTATTTTTTCTCGTACCTTTCTTTAATCCTAAAACCGGTATCTCCGTGATAATTAACTTGTGCTCCATAAATTATTCTAATTACTTATTTGAAAGAACGATCCATTTAAACATAATATTATTTCTCAGTTTTCTTTGTTATCAGAATTGGGAGCAGGGAATGGTCTTCACTTTACAAGAACAGATTGATCATAAGGCGGTCTTTATCGAACAAGAGTTGACAAATAACAAAGTTCCGATAATATTGGTATGAACACTGTCGTATTTGTTTCTCGTGTTCTAAGTGTTGCTGAACTCTTGATTTTTAGCTCCCTTTTCTTGAGGAGATACCCAAGTACAATGTTATTTCAATGTGTCTTATGTTGAAAAAATGAGCAGATTTACAAAAATAATCGCTCGATTGAGTAGCTTTTAATTTCCAACGACTAACTTAAGCAATCTGACACGTGATTGCTGTGTTGACCTTGAACCTTGTAATGGTGTATGGTGTTGTATGTGTTGGTAAGTCATCTGATATAACATGTTTGTCACTATTAAAATATAAAACTATTGTTGGTTCATCTTCTAATAGCTTAAGCTTTTGGGATGAAATGGTAAACTAATATAGTATCAGAGCAGGAGGTTCTAAGTTCGAACCCCCGTAATTACACTATTTAACCCCATTTATTATTATTGCGTATTGGGTATTTAATATGTTTTGGGCTTTTTATAATTTGTGTTGGATTTTCAAAGTAATATTTGTCCGCACGTTTGTTCATTGTTTGGTCTACACATGAGGGGGAGTGTTAAAATATAAAACTATTGTTGGCCCACGTCCTAATAGCTTAAGCTTTTGGGATGAATAGGTAAACTAACGCTCACCAATTCAAGTGGTACGTGAGTTAGGTTTAGAGTGTTGTCACACTGTTCAGTTTCAATCTACCTTTGGCGTTGAAGGGAGAACTGCTAGGAACCAACCTTAGTATGAGAGGGGCTAGGTTAGGCCAACTTATGGTATATTGGTTGTCATGTCGGCAGCTAAGTTGGTATGGAAGAACTGCAGCGCAACGAGAAATCCTTCTCTATATCAGTTCTTGGACAAGGTTTTTGAACAGAACTTCAATAGGGGAGAGGTGTAAGTACTACGAGCTGTGAAGTGATCTTGTATTAAAATTTGACATGAAACTTCTTGATGTAGGTTGGGCATTCCCTTGGTGCATATGTATCTATTGAACTATTAAAGAGAATCCCAAACAAGGTAATAATAACTTTTATCAATTAATCTTTTTGCTTTTCAAATTGTTTCTAGATATGGATGACCCATTCTCTGACTTCTCTCTGACCATTCTAGGTGTTCTATTGCATCGGACTTTATCCATTTTTGGCCGTTAACCCAGAATCCAGGGATCAATTTATAATTGACAAGATTTCAAGGTATGGTTCGCCTCCTCCCCCCCTAATAACTAGCATCATTTTCCAAGTCAGCTGCAGTTGTGGATCAAATTTGAGCATAGTCGCTTAAAACCGATAATTTAATGAATGAATCTAGTACGGGAATCTTACTTTTACAATTCAATATGTGATTCAGGAGTTCAACCATATCAGTAGCCCTCAGTGCCCTTGTGGGGCTATCTGGACTGTTACCAAACTCCGTTAAGCGGTTTTTGGTATCGAAAGTGATTGGGAAGAAATATTCTAATAATGCAATTGAGATCGTTTGCTCTCACTTGGCACAGGTACGGTTTTTACTGACCACTCCTTAGAGGATCATCTTATGTTTCATGTCAATAAGGTATTTAGTACCGGTACACGCATCGCCCATGTGATTTACTTTTTTTTTTTCTCCCACCCTCCGGAAACTTGCAGTACCATATGATGCTGAACATTTTATTCCTGACGCATACGGAATTCGAAAAGGTTAGATCTCATAGACTATATTTGTTAAATTCTCGCCTTTCCTTTCTGTCAATTTCATCACTTAAACTTTGAGAAATGCTACGGCTTCCCTTCTTGAACTCCACAATTGTAGTAGGAAAACTGAAAAATGAGCGATTTCTTACCATTCGGTGTCTTATGCTAGCTTGCCGAAACGCCAGATTGGGCATTCATGAGAGAGAAGCACGATAAAATTGCGTTTTTGTTCGGTGAGGATGATCACTGGGGCCCATTACAAATGTGTGAAGACGTAAGCATCGGAATTATAATTGTTACTCTTACACTCTAAAGGCCAACTACGAAATTAACACATAAATCAACCTAATTAAAGACGAACCACTATAAATCTTGTGCACGTATTTGCCTTTTCTTTCAAGTAATTGCTCTCACTAGAAGTGGATTAGCACTCGGGTTTCGAGACCAGACACCTCATGAATTTGGAGCCAACACAGTGGGGTTGTCCAAACATTATGCAAAGCAAAGCATGTTTTGGTTTTAACCAGGTTTACTTGTGTTATTTATTTATTTTTGGTACAGATTTCAAGGCAGGTCCCAGGAATTGTTGTTTCCGTTGAAAGAGAGGGACATGGCCACTGTTTCTGTGGCTCTACGGATGGCTCCACCTGGGTTGCTTGCCACGTGGCTGCCTTGATCGACAAGCAATTATCCAGTTCAAGCCTCTAAGAAAAGAAACAAAGACATTTTATTACACTATTTTTGAATTTCCTTCCATTCATGATGTCAACTCAAAATCCATGTTACATTTTCTTTCTACGATGGTGTTAAATTGAAAATAAAAAGATGTTTAGCACACTTCTTGTGGCCATGGATGGATATACACATAGTTGTGTGTGGGGCTTACTTATCGTTGATCTATATGTGTTAATGATAAATTTTGATATCTTTAACAGAGTTATTTTTATTATCTTTTTTTACTTGACGCCAAATTTTATTACTAAATACAGTTAATATTAAATTTAATATTTGATTTTTTATTGATTGAAATATTGAATATTCCATATGCTCATTAAAAATTTTTAACTTTTAGATAAATTAAATATTAAAGTTTGCTTTATGTGTTCCAAAACTTAATAATGTGACAGAAAAATTAGCATTGAAAGTAACATTATATTTTGAAATACAAAATAGAATTATATATTTTTTTTCCTATTTTTGATAATAATATAGCATTGGCATCTGTATACAGGGAAAAAAGGAAAATTGCATATTTCTCATATGGATTGGAAAATTATAACATAATTTTCAAAGGAGTGAAAATAATAGCACATTTTGGAGAAATATTTTCGGAATACCATATCTACCCCTGGCAGCTCCACTCTTCTCCTCCGGGGACGTGAACGGATTCTTCCTTCTGTCCGTCGCTCGTGGTTGCCGTCGACTAGGCGCTCCGACGGATCTCCTCGGCGCTGCAGTAGCCTCGAGACTGCAAATCGAAATCTTGCGACGGCTGGAATCGCGGATGTGAAGGGGGCCGGATCCCATGGCGATCAAGTCGATCGCGACAGAACCTCGCGCCTACGACATCACCGTCGCCATCGAATCATCCTAGCTCCATCGCCAAACTTCGCGAAGCAAAATTCGACTGTCGCCGTCTCGACGCTCTCTCCGTCACCAGCGCCGTACTTTGCGAGGCTGAATAGAGAGGAGAGAGAGGGGAAGCCCAGATCTTGGACAGGAAGCCGCGCTTGTCACCGGGGAAGAAAGCTCGCGTAGAAGTCGCGGAGCCTCACGGTAGTCTCCCTCGCCGGAAAAAGAGATCCACGACGGAGGAAAAAAAACGCAGTAGAGAGTAAGGTGTCCGGGGTAGATCTGGAATTTAGAAAAAACATAAACCAAATATGCTATTTTTTTTAATCTTCTATTACGTTAATTCAACTCAAACTTAAATTTTTTATCTCAATTTTATTTTTTTCTGAAAAATTAATAAAAATTATTACTAGTTTTTAAAAAATCAATCAACTTCAACTTAAAAATTTCAACTCTAATCGTGATACTAAATGAAGGTTTATGACCCGTTTGGTATTATATCTTAAACTCACATTTTTCATCTTAATTTTTATTTCTTTTTTTAAAAAATCAAAAAAATTATAACTAATTTTTAAAAAGTTAACCGGCCTAAACTTAAAAATTTTAACTCTAATTATATCACCAAGCGCACCCTTAATATATATAAATATGCTATTTGGTGGTTTCCTTTTATATATTGAAGATGGGCCATGTGGAAAAGTCAATCACTTGGCACTAAATAAATAGCTTAGGATTAAATATGACGATATTCTTCGCGGCTTCACTTGGAATGAGACGGGATGGGGAGCAATATTTGGGGGAGATAGAGACGAAATAATTCTCCCAAATTGAAAACGGGGTGAGGACATGGAAGAACACCTTCATATATAGTTAGTAATCTTAATTGGCTAACACTAATTAATATGTAATATTTATTGTTCTAATTATCTTTTTATGAGACCTTTTTGTGACTTTAATTGCTAGGATTTAGTTTGTGTTTCTTTAGAATTTGATTGTTTTTGTGAAATGTTTAATTTTGGTATAAATGGATAATGATTTTCCACTTTATTTTTCTTATTCTAAGTTGTGTTTATATTTTTTTTTGGGTAAAAAAGTTGTATATATATTCTTCACATGTTAGTCATATTAAATAGAAAAGGTAGGGTATGAGAAAGGCTGCCGAAACTCCCGGCTCCTCCCTCTTTAAGTAGAGATGAGCAATGGATGGAAATGATTTTAAGTGCTGAAAATTGGTATTCTGCCCCGTTCTATTGCCATCCCTGGCCTAAGGTCAACCTACAAAGAGGGCCAGTTTCATGGGCCTCAAAGGCCGCCTTTCAAAGCCCACAGAAATTGGCATCAAATAACAAATGAGCAGGAGTGGCTTGCAGGTAGCTATGGTTCAGTAATTCCCACAAACCGTGGCGCGCCCGAGCCTATCGAAATCACGAAACGTTTCAAATTATGTAAAAGGTCGAAACGCCAAAAAAATAAAATAAAAGAATAATAATAACACGTCAAGCAATACAATCATCATAAATTGCTAGAGGAAAAAAGGAGAGAGAGATGCTGATTCGAAGTATCATATCTTCTGTTGTCCGACCCAATGGACTCTCCTTCCATTCAACCCATTTCTGGTACTTACAATCCTTTTTCACTTTCCTCAAAAATTCTCAAGAACTTGCATGATTTTTCTATATATGGATAAGTGGTGAGGAAAACCCAGTTCTTGATTTTCCCTTTAAGGTCCGGGAATAGATCGTATTGTCTTTGTAGAGAAATGGGTCAAGAAGTTTTGCTCTCTGAAGCTAAAAAACTTGCTACTTTCCGTTTGTGCAATGTGTCAAGGTAAATTGATATATATATATCTTTTTGTTTCATTTTCTTTGATTATTTAGTTTTGAAGTTTTTGTTATTATTTTCTTTGTGTAGGTTTGTTACAGAATTATTGGAGATTCATGCTGATAAGCCTACATTTCATGTCCTATTTATCCCTGGAAATCCAGGTCTGTTCATTATTTGAGTATTGCGTATTTCGGAACTTGCTTTTGTTGCTTCATTCTGGGTTATTTACTACTTAATGCCTGTATCTTGATCTTATATATATATCATGCATTCTGGATGTTCTCAATAATGTACCTTTGATTCTTCTTTTTTTTTTCTTTTATTTTTTTTTTCTTGGTAAGTGGATTTCAAATTTATATAAGATATTTATTTTCTATTAGCGAACTTCTGGTAGTCAAGATCAGCATTTTTCCAAGAGAAGCTACAATTTGATATAGAATTAAAGTTTAAGGGTAAAATGTTGAGAATACTCAAAATTAATAAGTTCAAAATGCAGGGTATAAAAAAGATAGCCCTTATCAGCTATGGGCCAAAGGAAATTAGAATTTTGAGTTGATTACTTGCAGGTGTGGTGACATTTTACAAAGACTTCGTGGAATCACTCTATGAGCTGCTTGGAGAAAGTGTGTCCTTGACAGGCAAGATATGAAGAAATTTTCCATTTTTGTTTTTGCTTCAGATATGTGGTTAATTGATTTGTTTTTTTTTTTTTTTTTTTTGTTGTCTATTCGTCAATTTGTTTAAATCCTATGCGACATCAGCTGTTGGACACATATCTCATACAATGAAGGTACTGCATTACATTGTGCTTGTATAAGGTATTAAGATTAGGCAAGGTATTGTACTACTATGTTTACTGTCATGGCTTTCACAACCTAATATAACGGAGATGATTGTGTGTGGGAAGTAATTCGGAAAATCCATTTGATTGTTGCTAAGCAAGTTGATTATGAAAGATAAAACTGCTTTGTGTAGATCCTATAAAGTTCAAACCAATATTCTTTCTAGTTGAGAAGCAATGTAGTTCATATTTCCTTTGAATATAAAATGGTTAATTGTGTTTGACAGAACCACCTTTTTTTATTAAAATTTATTTCCGTCTTTCTTGGCTCAAAGTACTCTTATGTGAGTTTCTCTTCTTTTCAGAATTGGGAGCATGGAAGGCTGTTCTCATTGCAAGAACAAATTGATCACAAGGTGATTTTCTGCATGCTTTTATCAGTTTTGAGCGAACGGTTGGCCTGAAAATGTCCATCTAAATTCATGCGTATGCAGGTGGACTTCATCAAACACGAGTTGCAAAATAATGAAGTTCCTATTGTACTGGTAGGAGCACAATCATCTTTGTCTTATGTGGTTGT
Organism: Ficus hispida; assembly: GCA_025413025.1. Taxonomy (NCBI): domain Eukaryota; kingdom Viridiplantae; phylum Streptophyta; class Magnoliopsida; order Rosales; family Moraceae; genus Ficus; species Ficus hispida. The sequence continues at coordinate 30,847,571 of CM046373.1, forward strand.
TGACCTTCTGAAAACCTTTCATTTGAAGGGAAGATAGGTTAAAGTGCAATATTCTTTCAACGTCATGTCGGGAATCCAAATAAAAGTTTGACATCTTCATGAGTCCTAACTTTAAATGAGAGAGCAAAGCCCTCTCCTGCTCTTATTTTCAATCTGAGTATCGCTGCCATTTTTGGTGACTAATTTAAGCGATCATACATGTGTTTCAGTTTCTGTGTGCGTGTGATGTTGGGATGGGATCTATTGCCCTTACCACAAACTTAAGCGGAATCATTTATCACAAACTTCAGCTAGAAACATTCAAAACTTCCACGGCTTTTTTTTTTTTTTTAAATTTCGGGAATGTGTGTGTGTGTGTGTGTGTGTACTTCCATGACTGTTTTTTTCTCATTTTGGGAATGTGTGTGTGTGTGTTGTTGAGTCGTGGTGATGTTGGGATTGGATATATTGCTTTTTTCCAAGAACTTAAGCTAAAACCATTCAAAACTTCCACGACTGTTTTTTGCTGATATTGGGAGAGAGAGTGTGTTGTTAAGTCGTAATGATGTTGGGATGGGTTATATTGCCCTTATTATGACTTAAGCTGCAAACATCCTAAACTTTCACTCTCATTATGTGAAAGTAGTTTTAGATATGGGGAGAATCGGTTTCTAATTGCTGAAAGTTTTTGAAAGTTGACATGATCTTTCTTGGTGTAGGTTGGGCACTCTGTTGGTGCATATATAGCTATTGAAACTTTTAAGAGAATTCCAAATAAGGTAATGATTACTTTGTGCATTTTTTTTTTCAACGATTCAATCTTGTTACCTCTCATATGTTTCTAGACATATTTAACCTGTTTTTTGACTTCTCTTTTGACATTCTAGGTGTTATATTGCATAGGACTGTATCCTTTTTTGGCGTTAAACCCACAATCCAGGAATCAGTCTATCATTAGGAAGACTGCGAAGTAAGTTATGTTTTAACCCCCATTATGACATTATTTTTTCCAACAACCTGCTATGTATGGAAAGGCATCTTTTCTTCTATTTCATGTGAATTGTGAATAGCCATCCTATATCAAGATAATCGATGTTTTCTATACGAACTATATCTTTTATCATTTTCTATTTTCATACTCTGTTCTGCCTATTCGATATATTAGTTTTTCTTTGGTTTTGTATAGGGGAAAATTATGACAATCTTATGGTAACGGATCACATAAAGTAATATCACAAAATAATGTGTTTCAGGTGTCCAATTGTATGTGTGGCCATCAGTTCAATTGTAGCATTACTAGGAATGTTGCCAATATCGGCTTTGAGGGTAGTTGTGCGTAAATCTCTTGGGAAATCATGGTGTACTGCTGCAGTTGAGGCTGGTTGCTCTCACTTGGCAAAGGTACTAGATTGTTTCAGTCATCTCTCACTCTCTCTCTCTCTCTATATATATATATATGTGTGTGTGTGTGTGTGTGTGTGCTAGGTTAAAGTCTTTTCTTTCTGCCTCTCTCTCTCTATTTTTTAATTTCATTGCCCGTTCTTAGAGAGGAATTTCTACGATTCATGTCAAAAGGTTCTTATTCTCTGCATTTGTGTGATTAAGTATCGTCTTGAAAACTTGCAGTACCATACAGTACGGAACATTCTCTTCATGGCAAAGACAGAATTTGAAAAGGTAAGATCTATAATCTTTTTGCTACATATTTATGAAAAACATCTTTCAGAAATTTAGCATAGAAGGTGCATTTTTCTCCCTTTGAATAGAATGTCAGGTCTTGGGTTTATATTTGTAGATTGTGAAATTGTCTATTTTACTGATGTTACTTTTGTTTAGGAGGTAAAATGAATGAGATCTGCATATGTTATATTTGCTAAACACTCTTCCTCTGCTTTCTGTCAATTTCACCTAATAAACTTCGAGGATTATGCTACAACATCTGTTTAATTTGGGACGAAGATGCACATTTTTCATTGAAATTTGGTAAAGGTCAAAAAGTAGATTTACAGTGCTTCTAAAAGAAAAGAAAATACAATTTTGTAGTCCGTCAGTGTCTGTATTTTCGTGGCACTGGTTAGCTATCTCTTTCAAGTCTAATGTGTGCTAAGATAGTACTTGTGCATATATTCCCTGTTTGTTATCTAACTCCACAAAGATTGAAATTGCCATGCTGTATTCGATAGTAAGATAAACTAAACCGAAAACAGCCATTTGCTGACTACTGGCATCCTATGCTAGCTTTCAGAAACGCCAGATTGGGCATTTATAAGAGAGAAGCACAATAAAATTTCATTTTTGTTTGGTATTGATGATCACTGGGGACCACTGCAAATGTTTGAAGAGGTAAGCCAGTAATCGTTATAAATTTCGATGTCAAGTGTATTTTACTTAGCTCTTGGTCTCCAAAATGAAAATCCATAGAAAAAATTTACCAGCACTCCGGATTCAAACCAGACAGTTGAGTTTGTTTCCAACATATTGTAAAGAAAAAGCATTCTTTTCTTTGTCCAGACACTTGAGTTTGCTGCCAACATATTGTAAAGAAGAAGCACTCTTTTCTTTGTAAGTGTGTCAAAATGGTAGTAAGTGATTAACTCTTAAGTTCTCGGGGGTGTCCAAATATGTTCCGTAGATGGTTTGTTTCCTTAATTATCTAGTGTTAGTGAGGGTGATTATCTTGACGATTGATACGTTTTAGTTGACGTCATATTCTGATATGACTTTCAGGCATCAATTTCATCCGCGAATGGCATAACCACTATTTGTGCTAGATGAATATACCGATTGATATGGCGCAACTACACAAGTGTCTAATAAAAAAGCAGTGTTCATAGATGTCAAATATAACTAGAACATTCTATACATGCCAGATGGAAAAGTATTGTGCTATGGGCCATATCTACTTTTGAGTTCCGAGAGGAGGCGGGTCACGACACGGGACCTATGTTGTTTGCCTCGGTTCGGGATTGTTATGCTTTTGAATGTCCTACGCAAAAGTAGGAGCAGAAGCGAAAAATCTAGCTTATCAAAATAACTTTTAAAAGTGCACTTATGTCTGTGCAAAGTACGTTTATGCAGTTCAAAAGCAATCCCAAACGAGCCCATTAGACAAACATATGCGGAATAGTGCTAGGATTATTACTTGCCAGGAAAGTAGTTAGAAAATCATGATCTTGATGGAGGTGATCAAATAGTGATTGTCATGTAGAATGGCAATTTGTGGTTCTCACTTTCATTCCATGTGCTAAGCAAGTGAAGATATTCGCTTTCCTTCATACCTTTACTCCAAATTTTTGCATTTGGCATTTAGCAGTTTAACTAGTTGTGCTTTTCTGGTACTTTCTTCTTGCCACAGATTTCCAAGCAGGTCCCCGATATCAGTTTATCAATAGAAAGAGAGGGCCACACCCACGCTTTCTGTTGCACTGAGGCTGGCTCAACCTGGGTTGCTCACCATGTGGCAAACTTGATCAACAATCACTTATCAAGATAAGACGTTTCAACACACTTTTTTTTCGAGTTTTTTTTTTTAATTCGATTTTTATTTTAACGATCGAATAAAGGTGGTAAATAGTATTATTGGTGTTTAAGCGCAATTCTAATAGTAATGTGATAAGTGGGGTCTACTTATCAACTTTCAGAAACAATTTCTTATTGTTATAATTTTTTTGGGCAATGGAGATATTTGTGACAGTTTTGATGATGACTTGGGTTGTAAGTTATGAAAGTGCCAAAAGAGCACTAAAGAAGAGAGAACAAAGAAGGGTGTTGATTTGGCTTCCTTTGTCTCGTGACCTTAACAACTCCAACTCCAAGTTGTCTGTACTTGTACAGTACTTGGGGGTATGTATTTCGTTCTATCGTATTTTATTTGTATACTTATTTGTATAAGTATATGTTTCCCACTAATGCAAAGACCAATTGTGTTCACGGGCATTGTATGTGAGAGGAATAACCGTAGAATGATGATGCTCATAAATACATTTCTTCCGTAGCATGACTTGTGTAGAGGGCTAGATTGGATTCCCTGTGCACGTCACGTTACAATAAATAAATAGATAAATAAATAAATAAACAAAAAATTTCCCCATTTACCATGTGGTTTTCAAATAAAGATCCAGTTCTACGGTTTCATTTTCATGATATTTTGATAATTCATCAATTTATTCAAGGATTTTTAGTATTTTGCATTTTTTGTGATTAAATCTTTAAATTCAAAGGATATGGCAAACACTATTGGACAATATCCAATAAAACAATAAATTCAAGACAACAGATCTTTAACTCCCAAACAAATGTTTGAGTGAGTTTCTGAATTCTAATGAAAATTTTGTAGATGTCTATAGTAATTCAAATTTTAAAGATCCGCAACTTTGTTATTTAAGACAAAATGAGAAGTTTTTTTTTTTTTTTTTTAATATGCATAGAATTTTGAGAGAAATAAAATAAGAATTATATTGATTTTTTTTTCAGACACATTTTTAAATTATATATTTTTTCCATTCTAAGCTTAAAAAAAAAAAAAAAAATCAAATGTACATTTCTAAAGTTTAACCAAACTTCACTCAAAATACCTCAAAAATTCTGCTTCCAATTATCCCCCAAATAGCCTCTTAAAACTGAAAAGAAGAACAACTATGCTTGACATACTTTTTTTCCCCCCTTGACCTCGAGGAATTGGTCTAAGCTCGCTGGAAGGAGATAAGTTTAGGTACGAGCTCTTAAGTTTGAAACTTGATAGTGTTTTCATTGAATTGACATACCAAAAAAATAATAATAAATTTATCAAAATAATAATAATAATAATAATAATAACAACAACAACAATAATAAGAGAAAATTAGATGAAGAGTCATGTTTTGAGTACTTTTTTTAAAATTTTATCTATTAAAATATAAATGTTGATAATTTTAATGTTATAAAATGATAAAATTATTAACTTTAATGTTGTGATGAGCATAATTAAAAGGAAGTGTCAAATTTATGACATTCTTACATATAATCCTGATGATAATAATAATAATAATAATAAATTAAAAAAAAAAAACTGGAATATCATCGAGGAGTGAAAAGCTTAAGTACATTTGTTTAGAAATTACTTTTTTTAATCCAAAGAAAAATTGGGGAATGTGCCTGCCCCCTTACTCACTTCTTTAGTTTTACATCAGTGTTAATTTGTATTCCTCCAAAGGTAGATATATAAAAGCAAAAAAATGAGGACCAAAATCTTATAAGAATGGTATAAATCTTTAATCCTCCTCACTAAGGTGGACATTCCTCTAGATTTCCCTAAAATCTAGTTACTACCCTCTGTTTTTTGAGACATAATTAGACAAATATACCTCAAAAATATAGCGATAGAATGATCATAGCCATCACTTAAAAGTTCTTACCATTAGTCTTATGTTTCCTGAAAATTTTATGATTGCATATATAGTTACAAATCTACCCCCTTAGGTTTCTTTTGGGCATTGGGTCTCTCTCCTTTCCCGCCGTGGAGATGTTCTCCCCGCCCACTGCCACAATTCTCTCCCCACTGCGTGGACCTCCCTCGTCGTCCCTGCCCCTATCGGGCCTTTCCATTGATTTTTTTTCTTTTTTTTTTTTGAGAAACTTGTAGAAACAACCTCTCAAATAGATATGTTTGTGTTGTTTTTACCCTCTTATTTGAATTTTTGACTATCGATATTTATCTAATTAGAGATAAGAAAACTAAAACTCTTATAGGATAATAATCTAGAAATTTCTTTTGTAAGGGGCAATTCTACTAATCACTTTTTTTTGTTTTGTTTTGTTTTATTTTGGCCTTTTATTATTATTATTATTATTTTCACAGTATTCCGACAACAAACCACTAGTAGTATAATAGGCTACCACTGACAACGCGTCGAAACTTTCATTGTCACTTCAAGACGCCATAGATAGCACAATCACCAGTAGCCTTTTTCGATACTGCAGGGGTATTTATGGTATTTCAAAATTTTTGTTTTTGGTTAAAAAAAAAAAAAGGACCTATAAATAGTGGGATTGTGGCAATTATATATAAAGCTCGTTAAACTAGTTAAATGAATATCGTAAATTTGATATCTCCTTATATTTATGTCTATCATAATATTAAAATGATAACTTGTCATAATCCGTACATGGCATTCTACCTAATTTTCACTTAAAAACTTACCCACCAATAATTTTTTCACCAAGATTCCATTTAGTTAGCCCATAGATTATTATTAAGTGTAATTTCTATAATATTGTATTGTACACTTGCTCATGACAAGTGTGAGATAAATAACGATGTTTCTATATATAAACCCTGATCATGCACAGGTCCATCACAAAAATATGGATCTGAAACGTCGGAATGGAATCAAGAGAAGATCCAAATATAGTACAATTTTTTATGATCCCTAGATCATTCTTCTTCTCCTCCTCACCCATTTGCCAGGTTTCCCATTTCTTTAATCCCATTTAAAAAGAAAAAAAAATCATATATTTTTATTCACAACCCCTTTTGCATGTTTTTCCCATTTTCTCACCCCCCCCCCCCCCCCCCCCCCCCCCCCCTTCAAGGTGATGATATCAAACGGAAAAATGTTAATGACATTTATTTTAATTTCATTTTTCTGAATAAAAAATTGAGAACTCACGGTCTTGTGAGTTGGTATTTATTATTAAAGTTTTTGTTTTTAACACCACTGGATATCAAAATGACCTTTATCCACGGTTGTAGGACCGACGTGCTCTGTAAACGTGCGGTTGAGATCAAACCGTGACCTAACCAAGCCTCACAGCACAGCCATGTTAGCCTATAGGGGTCTTTAAACTGGCCTTTGGGCTTTACTTTCAGACCCTTATAAAGAAGAAACTTCCTCTTCCAATTTTTAGTCAAAACTCCCTCTCACTTCCTCAGGCACTCTTTCAGGAACTACAATCTCTCTACATCTTCACCTCTCTCTCTCTCTCTCTCTCTATATATATATATATATACATATTTCTGAGTTTCACTTTCTAAAGTTTCTCTCTCTAAAAATGAACACCAGCACAGCCAGAAAGAAGCTCCACCTGAACACGGTCTCGGTCAACCTGGGCTGCAGCTGCAGCCGACCAAAGCTCTCCCACCTCTTCCACCCAAAACCCAAACTCAAAACGCACCGAAAGCCGCACAAACGTCACGAATACACGACCAACTCCTCCTCCAGCTCATGGACAAACGACTTCGACGACACCACCACCACCACCACCACCACCCCAACGACGACGACGACGACACCGCTCTCCCCAAACGACGACGTTTTGAGGTACAGCTCCGAGAAGAAGAAGAAGAAGAAGCCGACGACGACGAATGGTTCGAAGAAAACGACATCCAGAGGGTTCGGGCGAGTCGGCGGCGAGGGGGTGGCGGTGGAGAAGGACTCCGACGACCCGTATCTGGACTTCCGGCACTCGATGCTTCAGATGATTCTGGAGAACGAGATTTATTCCAAGGACGATCTGAGAGAGCTTCTCAACTGCTTTCTCCAGCTCAACTCCCCCTCCCACCATGGGATTATCGTCCGAGCTTTCACTGAGATCTGGGACGGAGTTTTCTCCGTCAGGTCTTCCGCGCCGGCGACGGCGGCGACGGCGTCAGGCTCCACCGGGCTGCATTACGGTTACGGTTATGTTGACAAGTCACGTGACTACTACTACTACTAAGTACTACTATCTATCAGGTAATGCACGTGCTGTCGCTTCTTGGACACGTGAGGCGCACGTTACTTACTGCATGGTAATAATGGGAATTAACAACACCGTCTTCAATACGACGAGTGCGTTCTGTATTTTTGTGGCAGAATATGAAAAAAATATTACATATTTTTACGATCGTTACGTCTGATTTGATATCGGATGGGACTGGTATTTTGTGCCACAGAAATGTTGTAGGGGGGTGAAGATGGTGAAACTTTAATGTTTTTTATTTTTTTTTTATTTTATTTTTAATTAGTGGCTGGCATGAGCCAATAACGTAGTTTGTAAGCTGTCTTCATTCTCGTAATGTAAAGGAACTATTTTGACAGAATTAGTCACTCACAGTGATTTGGGATTTGTTTTTTTGTTTGTTTGTTTGCTTGATTTACTTTTATTTATATCCCCTTTTATTTTTGTTGTTTTCCTTTTTCGGGGGACCCTTTTGTTTGCTCCTTTTAACCTAGTGTAACTTATGTTAAATATGCTAGTACACAAAATTTGACCTTTCCTTTCATTTGATCTCTCTTGGAACATGGAAATGGCTATTTTAATAATAATATATATATATATATATATATTATAGAAGAAAATGTGTCTTTGTCCTCTCTCTCTCTCCAGAGTTACATGACAATGGCAAATTGTGTTTATTTATTTTAACGTGGATTGACAATATTTGACATTGGAAAACTGCAAATTGGGGAAGAGCCCAAAGCAAAAAGTCCCGAAGGGTTGGTCTTTTTCAAGCAGCGAACTGGGTTCATTATATCATATTTAGAAGGACCAGTCAAAATCTTTGGCCAGGTTCCGATGATGTCGAGCCTTGTTGGCGGGGAAAGAAAGGCATTGGGATTTGGGTTCGTAATTATTAGAGACTCGCATTGTAAACGGTGAAGTAAGGAGGGAGGGTTTTTTTTTTTTTTTTTTTTAATTTCTGTCTTTTTAAGGTTTAAATTTGAAAAATGTCGGATGTTTGTTTATTCATTTTAATTACTGTACTTTTTTCATATTTTTTGTCTTTTTGAAAGTTTTTTGTCTTTTCTGAAAAAGTCAAAAAAATACTATTCAAATTAAAATTTAATTTGATCAAATCGACTTATTCACCAAATACCGTAAAATACAATTCTAATATTTATTTTAAACTAGCTTATATACCATCAAAAATTTTTAAAATTTTTATCTTTTTTGATTTACTTATATATCTTTTTAAATTTTATATTATTTAACTTCAAACAATTCATTCTCAACCAAATACATATTTATTTTTTTCAATAAAAAAAGAGTTCTAAAACATCAATTAAAATGTATATTCTAAAACATAATTAAAAATTACTAAAAAAATATTCATTATTAAAGAAATAACAACTCATGATCTTTATGTCATGATATAATTACTCAAAAATTAAAGATTAAAGTTTATATTTCCTTGCATATTCTGTAAATTTATATTTGTATAATTGGTGAAGAAGATCTAGAGAGGTAAATGTAATTAAAATGAGAGCATAGAAATGTCTACAGCAAGACTGACAGAGTGCGTTTTCCAATAGAACTGTATGAATGAATCAGGGGCATTAACCCTTGGCTGCTCCCATGGTAATTATCATGCTTGCGACTTGCTAGCTGGCTCCTTTCAGATCCTTTGTTTTCTCATATTTATTTACCATGTTTATATTTATTATTTATTGGGGTTTGGAGCTCAAGATATTGTCTGCCACTTTGATTTTATTTTATTTTTTGGTAGAACATTTTTATTTTATTTTGTTTCTTCTAATGTTGTACAATTAATAAAATTATCTCGTGGGGGTTTTGACTTGGATACCTATTTTATCATCAAAGTAGTTCCAAATTAAAAGAACTACACAACGGATATTTTCAACTTTATTTTTTTTGACCTTTTGTTTAAGGTTTAAACAAATGACTTTGAATTTACTGTCAAAACCTTCTGATATATAGATGAGACGTTTCAAGTTCAAGTTTTATTAAAAAAAACGTATTGATCCGCTTTTTCAACTAAAGAGAATGAGATGGTGTGTTTCGTCTTTTAAGAATGCAAATAATTATGACACAAGTTAGAAATTTATCAATGTGAAATGTCTTTTCAAGGCATGGCTAAAAAATAAACTACAGTTGATTTCCTTCGTGTATTTCAAGAGATCACATGTTCATCAAAATTTTGAATTATTAGTGTTTTAGTCATAGCCTTCCTTCCTTTCTATAGGATCTATTGATGGACTTGACCTGAAGACTTCCCTCGTAGAGTTGCATCTTTTATAAGGACTTCATCTTTCAATAGAAAGAAGTATTATCGAGTGCAGTCCAGCACTTCGGCTGAACATCTTTCACATAATTATTTACCAAAAATTTACTCTTGATTCTAAGGAACTTTTGATGATGACATTGGTATAATATGGGATGTAATTATGAGAAATTTGTCCACGTTATAAATTCTAAAGCAATATAAAGATTGTATTTGGATAAACTGTTCAATTTAAACTTTTTTGAGTTAGTAATTGATCTCACTTATTAAATAAAAATGAATCTATAAGTTTCTATCCAAACTTATTTCCCCTCATCCGTTAAGCTAAATTCAATAAAGTTGGTCCAAATCCTTTCATTACAATGTTTTATCTCATACATTTTTTTTAAAAGATTAAATTTAAACATATATATATATATATATATTTAAATCCTTTATTCAAACACAATATAAGCTGATAATGCTATTGTCACATCTCAACATTACATCAAACTCATATATAAGATTCTAATGAGTTTGAGATAAGTACATGTGCAAGAGTCATGATTAATATGTAAACGTTTGTCTTGTAATTGAAAGAAAAGGTTTCATATTGGAGGAGCCTTAGTTCATGGATCAGATCACAAAATGTCATGGCTTTAAGATAAATGCCACAAGGGGAAGAGCTTAAATATTGTCATTGGGAAAAAAAACAGAGAGAGAGAGAGGAAGAAGAAGAAGCATGATTTAATTGGTTGCAAGTAATGGGCTTTCACGCATCCACGGGATGGGTGAGATGACAAAAGGGAAGGAAGTCTTTATTAGGCATCTCCCTTTTATTTATCAACGTTCAATTCTCACCATCTCTCTTTAGGTCCTGTCTCAAATTTAATGATAATAGGATAAATCTTAAATAGACAACTAAAAAAAATTAATATAAAATATATATCTCAGTTATATTTAAAAAAGTATTCATGTTATTGATGTTAAAATCTTAAAAATGATGGTCACATTTTTTTTGCCTACTTAAAAAAAAAAAAAAAAAAGTAATGGACTTTCACATGGAGATGCCGAGGCACAATCATTGCCACAGTCAACTTCATCTGAGTTTAGATAAAGATGAAGGAGTGGGGGGATCCCACATAAACTTTCCTTTGACAACAATAGTTTACACAGGAGTACTTACAACAACACTTCTAACACACCAAAAGAATCCCCCACTTAAGCATGCTTAGCACTAATCATTATAATTTCCCAATTAAGAACTTTCTCTTTATTAATTGTCTTTCTCTTAATTAAGCAGAAGTTTTCATCAGATTTAGTTATAAATACAAATAATTAATGAGGGAGACAACTAGCATATAGAAATGTTAGAACATCCTAATTAGATGAGCGTCGGGAGCAATCTCACTCCGCACTAAAGTACTCCCCCCCACTTATATTATTAAAAAGAAAATGAAAAAAAGAATACAAAAATGTTTCAAACGTACAAGACAAATGACCATCCAAAATGGAAAACAACCAAAACATATTGGATTAACTCACGAGTTTTAGAAACAAGTAAAAACTAACAATAGAAGAAATTACTGATCAAGCCATGCTTTTGAAAATCATAATCTAAAATAGATCTCATTATAATAAACTTAAATTGTAAAATAACCCAGACGTATTTGAACAACTGATGAACGCGCAACGTACTAGCTACCGCTAATCGGTTGCTTGTTATTAAATAAAAAAAAAAAAAAAAAACTGAGACTGATATCCGAAAAAACAACTAAAATCATGTCATAAAAAAAGAATCTAAAATAGAGCTCATTACGAACTTTGGTTGAAAAAATCCAATAAGAAAACGAACCTTTTCATCAAATCAGTATAGTCGTCTGACCAGTTAAATAATCCAGATAACATAAATGTGGTCTACTTTACTCTACTCTCAAAGGGTTAGTCAGATCTATATGCATGGAAAATGGAATCTTATAGTGCTAATGGAAATTCATAGCCGTAGGGCCTCATTCAAGTCACTTTCTTAAAGTACCCTTGCTACAGAAGAAAACAATAATTTATTTATTTTTTTCCTTCCGTATTTTCCAGAGTTTCACAAACAAGAATGAACAGAATAATTTGTAAAACTATCAAATCAAACTTAGTTTCAATAATAACTTAGACATGAAAACAATCGTTATCTAATATTATAGCCTTTTCTTTGATAGTGGGGGACATCTTTCAAGTTTTTGTGGGCTAAAAAAGCAAGGAAAAAAAAAAAAAAAAAAAAAAGAGATCAAATCAAAAGCTTATTGATGTTCTTGCCTTATCTAACATCAAAGTTGGATTTTCAGCTTTGCTTTGTCTATTTATGAGAAATATATAGATGCCATTAAAATTAGAAGAAACGACTGAACGAACTAAAATATTTGAATCAAATATTATGATAAGTTCTTAAAGATTTTATAGTGGCTTGTGCTCATTTTAAATATGCTCGGTACATTATCACATGAAGATGTTTTATTGACAAACCGAACCTATGCCAAAAGCTTAAAATGTATTAGCTCGCTAGTTTTTCTCCCGTTAACTTCTGAATTGTACGTCAAATCTCATATTTATCTTTAATTATCGCCGGAATATTTAGGTTGTTACATGAATATCTAATCATTTGTTAATAACCCGTTAAACTTTGGACAGAATTAAAATATCTCAAATGATTATGGTATTTTTAATATCACTTCACTTTAGGGTCAATTAAAATTAACAAGTTTTTTTCTTGGTGCCTAGCAAAAGAAAGGAAAGAAAAAAGATGACAAAACTGCCAATCCTTTCATTAGAAAGTAGGCGAAGATAAATCAAGGATAAGATAATAATTGGTGGAAGCTCTTTCCACTAGTGCCACAAATTATGGTAATGACAAATATTACTTCAAGGGTAATGTACTCTTTGATTAAACAACCGATCGACGCCTCCTAAAAAAGATTTCAATTAGGACCAAAAATAGAACATCCATGATTGCTTATAGATAATCAACATTGAAATTTACCTAAAACATTCTTTTTTGTCAAACGTTGATCCCTATATACTAAAGTTATTTAGTTAGTTAACAAATAAATTAGAACGTGACCAAACATTAATTTTTCTCAATCTAACGTAACTATGATGCTTTCAGATTTTTCCTTTGTTGTGTCTCCTCCAAGTTAAATCAAATAAGAAAAGAATATACATATACATCTATAGATCTTTGTAAATATCTAACATATATATCAAGTCAATTAAACATCATATTACGTGCTTTATTTCATTATACCTAATTGGTGCTACACTACTCATCTGTCAACACCATTTTTAGCTTTTCTTTTTCTTTTTCTTTTTTGTACATATATATTTTTCCAGCCTATTATACTTGACATGAATTTTTTATGTAAGAGAAAAGTGAAGCTCAAAAGTAGTACATATATATCTATATATGTATATATATTCTCACTTGGCAAAGGGAAATTAAAGAGGTAGCACTTAGTGCCATGTGTACCTTTTTGCCCCCAATAAAATGAGACATGTTGATTTGGAGGATCAAAATCTGAACTGACAGATAATAAAGAGAGATCAAAAAGAGGGAAAATAATATCAAACAAGTTTTGAATTCGTCTCTCCATATTGAGGACAGAGAACCCCAGTGCCCCAAATTTTGTCCCTTAAAGAATGCTCCTAAAAATTGCCCTCTCATGAGACGGCCTCAAACTCAATTTTATTAGTATTGTGATATATTAATATATGTATATGTATATATCTATAGCTTATAATTGTTATGAAAATGGCTTTTCGGAAAACATGTGGTTTTAAAGTCACTTCAGGTGCCAACAGTTGGATTCCAACTATGAATCGGTTAGCCTTTGCAATCTAAGAACCCGACAGGTTTTTCAACTACTATAAAAGAGTGGATCCAATTTAGGATACCATTTTGCGTGCAAAGAATATATATGGTAATATATTATCCATACATATATGTATCATATTTTTTTAGTGTGTTAATTTTCTAAGGTTAACTTTTCTAATTCAATTGAAATTATTAGAAGATTTTAGAAAGGAACAGTAGAATTATACTGTGCTTTACATGTTAGAAGTTTCCATTTGATCCTCATGAAGTACAACATAGTAATTAACATCGGACCATAGTAAGTCAAAGGTTACAGATAATTATATCCATATATATGTGTGTGTGTGTCTGTGTATATATATATATATATATATACACGCCTGTAACTGAGTTTCAGATAGGCCTAATAGTACTGTTAAACTTTTTTTAACTGAAAACCATTCCAAGACTTGAAAATAATGGAGTTCTCTCATGGGTGGCGGTGGTGGTGCTAAAACTGCTTTATCCAGGGACTGGCCTATATATATAACTGATATGTATGACTCAGTTTTTATCTGATGTAAATTGTATCATCCATTTTTGTATGTTTTTGAGTCTACAACAGTTTTTGTGTCAGTACTTCAAACATTGCCAATATTAAGATATTATATTGTGTTATGTGGCTACAAAATTTTTGGTCTTCTTTATTATTTATATAAATATAGATATATATGATTCACATGGAGCAGTGAACCAAAAGTTTTAAAAATTTGAAAGTAATGGCTAAGATGAGTACTAGTAGTATTAGTAATAGTACTTCAGATACAACCAAAGAAGCAAAACTCATACAAATTAAGCTCAACGTGAAAAAGACAAACATAAACTTCAGTATCTGTTTCTGTGTAAAGTCACGGATATCCCTTAAGTCCCTTTTTCTCACCACCCCAATATAACTCCAAGGCCAAGGTTTTTCTATAATATATATATATATATATGTATGTATATGTATGTATATCTCTGATCTGTTTGGCATCCTCTTTATTGGTTAACTCTTGTTTAAGTGCTGTAGTAACTGCAAATTTTCAATAAGGCCTAGGATTTCCTACAATTTACTTTCTCAAGTCGATTTCTTTCTACGTAGATATTTTGTGAACTACAGTTTTTATTTGACGAATTAATTTTTTTTAACGGCGTGATCAATCTATAAATAGAAACAGTTTTACATTATATGTAATAAATTTTTAATATATACATTCATAATTCAGATTATTGAGAAATTAATCCAATCGGTTATAAGTGAAAAACAACAGTTTCCACCATGGAAGCTCTCTAGTTTTCTATTTCTTCCTTTATTTTTTTGACTTTCATAATGCTTTGGACGCTCTCAAGATCATTGATGTCTGGCAATGAAGGCCGATTCAGAGAGTGATAAATACAAAGCAATGATTTTAGCTTCTTGCAGAGGACCCTATAATTCACTGTCTAAGCGATTGAATTGCATTCAATTAGTTCGGCACCAGGAAGAAAAAGAGGAAATAATAACACCTATTGAAAGAGTGATTCAAAAACATCAATAAATATATATATATAGATATATATATATATGTACATGAATATATATAATATCTGCAAGAACTTGAATGCAAGTCATTATATGGTTGGACCTCGTCTCATGACCTACTGTTTTGGTGTGTCAGTGAGAGGGTGATTTATTGAACAAAATTAGGGAAGTGGTAGTACGTACTATCTCTCTCTCTCTCTCTCTCTATATATATATATATATATTTCTAAGATAGAGAGCCCGATTGATGACATTATGACAGTCAAGCCCATGGTCCAAAGTGACCTAATTGATTAGGTTTTTAGGCCCTCTCGTTGGTAGTTGGAATGGTTAATAATAATAATAATAATTAATAATAAGGATCATGAACCCTTGGTATAGACTACTAATGGACCATCATAATTTTTGCAAATCGAGACTCTCTTCAAAACATTAGTAGCCGTTCCTATTGCCATTCTCATGTAGAATTAAGTCAAACTTTCTCAAAGGAATGGCCAGTTTGTTTTAGATAGATATATGTAATGCCATTTGTTGGTAGGAAAATTAAAGGGACTCTATAACTTCTGTGTTAGTTTATTTCTATCTCATTCACGATTTATTTTTAATAATATCATGACATATCAAGTAAAAATATCATTTTAATTATATCATATTAATTTAAAGGCTATATTAATTAAATATATGACATGATATTATTAAATACATATAAAAAAGAACACAACTAAAGAGATCTGAGTCAAATCCGAGAAACAAAAAGCTAAATGACATTTTATTTTTGAAACTTACAAAGGATTAGTTTGGAGTTTATGTGCTTTTGACATAATTTCTACTTTTACTTCTAGCCTGAGGAGAAGCATAAACTAAAAGCAAAAATTATAAATCCTAGTTTCTCCAGATAATTATTGAAATGCGTTTGTTTTTGTGCAAATAACTTTTGAGTATTTTTACCAAACATAATATTTATATCTTAGTTTGTATAAAAGACTTTGAGAGTTTTTAAAAATATTAACAAACTAAACCTAAGAAGTAAATAATAGATTTTAAAATATTTAAAGTTATTATTGGAATTATATAGGTGAATAATATTGTTTAATGTTTACAAATACATTATTAGTAGTAATTATGCTATTTGCTTTAAATTTTTTAAAACTTACTATTTCTTTAAAAGTTTTTAAAAATAGTCTGTGTGCTACAATTTCCAATCTGTAAATACAAAAAGTAACAAAACTATCCCTTGTTTGGCAGATGTGTTCAAACTTCAAACTCACTTAATCCATTTACCAAAAAAAAAAAATCATTTAATCCACTAATCATACGCTTTTCTTTTTTTTTCCAAACATCAATCTTGTTTAAATTCCCATTTCGAATTGGATATTTCCAGCAACTTGAACCCATGTGCAAAACAAGGACCAAGACGACAATTCCGTAATATATTATTATAAAAGCCTACTATCAAATTGAATGTAAGTTATCATATTATATAAGAATCATGTTGAATAAAAAATCGGTAATAGTTAAGTAAAATTTAATGAGAATATAACATTCAAAAATATGTTTATTGATTTTTTTAATAACTTAAAAAATGATCATGTCAAGTTTTTGACATATGAAAGCTATGAATATATAAACACATTCAAGTACTGAATGGAAATAAATAATAAAACTGTGTCATGGTATTGGATTTTATTTATTATATAGAATAAGGTCTTCATATGTACCTATTGCTCATCAAATAGTTGTATTACCAGTAAGTATGTTCTACTATAGGGAAAAACAATTATTTACTCTTGTTGGTACATTCATTTAAAATATTAATTAACCTTGATTTTGCAAATTGCAATGTTAGTAGATTAATATCAATATCATATCCTTCGAAAGAAAATAATTAATTGAAAATCCCAGAAACAGTCCAAAAAGCATTAAAAGAAAATTAAAACAAAAAAAAAACAACTGTAAAAAATATTGCACTCAATTAAAGGAAGCCCACCAATCGAAAAAACAAGAGTGAAATGTAGGGCTGGCGTGTTGAACTTTGAAAGACATTTAATGCAAAAGAAGAACACAAAGCCGATATTGAATTGGGACAGATCACACCAATTTCCATAACACCCCCACCCTTCCCATTTTTTTTTTTTTTAGGTTCACAATTTTCACGGAAAATTAAATTTTCTTTTCTTGGAAAATGGGGGGGGGGGGGGGGGGGGGGGGGAGCTAATTAGCTAACAACACTAACGTTGGGACATTATATAACTAATTACAAAACTAAACCAAATTAATTACAATCTAGGAAATGGGTATTTCGTAATTAGCAAATTTTGACAAGTAAAAGCCTGCAGTGTGTTTGTTTGTTTGTTTGGCTGGAAAAAATAATAATAAAACATTTAAAAAAAAATTGGTTTTATGTATTTCTCTGCAAAAACAACTGTGAGATCACTTGCTGCATTAGAATCCATCACTGCCGTCCAATTTTGTACAACTCTTTTAACTAGATTCTCAGAACAAAATCTGATGAATCACAGACAAAAGTGGGCCCATTTGGGTGAAATGATGACCGATGAGTTTATGGTAAATGATCAAAAAAAAAAAAAACATATTAACAAAAAATTCTGAACCAATTCCTGAGAACTCGCAGTGTTTAATTGATTACCTTAAAATGACCCTCTAACCAGAATTAGAATATCGCTAATTATTCCCATTTTTTATTAACTAAAAACAATATACACATATATACATCCTACCCTTTAAAAAAAAAAAAAACAATATACACAAATATACAAACATATTTGTATATTATTATTAGGAAATGGAATTATTTCCCATCATATTAAATAAGACGCATGAAAACGTTACATCATACACAGCACAAGCAGGGCGATTAGTCAGACAAACATGTATCTATAAATATATTTATATATATATATATCCTAATTAAAGTGTCAGTCATGATGTGGTGAGACAAATTCACTAGAGTTGCAGCAGTGTAATTATAGATGATATCTTGTATTTATAGCTGGTCAGTTGGGTCAAAATTTACTTTGTTCAACCTAACAATTAAACTACATACAAATACATGAAGCTCTATATTAACTATAGATTAAGCATTATCTTTATTGGTTATTGCGAAATTAGAGCGATAAAATAATGTTTAGGCACAAGGTTTAGAAGCTTCGCCTGTTAAACAAGAATCTGGGGCTAAGAGATTTTGAGAGAAATATATGCTGAACCATTTCTCGAACATGGAGCTTAGCGTTGAAAATTAGTATTGCTAGCTAATAATGCATCTCTCTTTGCTTGTTTTTTGTTTTCTTTTTGTAACCAATTTATGGCCGTAGATGGGGGAAAAAAATTAAGACATTATTTATATGTTGGAGTTCCTCGTAGGGTGTGGAAAAATATTCTCTATTGATAAAATACAATTCAAATCGTGAGATTTTCGACAAGTTTCATTAAACAGTCATATTTTCTTGATCGAAGTTAAACTTAATCATATGATATGAAAATTAAAAATATGTTATGTTAGTAGAGCTTTTATTTGTTTTTTAGTCATGACTTACCAAAATTCTCGGAAAATAATGGATTAAACTAGCTTTTAACAAATGAGAACTTTATAGTAGTATGTGAAAAAACACCTAAACTTATTGTGACACAAGTCTAATTATCGGATATAATGTTTTAAAAAAAATAAAAATAAAAAACAATTGTACGTAGCAATCTCTGATTAGGGTTTGTTTCAGTTCGACTACATATTTGTGACAAGTTCTGGGGGCTCATTTCGTACAAAAATTCAGTTCATATATTATAGACATGGGCCATAAGCTACGATAGACATATAGTTAGCTTATAGAGACAAACAAATTACAATAGTTGCGTCCTATATGTATACGTATATGAACATTTAAAAACTCTGAAAGTCTCTTGTTATAATAGTGAAGACATATCTATCTAGTCAGATATAGGTCCACATATCAAGTAAATAAGCTCTTTAGACCTCTTAGGGGAAGGCGTGAAAATTACTATTTCAAAAAAAGAAAATCACATTTACATGTTTATATAGATTTAGTTGTCTGGAAGTGCAAGACAAAACAAATTAAATAAACAGAAAAAGAGAATATATATATATATATATCTTCAATATTGATCTTAAACTCCCAATGTAGTAAAGAAATTGAAGCATATACGGACACATCTAATTATATATCCCTAGTTCCTTCCCCCCCCCCCCCCCCCCCCCCCCCCCCTTTCTTTCTTTAATAGAATTTGAGTTCTCTTTTGGATCCAGCTTATAACCTTATATAGCAATACATTGACTACAGATCAATATTGCTGTAAAGCATATAGATCCCCTATAATATCGATCATGTTCATTTTAACCAATATATATATATATATATATATACATTCACACACATAAATATATAGGGGGTCATATCAAGCATAAGATTTTACTTTGACAACTTTTGCAGATATCACCACAACTTTTACAGTGACATCTTAATTATATCCTTGCCCTACTAAGAATGTTTCATCTTCTTGTTTTTTCCTTCAACACCTAGCTAGCTTTGCATGAACGACAGAGATTCAAAATCTCTCTTTTATGCAGGAATTGTTGATAAGATGGTATAAGATTTAAATCGAAAAAAATTATTAAAAAAAGAAAGAAAGGAAAAAACAAAAAAGAAAAGAGAAAAAGGCAAATATTCTATATCTGTAAAATCTTTTTGGCCAATAAGAAGGCTGAAAGACAGGTAGTTTTTTTTTTTTTCCTCCCCCCTATATATCACAAATTTGAAGCTATTTTTTTACTCTCAAAAGCCATGAACTTTTTATACCATATTCATGTTCAAGTGGTCACGTCGTGACAATATCTCCCAACACCAATATTTATATACACATAAATACCATATCTTCTCAATTCTGATGGTTATATATAAATATGATGTGTGTGTGTGTGTGCGTGTGTGTGTGTGTATACGACGATAAATTATGCTGCAGGTTGCAAGGATATGAGTGAAGGACCACGCCAGAGTTCTGGCTGGAGTTGTACCTATCAAACTGATAATGACTGTCGAATTCAAATTCAACGTTCCTGATTGTTTCATCATGGGACAGGATCAGGTGCAAGTGGAACACATCCATTGGCGGGACATTAAATTCTCATAACTAGCTAGCTACACTTGTGTTAAAATGGTAAGACTTGCATGGGATTCGTCCCCTCCCCCGTACCAATTATTATTCAATTGCTTCAATATAGAAAACAAAAATCCCCATATACAGATATTATTATATATCCACATGGAACTCAGCACTTTTATCATAATTGCAGAATGCCGTTGAAGCAATAAGCTGATCTCAACTTAAGAATTCAGAACCTTCCTCAAATGTCAATCCTAGTTTTTATATTTTATATATATATATATATATATTCTAGTTTTGAGACTGTCACAATATATACATATATATACACACACACACATATTAGGGGTACAAATATTTTTTATTTGTCTTATGTATATCGTAAGAAAGAGAGAGAGAGAGAGAGATAAAAAAAGGCATAATTTCTTTTCCTGAAAATGGCTAACACAAAACTTTAGATTTGCACTATTTGATGGTGTCCCCTTTAACCTTTTTTTAGTGCACAAGAAAAGGTCGACACTTGTAATATTTTACCCCTCGCACGTGTGTGCTCTTTGTAAAACTTAGAGAGAGAGAGAGAGAGAGAGAGATGGACAATGGTGGGTAGCTAGTCATGACTCCTGGCTAAAAGTTTTAGCCATCGTTTCTCGGAGCTATAACAGAAAGTTTGACCATGGTTTCAGCTACATACACCAACATACACATATATATACCAAAAAAACAATGTGTGTATATATATTGCAACACTATAATAAGTGATTGCAGATATAGTTAAACACTTGATTCAATCATAAAACGTAGAATTTGAATCTCAACCTTAAGTTCAAAAAGATGACGCTAATCATGAAAAATATATATAATTAATCAGAATAGAATATATTCATTAACTAATATCTAAGATGAAGCTTCA